>JAZKJV010009140.1:0-600000 GCA_037367405.1 Ottelia alismoides | reverse complement strand
TTTATGGATTTTATAGATAAAGAAAATACATAAAAGTACGAGTTATGGACAAAAGTATATATACAATATATACACACCCCCTATAATTAGCTTGTCCTATGTCCTAATAGCATCAAAAGAGAAAAAGGAGGACATAACTCGTGCTAAGTAAAAATGGGTGAAAAAGAATAGAGAGTACAAGTCAGTCAACCCCCTATACTTACGATCAAGTCATCGTAAGTATAACGGAAGAGCAAAAACGAGGTGACTGAGTAAATAGAATATACAACGAAGGAACAAAAGGAATAAAGAAAACGAAATCATCGAAATCACTCGGTCCCCCCTATACTTAGGATAAGGCATCCTAAGTATTAGAAAAGAGTGTAGCCAAAATCGGAGACCAGTGATTTGTGAAAAGGAAAGGATATACAAAAGAATCAGAAGAAAATATAAAACACGAATCAAAGAATAATCAGTACCCCCTATACTTAGGATCTGGTATCCTAAGCATAGAAGACGAGCAAAAATGGGGACGATTGTGGTCTACGAAGAATATACAAGTGTTGCGGTTCTCCAGAAATTGAATGACTCAAAAGTCATTGTACAGGATGAGATGAAGTGAAAGAATGATCACGAGTCCTGTACACAATAGATCACTTCAACCAGGATCATACCGAATTTTCTACTTTTTATGTGCGTATTGATCCTTGGTTGAAAAAGTAGAGCCTCCTTTGTAAGTGAACTCTGTACGTGGCATAGCTCACTTTTCTGAAATATGCGTCTCTGGAGTCAGACTACAGAAGGTGTCTATATTTGTAAGCATCACACAAACCGACTCTCTACGCTGAATAGTCTGAATAATCTTTGAAATGTAATCAATTGACTCTCGTGCTGTAATATGTGTACTCTCAATTTGCGGCACTGCGATGTCTACTGCAAGTGACTGCTCATCTGAATCTAATATGAAATCTGTCTCTATATGTGAACAATCATCTGAAGCACTAGGTACAAGGTGATCTACCGTATCCTCGTGTAGGATATCGTGGGTATCAAAATAAACACTCTCAAGATCAAGAAACTGTGTCCCATCTATGTGTTGGCAATCTTCTGCAAGACTGGTGTCCTCTGAAGTAAACGACAATACTAATCTTGGACTTCTACATCCTCTCTCCATATCAATGTGTATCTCTCCATCGTCTGTGCAGAATGATACTCTCCCAACATCATAATCGAAGAGTGCTCTAGCCGTATGCAAAAAGGCCTCCTGAGAATGATTGGAGCAAGGTGTAACTGTGTAGGGCACGTCATGTCTAGGACATTAAAGTCCACTGGAAACTGCAAGCCCTGAAAGGTTACAATAAAATTCCTCAGCACACCTTTAGTTCTCTTCACAGATCGATCTACAAACTGAAGTATCGCTCGTGATTTGTAGAGAGGACCTAGCTTGAGCGTATCAAGCAAAGAGGATGGAAGTAAATTGATCGAGGAACAGAAATCTAAGAGAGTATGATGGAATGTAGCGTCTTCAATCTGACAAGTGACATAATGAGCTCCAGAATCTTTCTTCTTCATGGGTACCTTGTTCCGAATCACACACGAAGTTTCCTTGGTCAATATATGCTTCTCAACTCATGATCTCTTTTTCCTACGTGTAGTGCATTTGTTCCTCAACTGATTCTTGAGCGTAGGAAAATGATCCAAGGCATCGTGAAGCAGGATCTTCAAAAAGATGTTATCTTTCAGTAACCTTTCTGTCTCTGGAGTCAAAACATTCTTTTTGTTATTTTTATTTCCTTTTCCAAACAAAGCATCGGGAAAAGGAACAATATCAGGAATACGAAAATCAGACTTTTTATTATTTTTCGGAATCAGTTTGTACATCGAGAGTTTCAGAATTATGTACAAAACTCTCTAAAATATGAGAAGACATATTTTTGTCGGGAGTATCTCCATGGTCTGGCGTGATATTATTGTCTGACTCGCCGGTGTCCATGTCAACTGTATCAGCATCACACCCTTCTCTCTTATCTTCAATGTGGTCCTCATCATAGTGTTGATTCTTCTCCTCAACATCAGAATCTAGTTTTTCATGGATTTGTTCTTGCTCCTAATCAAGTGCCCTCTCCTCTACTTTAGCAGGTGCTCGTGGTGATCTAACGCTCATGAGACGAATGAAGTTAGATAAAAATTCAAGAAACAAGATCATACATGTAGTGTTGTCTACTTGATCTGGATGTCTCCTCTTGTTATTCAGATTCATCTGAGGATGGGCTGGGAGAGTGGTCTTCGGTGCAGTTAACTCGTCTAGACGACGGTTAACTTGCTCCATCTTTGTCTTATGTACAATCTGGAGCGTACTCAGCATGTCCATGATTTCATTTAGTGCATGGGCCTGTGAAGACATCTCATATTCGGTGTGGTGGCCCTGGCTCTCTATTCTCTCCTGCCTTGACGTGTATTGTTGTGAGGTGGAAGGCTGAGAGGATTTCTACAGTGTAAAGGAAGACTGCTACTGCTGCTGATAGTGATATGACTGTGAATGGTGAGCAGGATATTGGTAAGAGTGCGGTCTCTGATAAGCATGCTGGTGAGACTGCTGCTGCGTGAAATTCTGTCGGTGCTGAAAGTGTGGACGCCCATGCTGCGGTTGGCTGTACTACTACTGCTAATGATGAGGTATACTTGGATACTGAATCAGAGTATACCAAATTCTATTGATCTCAAGAGTGGCTTGAGGTTCAACATCCATGTCTACAGCACTAGTGATCTGGTCGGGATTGGCATGCAACTGATCCTCATGCCAACCAATCTGTGGAGTCTCGGGCTCGCTCTGTACAAAATGAATCTGTTGGGTGGGTGGAACGGGTAAGGTCCTCCGTGCAAGTTGTGTGGTCGAAGAAGATTGGGCCTGGTGGTACTGAAGTTGGAGCTCTGTAACCTTCTTCATAAGATCACTCAGCTGCTGAGGCAGAGTTGAGAGTTTCTCCAACTCTCGTAGTGGCTGTAAGTCCTGAACTTGTTTCTGAATCACATCCACCAAGGTTAATTTCTCACTAATGAAGCCCATGTTGGTGTTGGATTCAGACTCTGAGATATTAGCCACCTTATGATGCTCTCGGTGATGTGGTGGCTGAGGGGCTTTCTGAAATGCCCGAGTAGAGTCGACGACTCTTGTGTTCTCTGCCATCCCTTCGAAGATGGACCAGACTGTCTCGGCATCCTTATTCAAATAGCTACCACAACATGAGACACTCACTAGCCCCTGAATGTCCGGCTGGAGTCTTCAAAAATAGTTCTGTACTAGCACCTTCAGTGGTATCTCATGATGTGGGCATCTCTCCATAAGATCTTTGAATCTATCCCATGCATCATGGAAAGATTCATTCGTAAGCTGCGTAAAATTGGAGATCTGACTCCTCACCATGTTCGGCGTCCCCAGAGGAAAATATTTACGCAGGAATGTGGACTTCAGATCATCCCATGCAGAAACTTCCCTTCCAATGTGGCTCAACCAATAAAGTGTCTTATCAGCTAAGGCAACAGGAAAGGCTTTGAGGCGAACAGCCTCCTGCGTAACACCTGGATAACTATCCGTACCACAAATCATCTCGAATTGTTATAAAAAGGCAAACAGCTCCTCTGTAGAATTCTCGTAAAACATGGGAAGCAATGAGATGAAGGATGGCCTCAATTCGTATGGCCCTTGATTTGACGGTAGCCGAATACAATGATGGAGAGTTCTCACGCCCGGGTCATACTCATCTCGTAACGTTGCGGGAACCACTGCAGGAGGTAAAGGGTTCTCGGCCCCTGCTCGCAATGCGGCTATCTCAGCTCGTAACTCATTCTGAGTTCTAAACTGTTCTCAGATCTGTAAATTCATTTGTTGTAATGTATCAAGAATTCCTGTTGTTATATCTATGGCTGAATATCGTCTTCCATCATGGTGCTCCTCTGTTGGTCCTTTACCACGAGCCATGTGTCACAGATCTGCTGTGAATGAAAAAGTCTCGTAAGAACTCAGTGAAAATTCATCTGGATATGATGATGTATGAAGACAAGGGTCTGCCTAAATAGTCTTGCCAGGAGGCGAGGGAGTCTGGGTCTGACTCTCCTCGAGATTAAATGGGACCAACCCGGGAAGAGGGTCATCCCGAGCTTGTGAAGACATACGACGGACGGTGGACGGTCGAGAGATCACGGAGTCTGAGCAAAAAAGCCGTCGAGTCATCATCTTCGATGCCAAGAGAATGATCGGGAGAGCACGATTGTCGATTCAAGAAAGATGGGAAAATGTGAAAAGCCGCAGTAACTCACACCCCACAAACAAACACAAAGCAAACCCCGTTTTCACCAACACAACCTGATGATGACCGTAAGAGTTCGTTCTTTTATCTTGTTGGTTTTAAGATTGTATCAGAAAACAAATATAATAGCGGTTACGCGAGCTAATAGGTGCCCGATGTTTTCCCCGAAACACTGGACCGAGTCTTTACAAAAAACCATATGCTCTCAGCCAGTATGGGAGTAAGTATGGACCGTTTCGGGCTACCCGTGTTACTTGAGGATGGAGCCTTACGCAGTGTCCTCTAAACCTCCCACTCTGCTAAGTAAACCCGGCCCGTTTCTGCCTACCCGAGCGTACCCACTGAAAAGCAGTGATTAGGTTCATTGACTAAGTAGTATTTCATGAGAAATACAAGTTTGTGGCTCTAACCTTATGGGTCGTCTCTCACTCGCGCACTCTCAGAAAAAAAATGTGGGGATTACTCCCCCAAGTCAATTGAGTCTTTACATTTTTTTAGATCAGATACGGTAGCAGTCTCGATTTTATTTTTGAGGTTTTATATTTTTTTGGGTTTTTTCAGACAAACATCTACCAGGTGTCTTTATTTATTTTTATAAAAATCCTAAAATCATGCACCTAGGTAGCTAGTCCTAAGACTAACTACGGAATTGCAATCAGATATAAAAAAATCCTAAGCAAGCACCTAGCCTCGAGAAAAAAGCCGCGGAAAAACTGTCGATGCGAGAAAACCATGGTGGGTGCCCTGATCCCCCGAATACACGGTACTAGGCGCATCAGACCCCGAAAGAAAATGGGAGGGAAGGTACAAGTCGGGATACCCTTAGGGGGGCCCCTTTCTACGAAAACAAAAACACGGGCAAGTGCACCCTTTTTTTATACAAGAAGAAAAAGAAAATTACAACATACACCCTAACTCTTATTGCCTTCTGCAACCGAGAAACTCGGCCTCTACACTTTCAACTGTCTTGCAGCTTTTGAAAAAAAAATCGGCTGAACCTGCAGGCCCTACAAGAGTTGGTTAAGGAACAACACAAGAAAACACTCAAAAAACCGTAACAAGACCGTTAAACGAAACATGATAAAACCGTAAAACCGAAGTAAAAAATCGTAAATCAAAAATCGAACGAAAAATAAATGTCAAAAGCCGTAAAAAAACAAACAAATCGCAAGAAAAAGTCAAAAATCAAAATAACTCTAACGCCTTCCCGGCAACGGCGCCATTTTGATGCGACTGCGGACTGATTGTGATTAAAGAAATAAATGTGTTGTCGGTGTAGATAAACGCAAAGAGATCCTAGTCGATCAAAAAAAGATCGGTTTTAAAAACCTTACTCTTTTATTTAGCCAGGTAAGTGTGCCTGGGTCGAACACAAGGAGGCAGAATAGGGTTATCTTGATTCTTAAGTGAAAAAGATTTTTTATCATTTCTTTTCAAAACAAGTTGATTTTATGTTTTTATTCGGTTTTAGTTTTTCTCAAATTTTATTTAATTTTTCAAATTGATATTTTCAAACAATTTACCTACAATATAATATGTGAGAAATATGTGAAATATAGGTGATATTATATAATAGGTAAATCGAGCGAGCAACGAGCTCAAAGAAGACTCAAAAACAAGTCAAGACGGAGTCGAAATTCGACAAATCAAAACACGATGAAAAAGCGATAAAAACATACAAAAATTTCTTAAAACCTCGTTGGGGTAGTTATGTAACTACCCTAAAAAATTCTAGGAAAAATAGCGTAGAAAATGCATCCAATATCTCCTTACAGTATAGTGGTAGAAATGCATGAAAAACTAATACAGTTCTGCAGTTAAGTCCACGGCCAGGGACTTAATTGTAAGGATAATAAAATAATTAACATTTAGGTCCCCGCACAGGGACCTAAATGCAAATATTGGAAACGTGGAGAGCTTTCTAGAGATTCTGAAAACCGGTGGGGTTTATATTGCAAAATCCCCACCGATTCATGTTGAACGATGGAGATTAGATGAAGCAGTTGTGATCTGATGCTCCCAAGCGTGCCATGTGTCGCAAGACTGTATGTTGGGCGTTCTTGGAGTTCTTCAGGCGGTTGTGCTGCTGTCGAAGACATCCTCTTCTTTGAATTTTAACCGGTGACCAAAGCCTTGCTTGGGCCTCCGGCGGGGCCAGAGGGGTGGCTCCTCCACCCCTCGAGCTCGCCCGCTGCAGGGGTTGCTCGGAGATGATCTCGAACGGTGGGAAATAAATGATGAAAGTTGCAGTTCCGCTGCTCTGCTCTTAGAGCAAAGTTTGTTGCTTCTTCTTTGATGATGGTTTGCGTGATGATTAAAGGGTTCTGATTCCTCACATTTGTCCAGATGCAAGCTAGATCTGCAAATTACAAATTCATGTGCTCGATTTACAAGAAATCAGCCGATGGATTAAGGATGGTGAGATCAAAAATAGTGTTTCCAGAATACATGAAACATGCGTGTGAATGGCAATGAAATGAGGCACGATTTGATTTGATTTTGAAACGAATGAAAGCTGTGATTTGGTATGGCGTCTAAAAAGGATGCTTAGGATTGCTAATGACGTAACTAACTCAACTAATGGATGCACAAAGATCGAGAAAGAAATGGTGAAAATGGATGAATAGATCTGGGAAAGTAAAGGTGTATTAACTCTGGTGATTGCTCGACGATCCATCTTTGCCGGAGCTCCACGCACGCTAGACGGCGATACAAGATGAGGATGATGCCTTGGAAACTCCTCTGATCACCCTCCTTCGACGCGAGCCAAAGACGAGGAGCTGTCACCTCCTTGGATGACCGGAATCGAGGGAGGAAGCTTGGTGGTCGGCCACTTGAACTGGGTTCTAGGTGGTTAGGAAAAGTTAGTTGCAATCCACGAACATTGAGGATATTTATAGAGAGATTTCGTGATCTTTAAGTTTAATCCAAGGTTGGCTGAGTGAGGTGGTTGTTAGGAGAATAGATTCAAGGGTTTGGATCGCCTGAAGAGGTTATAGAACGCGTGGGAAAAATTGGTGAAGAAGGCAGGTCGGAACAGAAGCTGTACCAGCTTCTTGGAGAAGATGCACCAGGTGCTGACACGTGTCAGCACCTTAGTGGCCAGATGCATAAATTACTTAGAAATTTGATAATAAATATTAAATAATGTTATTTTAATTTGGTATAAAAACAAGAAATGTAAATAATTTTATTATCTGAATTATAGAATAATTACTTTTTATAAATAAAAATTATAATACGAAATATAAATATTATATTAATAAATATGTATAGATAAATAGGTTTTGGTTATTTAATTTAATAAATAAATAAAATTTGTGTGAAATTTTATGGATTTTAATAAATTAGTTTACATTTATTAATAAATACTGTTATAAGTTAACCAGTTCATTTTTATCTATAAATTAGGGTTTTGGATTTTATTAAAATAATAAATAAGCTCCTGAAATTCTAAAATAAATTATGATGAAAATACAATATCTTGAAAATAATTAGAAATTATAAAATTTATAAAAATTATAAATAATGCATTCTACATAAAATAAATAATCCAGAAACTCCATGTAACCACTCTATTAATTAGAGAATATTAT
Organism: Ottelia alismoides; assembly: GCA_037367405.1. Taxonomy (NCBI): domain Eukaryota; kingdom Viridiplantae; phylum Streptophyta; class Magnoliopsida; order Alismatales; family Hydrocharitaceae; genus Ottelia; species Ottelia alismoides. The sequence goes on along the minus strand of JAZKJV010009140.1, from coordinate 592,118 downwards.
TTCATGAACTTTAAAGGTGAGTAGAGTGAAATTGGAGTTCGTATGAAGAAGTTATGATGTTCGGATGTTGAGAATTTGACAACTTAAAAGTAGGATTTCTTGGTATATGTATAATATAATATTTTTAACTTATTTTATATTTTTATATATATTTCTAGCAAAAATTATGAAAAGAATTTGATGAAAAATATGTACATATAAATTAATTAAAAATCAATGAAGTTTTATATTTATTTGATAAATAGTGAACAATGTGTGAAGTCTGTCTTAATTTATTTTTATTGTTTTCTTTCCTTATCTCCCCCTACTTATTGGTTTTTCGACCAATCCATGCTAACTTGGTCTCGGGGGTTAGGTTATAAATATATCTTGCAGTTATATTTATATTTATAAGTCATATTGTATATATATATATACATATTTACAATCTGCCTTATTTTCTTTTCTTTATTCTTTATTTATTTACATGTTTTTGATGTTTAAAAGTGTATTTTTATTCATGAAAGAAATTTGAATAAAAGATGAAAATTAGTGTATATTTACTTGTATTTGTTAAGGGTTTTAAGACAAAATACGACAGAGAAGTTAATGAATATTGGATTCATTAGTTAATAAATAGAGCATGTACGAATTTTTTTGGATTTTAATAAATTAATTTTATATATTAATAAATAGATATATAAAATATATAGTTCAGTTATACATATAAATTAGCATTTTTTATGTATTTAAAATAATTAATAATCTTCAAAAAAATATGAAATAAATTAGGGTTAAAATACAAGATCAAGAAAATAATTAGAAGTATAAAATCTTTAAAATAATAAATAATGTGTCTTAAATTTATGATGTTTGTGTGAAATTGAAGTTCGTGTGAAAAAGTTATGATGTTCGGAAGTTGGGATTTAACAATTTGCAAGCTGGATTTCATGACATATATACAAGATAATATTTTTAACTTATTTTTATATTTTTCTATACATTTTTAGAAATAATTAAGAGAAGAGTTTGGTGAAAAATAATTTAATATAAATTAATTAAAAATCTTTAAAGTTTTGCAATTTATTAAATAATCAATGGAGAATGTCTGAGATGTACAATTAATTATTTTATTTGTTTTCTTCTTTTTCTCCACCTACTTATTTATTTTCGGCCAATCGATGCTGACTTGGTCTTGGGGTTTAGGTTATAAATATACCTTTTAGCTTATATTTATTTTTACAAGTCATATTGTACATATATACATATCTACAATTTTCTTTATTTTTTTTCTTTTATTTATTTACATGATTTTAATGCATAAAAGAGCATTTTTATATGACTATGTTTTTGTTAAAAAGTGTAATTTAATGAATATTTACAAGTCTTTGTTAAGGGTTTTAAGACAAAATGCAGACAGGATGTTAATGAATCATAGATTTATCAACCCCCTATACTTAAACTTTGCAAGTCCCTTAGAAAACACTTATCTGAAAAATAAGGAAAAAGAAAGTTAGAATGAATTTGTTTTCCTAAACCAACTATTGAGAATAGACAAAGGACAGAGCTCGATCAGGCCCGTAACAAGCATTTTGTCGGAGCCTTAACTAGGAATAGAATTTTATCCTCAATAGCCCTCAAGTTACACAAATCATGTTTATGTTCAGCTCAACAACCAGTTCAGATCCACTCATTCATATCACAAACTTTGTGAACCTTGAAATCAATCTTTACAGCGTGTGAATTATTTTAGCGATTCCCACTTTGAATGAAGCGAATAAACCACCCATCCCAGCCATACACTCCTATTGGTTCCTCGCCTAGTTACTCTTTCCTTAGGGAGGGAGGTATTCCCTTCTGAAGTGAGTTTGTGCTATGTCCACAATCGAATATAGAGAGAAAGTAGAAGAATGAGAAAAGAACTGGAGTGCGACCAGTGTAGTCGCATCTCCTTGTGAAGCCCAACCGTTGTAGCTAAGTCTCCACTAAGATGTGCAGGCTTTTTGATGGAAGCCCGGACCATTGTGGTCATATTTGTATTTGGTAGCTTTTTCTTTGAATTGGCTTTGTAATGTTACTTGCACTGCATTCATCTCTTTCTGCATCGACGGATATAACATCTTTTCATTCCATCCATTTTTTGAGGTCTTGGAAAAATTGTGTCAGCAGATCCTTCCCACATCCGAAGCGACTATCACAACCCCAAGCTCTCTCGTCTTTAGACGTCAATGCCACAAGACAAGGACATAAATGCACTACCAAGATGGATTGCCCTTCGCAGCCCCATGCAAGTCGAGCTAAGTGCAAATTGCATGTGTCCAAAATTGGTTCACTGATGAAGAGTTAACAGATGACACCAAATGTTCTACTTAGGCACTTTTCGAGTTGACTTCCTGAACATGGTCTCATGGAACCTAAAGATTTAAGTCAAAGACCTCAAGAGCCAAATTCCAATTCCTATCCAGGCTCCTTACAATGAAAGTTAAAGGCTGTAATCAAGCTCCATCCTTCAGACTTTTCCCAATATTTAGTTCTAGAAATCAAACTTATTTAAAATAGTAATCCAAATGCAACCATGTTTTTGTGAAGTTAATTTTCCGGATTTTACTCATTTTATGGATTTTAAGGATTTTGTAATTTTTTATTGATTTTAGCCTTTATAATTTTTATGGATTTTGTGATTTTTATATACAAATTTATGTACAAGAATTTTACAAAATAAATTACCCATATTTTATTTGGATTAATAACTATGGATTTTACTAATTTTATATACGAGATATTTTACAAGGATTACATGAATTTTACACATATGTTAATATATGATTTTAAATAATTGTTATACATATTTTAAATACACGATACAAATTAAGGATTTTAAATAAGGATTTTAAAAATATTTTACTTCTTTTAATGAATTTTATTAATAATTTAATTAAATAGGTGGATTTTAACTTACCCTCACCCAATTTTCATGGATTTTATAGATATATAAAATACATAAAAGTATAAGTTATGGACAAAAGTATATAATGCACACCCCCTATTCTTAGCATGTGCTATGTCCTCATAACATCAAAAGAGAAAAAGGAGGGCATAACTCATACTAAGTAAAAGTGGATGAAAAAGAATAAGTTATGTGAAGTCAGTCGACCCCCCTATACTTACGATCAGGTCATCTTAAGTACAGTGGAACAAAAATGAGGAAAGAGGGAAGAGAATATACAACCAAAAGAACAAAAGGAGAACGAAAAACGAAATCATCGAAATCACTCGGTCCTCCCTATACTTAGGATAAGGCATCCTAAGTATAGAAAATAGTGTCGCCGAAAACTAGGGACCAATTATTAGAGTAAAAGAAATTGTATACAAAAGAAAAGTAAAAAGAACAAAAATCGAAAACGAGAATCGACAGGCAATCATTTCCGCATGTACTTAGGTTATTGTATCCTAAGAATAGAAGATGAACAAAAAATGGGGACCATTGTGATGTACGAAGAATATACAGGTGTACTCCAGAAAATCGAATGGCTTCACAGGTCTCTGTACATGATTCAATGAAGTGGAAGAGTAGTCATACATCATGTACAAAGTATATCACTTCAACTCAGGCTAGATGATCAGTAGTCTCCACGAAGTGCTTTTGCATCTGCTCATTCATTGTAAATGGTTCTGCATCAAGTAATACATCTGATATAGCTATACTACCATTGTCGTGCACCGTCCTGACTATGTACGGTCCTTCCCACTTGCTCTTCAATTTGCCATGAAAAATTCTCAACTGTGCATTAACCAACCAAACTTTCTGCCCAGAAACAAAGATCTTTTGTCAGATATGTTTATCATGCCATCGCTTCACTTTGTCCTTGTAAATGAGGGTGTTCTTGTATGCCTGATTTCGAATCTCTACAAGCTCATTCAGATCAAACTATCTCTTGGCTCCTACTTTCTGAAGCTCTAATGAAATTTCTCTGATAGCCCATTCAGATTTGTACGTGATCTCTATGGGCAAATGACAAGGCTTTCCGTTAATTAATTTGAACTGTGAATTATCTCAGGGAGTCTTATATGCAGTACGATATACCCAAAGAACTTGGTCTAGAAGCTGTGACCAGTTCTTCCTGTCTGGTCGTACTAATTTTTAGAGAATGGATTTCACCTCCCTATTTTAAACTTCGGCCATGCCATTCATTTGTGGGTGGTAAGGAGAAGCTACTATGTGATCAATGGCATAGCTCTTTACTAGCTTTTTCACGTACTTATTAATAAAATAGCTACCCTCATTTGAAATGAGAATACGTGGAATACCGAACTGCGAAATAATATGTTCCCTCAGGAACTTGCACACTATCTTGTTGTTAGCAGTTCTTGTAGGTATAGCCTCCACCCATCTGCTAACATAATCTACAGCAAGAAGTATGTACTTAAAGCCGTTGGTTGAGGGAAATGGTCCCATAAAATCTATACCCCATGCGTCAAAGATCTCGCAAATGATAACGGGTCTCGTAGGCATGGCATCTCGAGAACCAATTGTCCCTATGACTCTCTAACAGTCTGGGAAACTCTTCACGAATGTGCAAGCATCTCTAGTAAGAGTCGGACACCAAAACCCGCTCTGACGTACCTTCTGCACTGTCCTCTTCCCCGAATGATGTCCTCCCGCCTCTGAGGAATGGCGCAGAGTGAGGACACTGTTATATTCTTTCTGAGGAATACATTGCATGTAGAAGCAATCAAGTCCTTCACAAAAATGAATCGGATCCTCCTAATGGTAGTATCGTGGCTCGGATACTAGCCTGTCGACATGATCTTTCGGCCAACCTTGTGGACTCTTCTGTGTAACCAGAAATTTCACTATGTCTGCATACCAAAGAAGTTCTGTAACTGTAAAGATGCTCTCGTCTGGAAATCTCTCCACAATCTCCGATGTGTAATAATCCGAAGGCTGCTCTATCTATAATCGGGAGAGATGATCAGCTACAACGTTCTTTACCCCAGGCTTGTCTCTAATATCTAAATCAAATTCCTGTAGTAAGATAATCCATCTAAGAAGGCATGCCTTAGCATCCTTCTCTTCCATTAAAAATCGGATAGTATACACTATGATTTTAGAGCCAACAAGATAAGATCTGAATTTATCTATAGCAAACACCACTACCAAAATCTCTTTCTCTGTTAATGTGTAATTGCGTTGTGCATCATCTAGAGTGCGGCTGGCATAATGGATGGTAATTGGAAGTCCGTTACCCTGCTGTCCTAATACAACCCCAACTGCAAAATCTAAAGCATATGTCATGATCTCAAAGGGCAGAGACCAATAAGGCGGTTGTAGGACAAAAGCACTGATGATCATTTCTTTTAAAGTGAGGAAGGAATGAAGACATTTGTCATCTAACAAGAACTCAATGTCTTTACCTAAAAGTTCAGTTAATGGTCAGGTCATATTGGAGAAGTCCTTAATAACTCGTTGGTAAAAGACGACATGCTTCAGAAAAGACCATAACTGCTTTGCATTGGATGGTGGATCGAGCAATTTGATGACATCCACCTTAGCAGCGTCAACCTCCATGCCTTGCTTGGAGATGACGTGCCCCAACACGATCCCGTTTATAACGGTAAAATGGCTCTTTTCCCAAGACAGAATGAGATCGACCTCACAACACTTCTAAAGAACATGGTCCAGGTATGCTAAACAATCGACACAGGACTCACCATAGATCGAAAAATCATCCATAAAGACCTTGTGAAAATCACCGACCATGTTCACAAAAATAGCAAGCATGCACCTCTGGAATGTAGCGGGGGCATTGCACAATCCAAATGGCATCCGTCTAAAGGACAACTTACTGAAAGGACATGTGAAGGTGGTCTTATCCTGATCTTTAGGAACAATTGTAACCTAATTGTATCTAGAGTAACCGTCTAAGAAGCAGAAGTACTCTGTCCCTACCAACCTTTCTATTACTTGGTCTATAAAAGGCAATGGGAAGTTGTCCTTCTTTGTCGCGACATTCAACTTTCTGTAATCAACACATTCCCACCATGACGTGGTTACTCTCTTTGGAATCTCCTCTCCACTCTTGTTCTTAACCATCTGAATGCACGACTTCTTCAGGACAACATGTAATGGGCTAACCCATTTATAGTTGGAGATGTGATAAATAAAGCTTGTGTCGCACCATTTCGTAATCTCTTTCTTGACAACATCGCGTAAGACAGGATTCAGCCTACGCTAAAACTCTCTGGAAGGTCTACTATCATGATCAAGATAGATATGATGAGAACACAAAGTAGGATTTATCCCGCGGAGATTGGATACCGTCCACCCAATGGCCTTGCGGTTTCTCTAAAGAACCTCCATCAGACGGGATTCTTGTTCATTGGTCAAATACCCACTGATAATGACCGAAAACTATCGGTGTGGACCCCCAAGGAATGCATATTTCATGTTTGGTGAAAGGGACTTCAGCTCAGGTAAGGTCAGATCTGGCTTGTGATATTGTCTTCTGAATGAATGATGGGTTCTTTACTGTTGTTGGATGCATCTACCTTACGGTTTTCAAAATCTCAACATTTTCCAGAGTCAGACTACAGAAGATGTCTAAAACATCATTTGACTCGATACCGTGCTCATCCTCATAATGATTAGATGAAAATAATTCAGCTAAGTAAAAATCAGTCTCTCAATCATCTGAGGTGGAGGGATTATGTAATTGTTCTAAATCTAAAATATCTGCAATAAAGTCCTCAGATCTCTGCTCCATGTGTTCTTCACCATCCATGTTGAAATACAAAGTACCGTCAGAAGAGCTGCCACTTAAAGTCTAGGACCCATCCTCTTCTAGGATATCTCGAGCTCTAGTTGATACCTCTCAAGGTCATCAACGTGAATCTCATCCAAGTAATTACAAGTGGCTAAGGAACTCAAAGCATCGGAACTTACTGTAGATGCAGCACTGGATGATTCTCTCGTCATCTATATATGTACCTTTTCACCACCAGCATGAAAAGATACCTTCCCTATATCATAATCGAAGAGGGCCTTTGCGGTCTCTAAGAAAGGCCTCCCAAGAATGATCGAGGTAAGGTGTAACTGTGTAGGGCATTCCATGTCCAGGATAGTAAAGTCCACTAGGAATTACAGACCCCGCACGGTTATGATAATGTTCCTCGAAACGCAAATAGGTCTCATTACAGATCTACCAACAATCTGAAGTATCGGACGATATTTTAAAGAGGACCTAACTCAAGCTTGTCAAGCAAACAAGATGGTAGAAGATTAATGGAGGAACCACTATCTAGGATAGTGCGATCGAATGCTGCTTCTGAAATCTCGCATATGACATTGTGTGCTCCTGAGTCCTTCTTCTTCTTCTTCGGAAGTCTACTCTGAATCACACAGGAGGTGGCCTTGGTCGAAATATGCTTCTCTATTTAGGACTTCTTCTTCCTACATGTTGTGCATCTATTTTTCAGCTGTTGTTTAAGCGTAGGGAAGTGATCCAAGGCATCATGGAGCGGGATTTTCAAAAATATGTGATCTTTCAGTAATTTCTCAGTCTCTGGAGTAACGCCATTCTTTTTGGATTTTTTGTACCTTTTCCATGCAAAACATTGGGAAAAGGGACAAATTCAGGAAAACAACTTTTTTTATTGATGTCAGGATCAACTTGTACATCGAGAGTTTCAAAAAGGACACATCAGCTTCGGGCGTGTCTTCATGGCCTGGTGTGGTGTCATTGTCTGATTCGCCTAAGTCCATATCGATTGTCTCAGCATCGCTCCTTTCTCCATGATCATCGTGATTCTTCTCCTCAACCTATCTGTCATGGTATGACCGTCGCTCCTCTCCTTGAGCCATCTCCTCCTCCTGATCAGGTGCTTGTGGCGATCCACAGCTTTTGAGATGAATGAAGTTAGATATAAATTCAGAAAAATAGTTCGTACATATCGTGTTGTCTACCGGATCTAGGTGCCTCCTTTTCTTGTTCGGGTTCATCTGAGGTTGTGTGGGGAGAGTGGTCATGGGTGCGCTTAACTTATCCAGATGATTGTTAACCTACTCAATCTCTGTCTTGTGCGTTGTTTAGAGCGTGCTCAGCATGTCCATGATTTGGTTTAGTGCCAGGGATTGTGAAGATATTTCTGGTTCGGTACGGTAACCCTAACTCTCGACTCTCTCAAACCTTTGTATCTGCTGTTGGGGAGCATACTGTTGATGAGATTATTGTGGTGTGTATGGAGATTGTTGCTGCTTATAAAATTGGGCTGTGATTGCGGAGCAGGATGGTGAACAGAATGTGGTCTCTGATAAATGTTTTGGTGAGACTATTGTTGCTTGTAGTGTTGTCGGTGTTGATAATTCTGACGTCCATGTTGCAGATAATACTGCTGCTGCTAATGGTGATGTACGCTCTGAGAAGAAAACTGTGAAGCTGGTTGAATCGAAGCGTACCATATTCCATTGATCTTAAGTATGTCTTGAGGCTCAACATCAATATCTCCAGGGCTGATGATCTACCTAGGATTGATATGAGATTGGTCCTAATGCAAATCAATCTACGGAGTCTCCGGCCTGCTCTGGACAAAATGGATCTGTCGGGTGGGCAGAGCAGGTAAGGATTTATGAGCAGGATGTGCGTTTGAAGGAGCTTGGTCCTGCTGATACTGAAGTTGCAGGTACGTCACCTTCTTCTTCAAATCACCCAATTGCTGAGACAGAGCTGAGAGTTTCTCCAACTCTCATAGCGACTGCAATTCCTGAACTTGCTTCCGAATCACATCTACCAACACTAACTTCTCACTGATATATCCCATGTTGGTATTGGATTCGCCACCTTATGATGCTCTCAGTGATACGGTGGCTGCGAGGCCTTCTGGAACGCCTGAGTACAGCCGATGACTCTCGAGTTCTCTACCATCCCCTCCAAGATGGAGCAGACAGACTCAGCATCCCGATTCAGATAGCTGCCGCCACATGTGGCACTCACAAGCCCTTGTATATCTGGCTGGAGTCCTCTAAAATAGTTCTGTACTAGCACCTTCAATTGAATCTGATGAGGACATCTCTCTATATGATCCTTGAACGATCCCATGCCTCGTGGAATGATTCGTTCTGCAACTAAGTAAAGTTAGAGATCTAACTCCTCATCATGTTCATCCATATAAGAGGAAACAATTTACGCAGGAATGTGAACTTCAGGTCAGTCTACGTAGAAATCTCTCTCCTCAAATGATTGAGACAGTAAAGCACCATATCTTCTAAGGCAAAAGGGAAGGCTTTTAGGCGAACGACCTCCAACGTAACTCCAGGATAATTAGCCGTCCAACATATCATCTCAAACTGCTGCAAAAAGGTAAACGTCTCCTCTGCGGCATTCCGTAAAATTTGAGAAGCAATGAGATGAAAGACTAACGTAACTCGTATGTCCCCTGATTCGGTGGTCAGTGAATCCAATGATGTATAGTTCTGGCACCAAGGTCATACTCATCTCTGAGTGTCGCAGGAACCACGGTAGGCGGCATTGGGTTCTTGGATATTGCTCTGAGCACAACAATCTCAGCTCGTAGCTCAGTCTAAGCTCTGAATTGATCTCGAATCTGGATGTTCATCTGTTGTAAAGTATCGAAAATCCCAATTATGATATCTGTGACTGGATCCGGTCTTCCATCAATGTATGCCTCTCCAGTCTATCGGTCCTGCGCGGCTCAATCCTCGACTGGTCCCTTCCCGCGAGCAATATCCTTAGAATCTTCTGGGAAGGAAAAAAGTCTTGTAAGAACTAAGTGAAATGGGTAGGAGAAAGCGATGATAAATTGATATGGGGGTCTGCCTCAAAAGATGGGCTGGGAGGCGAGGAAGTCTGGGTTTCACTCTCCTTGAGATCAAATGGGACCGACTCAAGAAGAGGGTCATCCCGAGTCTACGAAGAAGTATGACGGATGGTGAATGGTCGAGAGGTCATGGAGTTTGAGCGAAATAACCATCTGGTTGTCATCTTCGATGTCAAGCAGATAATCGAGAGAGTACGATGTCAAATCAAGAGAATGGGGAAATGCATATAAGACGCGGTAACTCATGCCTCAAAAGCAAACACAAAGCAAACCCTGAATTCTCCAACACAACCTGATGATGACCGTAAGAGTTCGGTCATTTTTCTTTTCGATTTTCGGGTTATTTTGGCTTACAAGTACTTTCACAAATTAACGTGAGCTCCCAGGTGCCCGATGTTTCCCCGAAACATTGTCTCGAGTCCTTATAGAAAACTACTTACACTTGGCCAGTATGGGAGTAATTACGGACCATTTTCGCCAACCCGTGTTACTTGAGGATGGAACCTTACACAATGTCATCTAAACCCCCCACTCTACTAAGTAAACTCAGACCATTGCCGGCTACCCAAGAGTACCCATTTAAGAATAGCGGTTAGGTGTATGGACCAAGTAGATTTCCTAAGGGGACCCGGACATTGCTTCTAGCCTTAAGTGTCGTCCCTCACTGACAACAACTGGAAATGTACCTGTATTTGATGTGCGGGGATTACTATCCCAAGGCAAAATATCCTTTATTATTTTTTTAGGTCAGATATTTAAAGCAGTCTCAGTTTTATTTTCGGTTTTCTCTTTTTTTGTATTTTTCAGACAAATGTCTAAAGAATTTTTATAGTTTTTTTAGGTCAGATATTTAAAGCAGTCTCAGTTTTATTTTCGGTTTTCTCTTTATTTGGATTTTTTCGGACAAATGTCTAAAGAATTTTTATAGTTTTTATTTACCCTAAAAACATGCTCCTAGGTCACGAGTCCTAGAACTAACTAGGAAGGTGCAAGAAGAAATGAAAAAATCGAAATCAAAATCAAAAAACACCTAAGCAAGCCTCAAACCTCATGAAAAACTGCAGAAAACTGATAATTTGAGAAAAACCGCGATGGGTGCCCTGCTCCCCCAAATGCATGGCAGTCGGTGAAGCAAACCCTCAGAAAAAGGGAAGGGAATTATAAGTCAGGATGCCTGTACGAGGCCCCTTCTATGAATAATAGAAAAACGGGCAAGTGCCTTTTTTTTACAAAAATATTACAAGAAAACGAAAATCCTAACTAACTCTACCCTTTGCATCTGACTTGTGAGCGAAGGGGTCGATCTCTACACTTTTAATTGCTTCAGCTTCTGAGGAATCCGGCTGAACCTGCAGGCACTGCAAAAGTTAGTTAGAGAAAACAAACACATAAACACAAAAAATTGGAAAAAAATCAAACAAAAACTGAAAGAAATTCAAAGAAATACGAAAAGCCGTAAAAATCGAATAAAATCCGTAAAAAAAATCAATCGAAAAACTTAAAAAGAAACAAATTTGTAAAATCAAGAATATTGGAAAATTTTTTGAAATTATGTCAAAAACCGAGGTAAAAATAATGGATCCCCGACAACGGTTCCATTTTGATGTCTCGAATCTGACCCGCAGTTAATTTATGATGATAACGATGTTAAAGACCGTGAAGAGAGATTCGAGTTAATCAAACAAAAATCAATGAAATAGGAGAGCGGCTTTTTCTTCTCTCTCATATTCCGTCTACACTATATTATTTATCTAGGTAAGTGTGCCTAGGTCGAACTCGAGGAGGCAGAATATTTAAACGTCGATTTTCGATGAAAGAAATCAATCTCGAAATGTTTACTTTGTTCTTGGTTTTACAACAAACTACGAGAAATAATCAAAATTCACTCAATCTTACAAAAATCAAATCAAAGAAATGAAGTGATGAAAAGCCACGAAAAATGCCTAGAAACGTAGCTAGGGTAGTTACGTAACTACTCTAAAAAATTCAAAGAAAAATACAACAAAATAAGGGTCCAAAATACCCCTACAAGCCAGGGGCACAAGTGCAAAGAAACTATATTTGTCCTATTACAAAATGGTCCTTGGTCAAATACTGATTTGACAAGAAAACAACTTTTATTGCACTTAGGTCCCTACGTGGGGACCTAACTGCAATTCTCTTGAAAGTGTTGGAGCGGCGTTGAAGTTCTGAATGCTTTCTGGATCTAAGACGCAATTTCTGCACCGTTTTGGGTTGAAATTACTGGATTAGAATTGAAGATGAGATCTGGGACGTCAGTGATGGCAATGTGTCAGAAGCCTGTACGGTCTGGGCATTCTTGTTGTTCTTGAATTTCTCGCACAGCTGGCTACGAGGGCTGGTTCGCTGAATTAGTTTAAACGTCCGACGAGGTTCTTCGGCCTCTGGTAGGGCCAGGAGGGAGACATCTTCTCCATCCGAGCTCGCCTGCAGTTAAGGAGCTCTGGAGGTGGCTGGAGCTGACGGTTATCTGTCGGTGAAGTTGAGGATCCAGCTATCCTGGAAGCAATTACAGCAGTTTGAGATTTGGAATATTCTTTGGATTTTAGAGCTCCAGTTGGGGATTATTGTGCTCCAAGTGGAATATTGATCTACAAATAAACAATTTATTGGCCGATTCAGAAGGAATCAACCCCAATTTTGAGGAATTACAGATCTAATGATTACTTTCCAGAAAATGTAAAACAAATAAAATGCAGGAAAAGGGAAAACAATTTGGAATGATTTGAACTAGAATTTGAAGGAGGGGAATGGTATGCGTCTAACTATGATGATTAGTGGACCTAACTACACGATTAGCTAACCTAATGTAGGCATGAAGATCGAGGATTAAAATTGCAAAAGGATGAATCAACTCACCTGGGAAAGAGGTTGTATGAACCTCGATGGTTGATAGACTAGCGGTGATCACCAGAGCTCGACGCGGCGGTGCAATGCGATGCAAGGCGGCGGATCGCCTTGGAACCTTCCTCTGTCAATCGGACTTCCACTCGAGACTACACTCCGGCCATGTCACGACCGGAGCGAGGGGGAATGGGGTGGGGAACTAGGGTCGATGGCCAGGGGGATCTGGTAGCTTTGAGCTCAGGAAAAGTTAGTTTGGAATGGAGATCTTTGGGGGTATTTTATGTATAATTGGAGGAAGGTAGTTAGGAGATCAATGATGGGCGTGAGAGAGGGTCGTTAGAGGAAGAAGATTAAGTGTTTAGAACGGAGGAGGAGGTTAGGAGTTAGAGTGTAAAAAAATGCAAAGCTCAGTAGTTGAAACAGATTCTAGTCGGTCTTCTTGAAGAAGAAGGTTCAAGGTGCTGACACGTATCAGCACCTGGTTGGCCAAGTTCAAGAAATAGCTTAATAAATAAGAAATAAATAGTAAATAAAGGTATTTTAAATAAGTATAAAAAAAAGTTGATAATAATTAGATTATCTAAATTATGGTATAATTAGTTTTAAAAAATAATAGTTATTTTACGAAATATAAATATTGTATTAATAAATAAGTACAAATAAAACATAATAAATAGGTTTTGTATTTTCTAAATTAATAAAATACCAAATAATATATTAGTTTTATATTTTATTAATTCTTAGGCTAATAAATAGAGTATGTACGAAGTTTTATGGATTTTAATAAATTAATTTAGATATATTAATAAATAGATATATAAAATATATAGTTCATTTATACCTATAAATTAGGGTTTTTGATTTATTTAAAATAATAAATAATCTCCTAAAATTATGAAATAAATTAGGGTTAAAATACAAGATGAAAAAATATTTAGAAATTATAAAATCATTAAAATATTAAATAACTTGTCTTAAATAAAATAGATAGCCTAGAAAGGCAATTGTAGTTAGGTCCTAAAATCGACTTTTTGCAAGATTTTAGTGAAATCTTATTCATTAATTAGAGAATATTATTTTATGATCTTTAATGGTTAGTAGAGTGAAATTTGAGTTCGTATGAAAAGTTATGATTTTTGGAAGTTGGGAATTTGATAATTTTCAAGTTGGATTTCTTGGCATATATACAAGGTAATATTGTTAACTTATTTTTATATTTTCTATACATTTTTAGAAATAATTAGCAGATTGGTGAAAAATATGTTAATATAAATTAATTAAAAATCTTTAAAGAATTGGTATTTATTAAATAATTAATGGAGATTGTCTGAGATGTAGAATTAATTATTTTTATTTGTTTTCTTCCTTATCTCCCACTACTTATTTATTTTTCGACCAATCCATGTTGACTTGGTCTCGAGGTTTAGGTTATAAATATATCTTTTAGCTATATTTATTTTTACAGATAATATTGTACATATATACATATCTACGTTTTGCCTTTATTTTTATTTTCTCTAATTATGTTCTTTTATTTATTTACATGATTTTAATGCATAAAAGTGCATTTTTATTCATTACTATGGTTTTCTTAAAAAGTGGAATTTAATGGATATTTACATGTATTTGTTAAGGTTTTTAAGACAAAATGCGGACAGAATGTTAATGAATCATAGATTCATCACAAACGCACCGTGTATGTGGGTGCGGTGTTTTTTACACTCAAGACCCCATGCTTCAAGGAAATTGCGAAGATGCCCCTGCCATCAACCCCAACGTGCATCACAGACCCCATGCATAGAGAAATTGCAGAAAACCCCTCATGGGTTTTTGTAATCTCATTTAGGCCCCTTTACATGTTTATTCAATAATTTAATTTTGTAATGTGCATAATAGGCCATGTCTTTGCACTACTATTTGAACCTTCAATTGATGTCATTTTTTACGTCCAAAAAGTGAATTATTTTGTTCAATTAATCCTCTAGGTTTTGATATTTATTTATATTTTTGTGAGCATGGGATTGATTGTTGTTTAAATTGTGGTGAAAAATTCCATATTTTACTCATCTATGGTTCAAAAATCATAGTAAATTAATCCTTATTTACAAATTATAGAAAAATCACATTTTGTAGATTTTATTGTGCTCTATAATGGACCCAAAAATTAACATCATTTGCACATATATATGTCTTAAAACAAATTGTTTTGTCAAGACAGTAATTATTTTTTATTGGTACGTAAACTTAATGTTTTTGGAAGTTATAACTTTTCATATATAGATCTCAATTAGATACATCGTGGACAATTTTATTCCTGCAAATTTATTAAGTTTGCTATATATTAAAATTAATTTATAGAAAATTGCATAGTCTGCATTGTTTTATCCGTAGAAAATTCATTTTGCATCCAAAAATACCAAGAATAATCATTAGGTTAACTTCATCATTTTCAACCTCCTATAAGATTTTCATAATTATTGCATATCATTTGATTCAAAAATTACATAAAAACCCCTAAAAAGCATTGATTTTTAATGCATGCCCTTCACATAATAAAAATATATAAAAAAGCACTCTGAATTAGTCATTGCATAAATAATTAAGGATAAATAGTCTTTTGTATTTTGGATCCCAATTGCACATTAATTTAGAATTTACATCCTAGGCTAATTTAACCTTCAAAATGGCATTCTACATTGGCACTTCATCATTAATTTCATAAAAAAATCCTAAAAAATCTCCTTGAAAGCCTATCATTTAAATAATCTAAAAATTATCCTATGGAGACAGTGGCCTACCAGAGTTCGTCCTTGGGCTTGCCCGAGTAAAAAATAATTCTGATCGCTTTGCTTTTAATTTAACATTATTTAAGTGGCCATTTTGGTTAATCTGAATTTGCCCGCCTGCAACTAACAACACATTAATTCTCACAGATTAACAAAGGACATCTACGGGTTTGTCAATTTACATACATGTATTTATGTACTAATTACATAGTAACGTTAGATGTTAATTCATGCAAGTCAATGGTATTTACATGTATTTTACAAGGGATTTAAAGCCAAAATGAATGAATAAAGGTGAATGAATGGTTGTTCATCACCTCCCATGCTTAGTTTTGCTAGTCCCTAGCAAACACTTATTAGGAGAATAAGTAATGAAATAGAAAATAAAGAAAAGAAAATAAAGAACTTAGAATGATTATAATTTTTAAACTTATCTTCATAAAGTCAAAATTTTGGAGCTTAGTAAGACCTATGGATTGTTAGTTTGTTGGAAACGTATTGGGAATATGATTTAAAACTTAACAACCCTCGAGTTCCACAATACTATGTCCAATTCCCCTCAATATCTAGGTCATAACTAGTCTTTTCATCGCAAACCATTATGACTATGAGTCTCACTTGTATAATGTATGTGAAATGTATCTCCCCACATCTAAAGTAGCAAAGAAACAATTTTCCTCAACAAGATATCCCTAATTCCCCAATCCATATACTCTTTTTCTCGGGGAGCAAGGCATTTCCTTTTAAGTTCAAGTGTAACCAACTCAATGAAGAGGGAATAGAGAAAGAAGAATGGAATGTGACATGTACAGTCACATATCTTTTGGAGCTTGGCAAGTATTAGCCAAATCTCCAGCTGCATAAAACCTTGAAATCATTTACTTTGAAGCATAAGCCTTGCTTATTGATACATAATTTCGACATGAATGATTTTTCAATGACTTTTTGCCGTATAACTTTTTTGAAGTCTTTATTTCATACTTTTTAACATATATGTACAAAAGCTTTTACATATATAATTTTTCTTCCTGAACCAGTAGACTATCCCTCTTTTGAATCTTTACTGCAACCCACAACCTCTTGTCTTTAGACATCCATGCCACTCGATCAGGTTGGGGTGCACTGGCTTGTATTGGGGTGGCATATGTTTCCACATGTGTGCTTCTCAAGCTAAAGAATTCTACCTTCACTCACATTATCTGAGTTGAGCTATGTACAGAGTGCTTGTCCAAGTTATTTCTCCATCAACAAGGACCATGCACATGCTTTGAAATATTCTACTTAAGATAATCAAGATAACATGTGAACATAGTCTTGTCAACTTAAAGAATTAAGCCTCATTGACCTGAGAAGTCTAAATTCAAATTCTTATAAGGTTCCAGCGAAATTAAGTGGATTAATGTGTAAACAAAGCTTTAATCTTCATATTTTATTGAGACCGGTTTAGTTGTCAAAACAATTCTGAAAAATGCAAAATATTTTTGTGAAGAAAATTTCTGGTAATAATCTTTTTATGGCTTTTGAAGGGTTTTGCAAATGGTTTATAAGTTTGGACATTTTTAAATGTTAGGTGTTTTTGAAAAGCACAAGCGAATTATATGTATTTACAAGTATACACAAGGATTGTATATATTAACAAATATTTTATACAAGTATATACAAGTTTTGTATAAGTGTTTTATTTGCAACATGCTTACGTACAAAATGTTCAAAACATTTGAAAACATTTTCGCAAACATTTGAAAACTCATATTACAAATACTTTTACAATCACTTTCACAAAGAATTTTTACAATCTTTTTACAAACATTTACAAAGGAATATTACGCATATTTACATGTGTTTTCACTCTTTTTGTTTGTATACCCATACCCAATGTATATTAGACATATTATTGAAAATATAAGATAGTATTAGTTATGGATAACACACACACATACACCATATATACGACCCCCCATACTTAGCTTGAACTATATCCTCATGGTGACCAAGGAGAAACAAAAGAAGATATAACTCATACTAGGTATAGAAGAATACTATATTACAATGACTCAAAGAATAAGAAGTGGATCATCAAACCTATACTTAGGATCAACTTATCCTAAGTATAGAAGATTGCACACTGAGTTGGGACGATCAAGGTTTAGAATTTTATGAAATAATCAACTTATCCTAAGTATAGAAGATTGTACACCGAGTGGGGATGATCAAGGTTTAGAATTTTATGAAATCAATGTCTCGGCTTGTCTCCCCCAATACATAGGGTGAAGTGTCCTTATGTATAGAGCATAATATCAACATGTTGCGAGAAAAGGGAGAGAACCAAAAGGAAAACTCAAGCCATTCATCCCCCTATACATAGGATATAGTCATCCTAAGTATAGTAATCATGAAAGGTTTGGATGGATAAAATAGAAGAATAAAATAATTCAAAAGAATTTAAAAAGAATAATCATGAGAAACTAATTTTTTTGGTTAGCTCATTTGTGAAACTTCCGGTGATCCTGGGAGTTCATCATGAAATACCACATGTAGTGAATTGACAATGGACATGAATGTATCATGCTCTATATACGCCTTCAGCAACTTTCCATTGACTACAAATGACTGTATGTCATATGACAACTCAGATATGATAATTCTACCATTGTCACGCACAGTCTTCACTAAAAACAACCTAGTCCATTTGCCTTTTAATTTTCCAAGTATATCTTCAACTTTGCATCAAATAACTATCCCTTTGACCATGTTCGAAAGTCTTTCATCTGATATGTTTATCATGCCATTTATTGACTTTCTCCTTGTACATTGGGCTATTATCGGTTGTATAGTTTATGAATTCCAAGAGTTTGTTGATGAATCCATGATTTATTAACATTTCTATTGTACCTTGTTTTAAAAACCTTAATAAATATATGTAGATATGCATTAGTATTCACTTTTTTTATCAAAAGTAAATTCATGAATAAAAACTCATTTTTATGCATAAAAACATAAAAATTAAAATATAAAAAGGAAAAAAATAGAAGAAACTAAAGTAATTTGTAAATGTGTGTATATATTGTACAGTATGACTCAAAAAATATAAATATAGCTAAAAGATAACCTAATTGTTGAGACCAAGTGAACTATGACTTTATCGATAAACAATATAGTAACAGGACACAAAGAAGAGAATACAAAAATAGTTAAATGTATTTTAAAAATATTAATTCCAATTATTTATTATATATACACATTATTCACTTTATTTTATTTAATTTATATGTACATATTTTTTGCCAACTCTTCACCATTACGTATATAGAAATATATATAAAAATGTAAAAATACTTGTAAATTCCAAGAAATCAGGATTTCAAATTGTCAATTTTCTAACTTCCGAACCTCATAACATCATTATACATACTCCAATTTCACTCTACACACCTTTGAAGTTCATGTTATAAAATTCTCTAATTAGTGAAAGAAGTTTTATCAGAATAGAGTTTGTTTGCAAAAAGTCAATTTTTGGACCTAATTACAATTGGGTTTCTGGGTTGTTGAATTTATTCTATACATATTATTTATAGAATAATTGATTTGGAAAATTTAATTATTTTATTGATCCTGTAGTTTATTTGTAAAATAAAATGCTTATTTTATAATTTAAATAAATCAAAACTCCTAAAATCGATAAAATTAAATCGACATGTATATGCATGTATTTATAATATATATAAAATCAATTATTAAAATCGATAAAATTAACTACAAAACTTATTTATCATTATATAAATTAATAAAATATAAAAATAATACTTTATCTATTAAAATATTCAAATGAAAATGTAAATAGTAGTTATAGAGCATATTATATGTATATTTATTGATATTTTATATATAAATCATGAAATATATATTTATATATGTAAAATATACCATAATTTAGATAAATTAATTATCTATATTTTTTATTTTCACATATTTTAAAATAACCTTATGTACTTCTTATTACCTAATTCATAATACAATTTTACTTTTGGAATTTTGTAGTGTTGATAAATGTCAGCACCACAACCATTTTCATCCAAGAATCAAGTTCGTTTGGTTGCTTCAACAACCCAAATTCGATGATTTTTACAACCTTTGATTAACACCCTAACTTCAATCTAATTCATCCAATCTCTAACTTGTTCAACCATGATCCACACCCTCCATTAGATTCGACCTAACTACTTCTCCTCTTCCCTATTTAATCTGCCAAAGTGCATAACATTCCTCCAACTTCCTCGGGTTTCTCCAACTACCAGTTCCAACTACCATCCACCCAACTTCTATAGCCTAGATCATTATGCTCAGTTTTGACATCACCGTGGAGATAGTCACACAAGGAAGGAGGAAGAACAGAGAGGAGTTGTATGGTGTCTCCGCCTTACATCCGGTAAGGACCACAGTGTAGAGCTTCGAGAAAATGTCATCTCCTTGAGTGACATCAGAAGGTTATATACTTTCATTCCTAGACAATTTTCATCCATCAAATTTCGAGTCTTTGAGTAGTTTTTAGGCCATTTATATACACTCTTTGTCAATCTAATCATCCATCTATAAATTCCTTTCAAAACCCCCTTCCATTTGATTGAATTCTTTAATAAATTTTTATTTTAAATTTGAAGTTCTAAATATTTTGTGTGTAAGGAAAATACCATCTTCCCATATCGATTCAATTTTAATCGAGCCATGAGTACTTCTTGTAGGTATTCCAAGCTGTTGGAATGATTTATGAGGCAAGGAGGCACAACCTCAACACATTCAGTTTGAAGCAATACCTAGAGACGAATCGTGCAAGACCTGGAAACCATTTCCTAACCTGGAATCCCAAAGAAACGGCTTATCTTCATCTTCTTCGACTCTTCTAGCAACAAGGGAGCTCGAAGGGGGAGGAGCCCCCTTTTGTCCCTAGTGGAGCCGCAACACCCTCGTGCATCACCGTTCTGATCGTCCAATCACCGCTTAACGTGAGTCATCGTCTCCACCTATCTTGAATTAAGGAGAAACATGAAGAACACTGGAGTGTACATTTGCTCGACATGTTTCCTTGTCCGACAATCCAGAACTCTCGGCGCATTTTGATCTCTACCGTGCAACAAATCATTAGAGAAAAATTTCATACTTAGTACACTCGCTTTCAGAATTCCAGCGTGCATCGAACTTTCTCATATTTGGATTTATGCCGCCTGTAGGGATCTATGTGCAAAGATCCAGTTTATTTCTAGAACTTTTATTGCATTTATAGCCTTGTATACATTGAGATTTTCAGATATTACAGGAATACTTCTCATTGATTTTTCTATGGTAGTTATTTAACTACCCTAGCGTGGTTTTAGTTTATATTTCAATGATTTTCATCACTTATTTTATTTCTTTGATTTTTCGAACTTCATCTTGTTTTGAGTGTTGTTAAGTGTGTCTTCGAGCCCGTTGCTTGGTTCTTTCCTCATCTTTACTATATTGTCTCATCTATATCATACTCAACCTATCTACTATATAGTATATTATTCGAAAAATATATTTTCTACTTTTTAAAAATAAAAAAAATCCACATTCATTTTCTTTCACTAACCACTACATTAGAATAGTATATTACCCTATGATCCACATATTATATCGTATCACCATTTTTGCCAAATTTTATTCATCTTTTGAAAATCAAATAAAAATTGCAAAATAAAAATAAAAGAAAATTTGAAAATTGAAAACCAATAAAGAGAACAAAAATAAAAACCACAAAAAGAGCTTTCGAAGAAGAATTTGGATCACAAATACGATCTCGAATTCAAGGTATACTTCTTACCTCCTTGTGTTCGATCCAGGGACACTTTCCTGGTAAATGTCAAGGGAAATAGAAGAGAGAGACATTTGTTTTTTTATTCATTACCCATTATTTGTCTCTCTCTCTCTTCTATATTTCTATTGATAAGCACGCTTCTCTCCCTGGTTGCTGCAATCTGACAACTTAAATCATCACGAGGGGAGCACGCTCATCAAAATGATGCCTTTACCGGGGAGGCGCTAGCTTTACTTAGGAATTGTGTTTTTTGTGATTTTTTCTTCCTTTTTATCGCTTTCTTAATTTTTTTTGTCATTTTATCAGTTTTCTTTTGATCGGTATTTTCCGTTTTGTTTTACAGTTTTATCATTTTTATTTTTATCGATTTCTCATTTTGTTCTAGTCTTTTATTGATTTTCTTTTTCTTTCCAAACTCTTTCGGTTTTCTTTACAATTTTTTGAGCTAACAAGTGGTGCAGGGCGTGTAGGATAAGCCGATTTCTTCATAAGTCGAGTCCGTTGAGAGTGCAGAGATTGGATCCTTCATTACGAGCAGGTTGTAGAGGAGCAGTACGAGTCAACAGAATTTTTAACATTTTTATGTTTTCTATTTGAGAGAGTTTAGGGCACTTGCCCATTTTTTTTGTTGATGAGAGAGGTGCCCATTTTTCATTTTGTAGAAGGGGTCCCTTAAGGACATCCTGACTTGTACAAGGACACTAAACACTTTTCTTAGGGTATGTTTCACTGGCACATGTGATGGGGGACATCATTGCGATTTTTGATTTCTTGATTTTTCTTTATTTCCCATGATTTCAGGGAACAGAGGAGTGCATGATTGTTTGATTAGATGACTAATAAAGAATCTATTACCATAATCCACATTTTGCCGTAAAAATCAAATGATTTGAAAAAATCAATCAGTTCTTGCACCAGAGCTATCTACTAGGATTATGGTTTGTTATTTCTTGCATGCGTTAGAATTAGGTTCAATGTTCTATGTGAATTACTTGCATGTAGAGTGCTGGAGCTAAGTATGATTTCTATCTTTGTGCACATTATGTTTTTTCACCGTATTATTTGATTCTCTCCATGTGCGACATATTTTTCATTGAAAAAAGAAAATTGAGTTATCGTTAATTTTGTTGAAAAATACCACAAAAAGGTGAAAACCAATAAAAAAATTCTTTTGAAACTTCAACCAAAAATAAAAAATGGACTTAATTTCTTGGGGAGAGCAATCCCCACAATGTTGCAGGTATTTACCTCAAGACAGGGCGAGTGAGGACGTGGCCCTTAAGGACTAGAGCCAAAAATCTCTTGACTTTTTCCCTAAGCACTCGTGTATTACTTTTCTGTATATGATCGTAGCGGAAAGCAGTTTCCTTTGACCATAGAAAGATGTTTTAGTGTAATCAACATTACATTTCCCTTTGGGGCCGATATAACCCGACAACCTGGGGAGATTGGTTCCACTATTTGGGGGAGTGTGAAGACGTATGCTGGGAGACAGGGTGACACTACTTGTGAGTCTACTTAATATCACGGCTTGAATCACCAAACTTTAAAACTGAAAAGATAAACATCCGAACTTTTAAGGCTACCATTGTGTGAAGTTGGTGAGTTGGGGGTTGCCATTGTGTTTGTTTGCGATGTGTGTGTGATTCTGCATCTACCAAACGTTCCTTCTATCTCTTGAATTGACATCGTGCTTATATCTCATATCATTTTGTCATCGAAGATGATATATCGATGATATTTACCCTTGGATTTTGTGAGCCGTCGATCTTCCACTATGATATATATGTTTTCATAGACTCTGGATGACCCTCTTCCTGAGTAAGTTTTACCTAGTCACGAGGTGAGTCGAACCCAGACTCCCTCACCTCCTAGCCCTTTATTTGAGAAAGACCCTCACCTTGACATTTCTTTTTCGCCTGTACATTTTTCACTCAGTAACTATGAGGCATTCTTCTTTCCCAAGAAGTTGACTAACACCACGGTAGCATGAGGAAAAGCACTAGTTAAGGATAGACATGATGATGAGAGGCCAGATACTGGATTACATGTGACTATAGAGATTCTAGACACATTATAGCTGATAAGTACACACCTTAAGGAGAAGTTTAAAGTCCAAGAAGAATTGAGAGATGAGATTGCGATGGTGAGAGCCAGAGGAGGGAAGCAACCATATGCTATTGTTCACATAGTCACTTTACGTGATGAGTATGACCCTAGAGCAAGTATGCTACAACATTGGATTCGATTGTCATCGAATCAGGGTCCATATGATCTCAGACCGTCATTTATATCACTTCTCCCATGTTTTATGAGAACACTAGTAAGGAGCCATTGACTTTTCTACATCAATTTGAGATGATATGTGGGACGACTAGTTATTCGAATGTTACACAAGAGTCTATATGCCTCAAGGCTTTCCTCTTTGCCTTAGCAAATAATATACTTTACCGGTTGAATCATTTGGGGAGAGATATATCTACTTGGGAGGATCTCAAGTCTACATTCGTGCATAAATATTTTCCTCTTAGGAAATCAAATATGATGAGGAGCCAACTTACGAATTTCATGCAGCACTCCCATGAGTCTTTCCATGAAGCATGGGAGTGTTTCCAAGACATGACAGGGAATTGCCCTAATCATGAGATTCCACTAAAGATGCTAGTTAAAAAATTCTTTGGAGGATTATATGGTGATATCCATAGATTAGTGAGTGTCGCATGTGGCAGTAGTTATTTCAATAAGGATGCTGAGTTAGTTTTGGACCATCTATTAAGGGATGACCGAGAACACCCGAGTCTTTGATTCCACTCGTGTATACCAGAAGACCACACAACCACCACACCAGTGAGATCAGCAGAAGGTGGCTATCATAGCTGAGTCTGATTCACGATATGCTGTTACGGGATACATTAGCAAGAATCTTACTGTTGTCGAGGTGATTTAGAAGGAAGTTCAGGAGTTGAAGAAGTTGTAAGAGCGGGAGAATCATTCATCATTACATCATCAGATAAGTGATTTAGAGAAGAAGGTGGAGGAGATTTAGAGACAGAGCCGGGAACCACCTATACTTCAGCTTAAACGAAGTCCATTACCTACTCTTCCCACCTGTCAGGTACATTTTGTAACGGGTGAGGTCGGGTTTTCTACTAAGACTCCATAGCTAGCTTGGCCTGAGCATTCATCGATAACCGATCAGATCCAGATCATGATTCTTGTAGCAGATGATATTGATACTTCTTCTACCCTTGAGATAATGACATTTGTTTTGCTCTAGTTACTTACGAGTCACCGACACATATCTTACCATAGAGCATAAATCATACACCACAACAGATGCACCAACAACATGGTCATCCACATTACCATTACTAAGGTTAGTTTGTGCAACACCAATCTCAACATTTTCCTATTTGAGACCAGCACATCATTACCAGCCTTCAGCTCCATATTACCATCAACAAAGAAATTACATTCTTCATTTTAGTGATCTTAACAGCCATATACATCATAACCTTCGCACAATTTTAGGCTGGAGAGATTAGAGA
The DNA here is from genome assembly GCA_037367405.1 of Ottelia alismoides. Classification (NCBI taxonomy): domain Eukaryota; kingdom Viridiplantae; phylum Streptophyta; class Magnoliopsida; order Alismatales; family Hydrocharitaceae; genus Ottelia; species Ottelia alismoides. The sequence goes on along the minus strand of JAZKJV010009140.1, from coordinate 567,273 downwards.
GTCATGGACATGCTACTGAGCATGAGTTGTCAGCACAGTACTTGGCCCTGAATTATATTATGGACATAGTGAGTATGATACATGTAGCACACAAGATAGAGATGGAGCTGGTTAGCCATCATCTTGATGAGTTCGCAATGCTCAAGACTATACTTCCAGTAGAGCTACAGATGAATCCAAACAACAAGTGTCATCATCCAGATTAGGTAGAGAGCACAAACAGATCCACTGGTAAGGACACTATTCTTTAATTTTTAGCTAACTACATTCATCTCCAAAGAGATAAACAACCATCAGTACTTGATCCAGTAGAGAAGAGAGCCATACTTGACGAGGAGCGACGGTCCATTTATGAGGAGTCACATTCTATTGCCAAGGAGGATCACCATGATGATGTTAGAGAAGGAAGCGATTTTGAGAAAATAGACCTGGACATAGGTGACTCTGATGTTGATAACATGCCAACCAATGCAGATACTCTTGAAAAAGTTTCCTCTCCTGTATTTGAGAATTTTGTACATGATTCTGATACTCTCAATGTAAATGCTAATTCCCATGAAATGGAATATATGAGAACTTTGTTGTTCCTGAAATTGTTCCTTTTACTGATGCTTTATTTGGTATAGGAAAGAAAAAAATCCAAAAAGAATAATGTGACTCCATAAACTAAGGGATTGTTTAAAGATCACATATTTTTGAAGATTCTGCTCCATGATGCCTTGGATCATTTTCCTACACTCAAGGAGCAGTTGAACAATAGATGTACAACATGTAGGGAAAAGAAGTCACATACTGAGAAATATGTTCTGAATAAGGACACATATTTTGCTATCCAGAACAAGCTACTAAGAAGAAGAGAGATTCAGGTGCTCATAATGTCAGATGGATATTTCTAATGCCACATTTGATCACACTCTTCTAGATAATGGTTCCTCCATTAATTTGTTACCATTTTCATCACATGATAAACTCGAGTTAGGTCCTCTTTACAAATCACATATGATGTTTTAGTTTGCTGATCGATCAGTTAAGAGACATAGGGGCATTTTGAGTAACATTATCACAAAGTGCATGGTCTACAATTCCGAGTGGACTTTACTATCTAGGACATGGATTGCCCTATACAGTTACACCTTACCCCAATCATTCTCAGGAGGCCCTTCTTGCAAATCACATATTCTCTATTTGATTATGATATTGAAAGGTATGTTTTCACACCAAGGGCAGGAAGGTACACATTGAGATGGCAAGAGAATCATCCATTTACAGTGTTGCGTCTACACACAGTTCAGATGTCTTGAGTTCATTAGCTAGCTACAATCACTTGGATGAGGTTCGTTGCGATGACCATGAGAGGTATAGGATTGAGACCCATGATATCCTAGAAGAGGATGGGTTAGACACTATAGTTGGCAGTTCTTATGAATTCAACTTCTACACTCCTATAGACACTAATCAGATGGAGCAGTAGATTAATGAGCTCAATGCATACATTTTAGAGAGTTCGATTGATTCCTTCACTTCAGATGATCTAAAATTAGACTATTGCTTACTTGAGTTCTTTAGTTCTAGTCCTCCTAAGGATGAGCACATCTGAGTGTCGGATGGTGTGATGGACACATTTATTTACACTTTCTGTAATCCGACACTAGAGACATTTACTATGGCAGGGATACCGATTTCATATATAATATCCACCTATAGAGGCATATCTTCTCAATCAACTAGGGATTTATTCACACTTTATCAGCAGATGATACCATATGACCATGGCTGAAGTGATCTACTATGTACGGGACTTGTGACTACTCTTCCTCTTCATTTTGTCTTGTATATAGACCTTGAGACCTTTTGTTTTTTGTAGCACACACCGCTTGTACATTCTTCTTAGATCCCAATCATCCCCATTTTTTCCCGTCTTTATACTTAGGATACCCGATCCTAAGTATGGGGGAACTGATTTTTTCCATTGAGTTTCCATTTTCTTATTTAATTATGTTTACTTTTCTTGTTTGTACATTCTTTAACACCTATCACTCATCTCCAATTTTTGCTACATTCTTTTCTATACTTATCATAACTGATCCTAGGTATAGGGGGTACCGAATGATATTATTACATTTGTTTGCTTTCTTTTTTTCTTTCATTTATTTCTTGTCCTCAATCACCTCATTTTTCGTCTCCCACTATACTTACAATGACCAGACCATATGTATAGGGGCATGTCTGACTTCTCATTATTTCGTATTTTCTCCCACTTTTACTTAGCGCAAATTATGTCCTTTTTCTCTCTTTGGCACTACGAGGAAATAACACAAGAAGTATAGGAGTGTGTGTGTGTGTGTATATATATTGTATATAAACTTTTGTCCATAACTCGTACTTTTATGTATTTTCTATATATATATATAATGCATAAAATGTGGACGTGATTAAAATTTGTTTAAATCAATTCATTTGGTATTATTAAAGTCTAGTAAATAAATTCAATCTATGTAAAATACTTATTTAAAACCCTTATTTAAAATTCATTTAAAAGGTGTAATTATAAAAAAGGAATAATATTTATTCTAATATCCTACTTATTAAAATGAGTAAAAATAATTTAATATTTAAAATACTTGTATTTAAAAGTTGTAAAATACATCAGTTATTTAATCCAAAATAAAATATTGTTAACTTATCTTTATATATTTTTTTAAAATATGATTTTTTTTTATAAAAATTGATAAATCTATAAAATTCATAAAAAATGCAATGTCCTAAAACCATGAAAATGGGAAAATCCTTAAAATACAAAAATGAGTCAAATTCAGAAACTTTACCTCAAAAAATATTGTTGCATTTGCATTTGTATTTTTAGAAGAATTTTGATTTATCGAACTAAAGATTGGAAATAGTTCAGAGAGTGAAGCATGATCATGTCCGTTGACCCTAAATTATAAGGATTTTAGTTAGGAGATGGAATTTAGACTTTTCAAGTCTTTGACTTTAATCATTAGGTTCCATAGGACCATGTTTAGAATTCAACTTAAACTTACCTAAGTTGGATGCTTGGTATCATTCTTTAAATTCTTCAACACTAGATCAATTTTGGACATATGCACTACACACTTAGCTCAACTTTCATTGGGTTGCAAAGTGTTGTTAGTTTTAGTGGTGCATTTTTATCCTTGTCTAGTGGCGCATACATCTAAAGACAAGAGTTGTTGGGTTGAAATAAAGCTTTGAATGAGGGATTGTCTGATGGCTCAATTTTTAAGACCCCAAAGCATGGGCGGAATGAAAGATTCTATATCCGTCGAGGCACACAAAAATTTAGTGCAATTGTTTCTACTACCCCAAAATGTGGGTGGGACAAAATATTCTATATCCTTCAGGGAAAAATACATAAAGTACATTGTTGACCGAAAATGGTCTAAGCTTGATATAGCCTGCATATCTTGGTGGAATCTTGGTTACACTGGCCAAGCTTCACAAATAGACCTGACTACAGTGGTCACACTCCAGTTCTCTTCACTTTCTTCTAGCATCTTACCATTTTTGATTGTGGACACAACACACACCTGAACTTAGAAGGAAATACCCACCCAGCGTCAGCTCTTGGAGGGCCTACAGTGCCCGATATGTTGGGTCCGACAATCATAGTATCAACGTCTTTCTTATCTCTCGGTAATAAAACAACCAACTAAGACAACAATCAACCCATAATATAAAATAAACAGTAAATAAGATGAGAGGTGAAATTTATTATACCCTACAAATGACGTACAATGACAAGTAGCTGGGGCCGAACCAATAAGAGTAAACTAGATAGGCGTAATTATTATCTACTAATAAAAAGACATAATAATTATTTTCACACTTTTTTGGAATTTTTTGTTGGTTTTTAATTATATTTAATTTTTATGGTTCTTTCATGTTTTGAATTTTGTAATTTTTATATTTTATATTTCTAAAATTTTTACTTTTGCAAATTTTAATTTCTTTTATTTTTAAGGGTTTTCATAATATACATAAATATTTATAATCAATAATAATAATTATAATGATATTGAAAGTAATATAATATGTATATAGCATATATAAGGTTCTATATTTATAAATATAACTATGTATATTTAACAAATAAAATGTTTATGTTTTTAATAGTTTTCTCTATTTTTGTAAAATTTCTTATAATTTATTTCTAATTTTTAGCTATTTCTAATGTATTTAATATATGAAAACAACGTGTTATATAATTAGGCTGAAGTGTCCTGGTTATTATAAATTGATAATAAGTCCAACTCACGAAGTGTTCTTGTTATTATAAATAGATAATAAATAGATAATAAGTCCAACTCATTAGATAATAAGTTATGTTTTGTTATCGTGAATCGGGGTCCATATGATTTCAGACCGTCATTTATATCTCTTCTTCCCAAGTTCTATGAGAACACTAGTAAGGGGCCAATGACTTTTCTACATTAGTTTGAGATGATATGTGGGATGACTAGTTATTCGAATGTTACTCAAGAGGCTATATGCCTCAAGGTTTTCCTCTTTGCCATAGCAGATTATGCAGTTTACTGGCTGAATCATTTGAGGAGAGATATATCTAATTGGGAGGATCTCAAGTCTACATTTTTGCATAAATATTTTCCTTTTAGGAGAACGAATATGATGAGTAGCCGACTTGTGAATTTCACGCAACATTCCGATGAGTCTTTCGATGAAGCATGGGAGTGCTGCAAAAACATGACACAAAATTGCCCTCATCATGAGATTCCACTGAAGATGCTAGTTAAAAAATCCTTTGGAGGATTACATGGTGATATCCATGGATTAGTGAGGGCTGCATGTGGCAACCGTTATTTGAATAAGGATGCTTATTCCATTTTGGACCATCTATGAAGGGATGACCAAGAACACCAGAGTCTTTGATTCCACAACTACATACCAGAAGACCACACAACGCCCACACCAGTGAGACCATCATAAGGTGGCTATAAGAGCTGAGTCTGATTCACGATATATCATTATGGGATACATAGTGAGAATCTTACTGTTGCGGAGAATATTAGAAGGAAGTTCAGGAGTTGAAGAAGTTGCGAGAGCTGGAGAATCTTTCTTCATTCCTCATCATATAAGTGATTTAGAGAAGAAGGTGGAGGAGATCTAGAGACAGAGACTACAACCACCTAAACAACATCCTAAATGGAGATCATTACCTACTCTTCCCACCCATCAGATACACTTTGTACAGGGTGAGGTCATGTTTTCTACTAAGGCTCCGTAGCTAGCTTGGCCAAAGCATTCGTCGACAACCGATCAGAGCTAGATCACGATTCTTGTAACAGATGATGTTGATACTTCTTCTACAATTGAGATTAATGGCATTTTTTATTCTCAAGTTCCTCACAAGTCACAATCATATATCATAACATGGAGCATACATCATACAACACAATAGATGCATAAACAGCATGGTAGTCCACATTACCGTTATCGAGGTTAGTTTGTGCAACACCAATCTCAACATTTTCCTATCTTAGACCAGCACATCATTACCAGCCTTCAGCTCCATATTACCAGCAACAAAAGAAACTACATTCTTCTTCTTAGTGATCTTAACACACATATACATCAGAACCTCCACACACTTCTAGGAAGGAGAGATTAGAGAGCCATGGATGTGCTACTGAGCATGAGTTGTCAGCATAGTCCTTGGCCCTGAATTAGATTATGGACAAAGTGATTATACTCCATTTAGCACACAAGATAGAGATGGAGCTGGTTACCATCATCTTAATGAGTTAGCAATGCTCAAGACCACACTTCCAGTGGTAAGGACACTATTCTTGAATTTTTAGATAACTACATTCATTTCAGGAGCGATAGACAACCATCAATACTTGATCAAGCTGAGGAGAGACCATACTTGATGAGGAGCGATGATCCATTAATGAGAAGTCACATTCTGTTGTGGAGGAGAATCACCATGATTATGTCAGAGATGGAAGCGTTGAGACGATAGACCTGAACATAGGTGATTTTGATGTTGATACCACGCAACCAATGCCAATACTCCTGGAGAAGTTTCCTCTTCTATATTTGAGAGTTTTGTACATGATTCTAATACTCTCAATGTAAATGCTAACTCCCATGAGATGAGAAAATTTGAGAACTTTGTCGTTCCAGAAATTGTTCCTTTTACTAATGCTTTATTTGGTAAAGGAAAGAAAAAAAATCCAGAAAGAATAATGTGACTCCAGAAACTAAAGGATTGATTAAAGATCACATATTTTTGAAGATTCTGCTCCATGATGCCTTGGATCATTTTCCTACACTCAAGCAGCGGTTGAACAATGGATGCACGACACGTAGGAAAAAGAAGTCACATACTGAGAAGTATATTTTGACTAAAGCCACATATTCTGCTATCCACAACAAGTTACCAAGAAGAAGAGAGATTCAGGTGCTCATAATGTTAGATGGAGATTTCTAATGTCACATTCGATCACACTCTTTTAGATAATGGTCCCTCCATTAATTTGTTACCATATTCATCACTCAATAAACTCGAGTTAGGTCATCGTTACAAATCACGTGCGATGTTGTAGTTTCTGATCGATCAATAAAGAGACATAGGGGCATTTTGAGTTACATTATCATAAACGTGCAGGGTCTACAATTCCCAGTGGACTTTACTGTCATGTACATGGATTGCCCTATATAGTTACACCTTACCCCAGTCATTATTAGTAGGCCTTTCTTGCAAATCACATATGCTCTGTATGATTATGATACTAAAAAGTATGTTTTCATACCGAGGGCGAGAAGGTACACATTGAGATGGCAAGAGAATCATCCATTTCCAGTGTTGCATCTCAGTTCAGATGTCTTGAGTTCTTTAGCTAGCTACAATTACATGGAAGAGTTTTGTTGTGACGACCATGAGAGGTATAAGATTGAGACCCATGTTATCCTAGAAGAGTATGGGTTAGACACTATAGTTGGCAGTTCATATGAATTCAACTTCTGCACTCCTATAGACATTGATTAGATGGAGCAATAGATTGATGAGCTCATTGCAGGCATTTATAGAGTTTGATTGATTCCTTCGCTTCAGATGATCTAGAACTAGACTATTGCATACCTGAGTTCTTTAGTTCTAGTTCTCTTGAGGATGAGCACATCAAAGAGTCAAATGGTGTGATGGACACATTTATTTACACTTTATGTAATCCAACTCCAGAGTAATTTACTATGGTAGGGATACCGATTTCATATATAATATCCACCTACAGAGGCAATTCTACTCAACCAACTAGGGATTTGTTCACACTTTATCAACAAATGATACCATATGACCAAGGCTGAAGTGATCTACTTTGTAAGGCTGAAGTGATGTACTTTGTACGGGACATGTGACTACTCTTCCTCTTCATTTTATCTTGTATATAGACCTTGAGACCTTTTGTTTTTTGTAGCACACACCCCTTGTACATTCTTCTTAGATCCCAATCATCCCCATTTTTCTCGTCTTTATACTTAGGATTCCCGATCCTAAGTATGGGGGGGACTGATATTTTCCATTGATTTTCCGTTTTCTTATTTTATTATGTTTACTTTTCTTGTTTGTACATTCTTTAACACCTATCACTCATCTCCAATTTTTGCTACTTTCTTTTCTATAATTTTTATAACTGATCCTTGGTATAGGGGGGTCTGAATGATATTGTTACGTTTGTTTCCTTTCTTTCTTTCTTTCGTTCATTTTTTTCTTGTCCTCAATCGCCTCATTTTTTGTCTTCCACTGTACTTACGATGACTAGATCATAAGTATAGGGGGTGTCTGACTTCTCATTCTTCGTTATTTTCATCCACTTTTACTTAACGCGAGTTATGTCCTTCTTTTTCTCTGTTTGGCACATGAGGACATAGCACAAGCCAAGTATGGTGTGTGTGTGTGTGTGTGTGTGTATTCTATACATACTTTTGTCCATAACTCGTACTTTTATGTATTTTCTATATATATAATGCATAAACTGTGGATGTGAGTAAAATTTTTCAAATTAATTTATTAGGTATTTATAAAAATCTAGTAAATAAATTAAACCGATGTAAAATATTTATTTAAATGCTTATTTAAAATTGGAATTTAAAAGATGTATTTAAAAAGTGTATAATATTTATTCTAATATCCTACTTATTAAAATGAGTAAAAGTAATTTAATATTTGAAATACTTCTATTTCAAATTAGTAAAATACATAAGTTATTTAATCCAAAATAAAATATTGGTAAATTATCCTATAAATTTTTGTAAAATATGGTTGTTTATAAAAATTATTCTATAAAACATATAAAAAATTGCAAAGTCCTAAAACCATAAAAATGGAAAAATCCTTAAAATACAAAAAATGAGTAAAATTCAGAAAATTTACCTCGAAAAATATTGTTGCATTTGCATTCGTATTTTTCAGAAGATGTTTGATTTCTCAAACTAAGGATTGGAAATAGTTAAGAGAGTGAAGCTTGATCATGTCCTTTGACCCTAAATTGTAAAAATAGAATTTTCAAGTCTTTGACTTTAATCTTTAGGTTCCATAGAACCATGTTTAGAATTCAGCTTAAACTTGCCTTAGTAGGACACTTGGTATCATCTGTTTAATTCTTCAACAATAGACCAATTTTAGACATATGAACTACACACTTAGCTCGACTTTCATGGGGTTGCGAAGGGTTGTCTATTTTAGTGGTGCATTTTCATCCTTGTCTAGTGGAGCATACATCTAAAGACAAGAGTTGTTGGGTTGAAATAAAGCTTTGAATGAGGGATGGTCTGATGGCACAATTTTTTAAGACCGAAATCGTGGGCGGAGCAAAAGATTCTATATCCGTCGGGGCACGCAAGAATGCAGTGCAATTTTTTCTACTACCCTAGAACATGGGTGGGAGAAAATATTCTATATCCATCAGGGAAAAATACATAAAGTACATTGTTGACCAAAAATGGTCTAAGCTTGATATAGCATGCATATCTTGGTGGAGAGTTGGTTACACTGGCCAAGCTTCACAAATAGACATGACTACAATGCTCACACTCCAGTTCTCTTCACTTTCTTCTAGTGTCTTACCATTTTCAATTGTGGACACGACACACACCTGAACTTAGAAGGAAAATACCCACCTAGTGTCAGGTCTTAGAGGGCCTGCGGTGCCCGATATGTTGGGTGCGACAAATCTAGTATCGGTGCCTTTCTTAGCTCTCGATACTCAAACAACAAACAAAGACAACAATTAACCCATAATAAAAAATAAAAAATAAATATGATGCGTGGTGAAATTTATTATATCCTACAAATGGTGTACAATGATAAGTAGTAGGGGTCGAACCAATAAGAGCAAACTAGATAAGCATAATTATTATCTATTAATAAAAACAAATAATAATTATTTTTTATACTTTTTCAGTCTTTTATTGTTGGGTTTTTATTATATTTAGTTTTTAATGTTTTTTCTTGTTTTTGTATTTTGTATTTTTTATATTTCATATTTCTAAAATTTTTACTTTTGTAAAATTTTAGTTGCTTTTTATTTTTAATATATAATATGTATATATATATATGTATATATAATAATACATAATATAGATATTATAAATAATATATAAGATATGTAATAAATAAATATATAAAAATATAGGAAATATATACAAGAAAAGTCCTTTTTATTTTTAAGGATTTTTAAAATATACATCGAATATAAATAATTAATAAAAATATTTATAACGAGAATAAAAGTAATAAGATATGTATATAGAATATATAGGGATCTATATTTTTAAATATAACTATATTTATTTACAAATAAAATGTTTTGTGTTTTTAATATTTTCTCTTTTTTTGTAATCTTTCTTCTAATTTATTACTAATTTTTAAGTATTTTTAATTTATTAAATACTTGAAAACAATGAGTTATATAATTAGGCTAATTTGTTCTGGTTATTATAAATAGATAATAACCCAAAATTCATAAAACTATTTTTAATATATAGTATATAATATAAATAAAAATAAGAAATATAAAGCCATTTTTTTGAATTTTATATAACTTTTATAGGTTTTTAGGGTTTTTCATTTTTAGTGTTTTTTCTTTTATATTTTTTTGTTATTTTTGATATGGAGTTATAAGATATAGTAATAAGTATACCCTATTTTTTTTAGTTTTTGAAGTTTGTTTTATATTTTTGTATTTTTCTCTGTAAACATGGGATAATTAGATCATATTGTTTTTATAATAAATGGAAAATATGCGTAAAAGGAAAAAAATTAAGGCATGAATGAGTAATATTTCAGGCACGTGTAATAATTTTCTAAGATTTAACCAGCAAAATAGATATTTACTAAAAATAGAAAAAGAAGAAATAAAATACACATTACTAACAAGGTATTTTTACAAAAAAAGAAATTATAGGGGCTTTTATGCAAAATATCAAAAGTTTTAGACTTACATTACAATTTGCAATACTAAATATAACTAACAAAAGTTGTAGGGGCCTTTGTGCAAATATCACACACCTCACCTAGCGGTCCACGTGAGGTGTGCTGACACGTATTGTAATTTCTTTAAAAGTTTGAAAGGGTACTTGATATTTACAAGGCTTGAGTATTAGTACAAAAAAGTAGGGGCTACTTATTAATTTACTCCTCAAAGGCACGGATAGGGCACTTCTCCCACTTCTCCTTGGCAATGTGGCACGATCAACGGACCCATGAAGACGATGATTCACCAATTATTAGACAACCAAGATTAGATCTGGGTCGTGCTGGTAGAGGTGCTTCGAAGAACAATGAACGACATCCACTTGGGTGAACTTTGATTGTGGATTCTGTCGACCTCCTACATCCAAACTTGTTGCGGACCGGTGCAAAGGCTTTCTAATGCCACCCCACACTATAGGCGGGGGTAATTGGTCCAGGCCCATCAGAAAGGGACCAGGAGCTCTAGCTTGAGCTTCAATTTGTCTCTAGGTGGTTCCTTGGGTCCCTCCTGAACAAAAAGATCCACGGGCTTGAGGGCTTTCTCCTCGACCCACAGTGAAGTTGATCCACTAGGTGGAGTAGAGGGACGGTGAGCTCCGGTGAAGGCAGAAGAGAGGAGCTCATATCGAGGTTGGATCCTTACAGAATCAAGTTCGGAATGTGGGTCTTGTATGGAGAAATGGTTGGTCAAGAAGATGGGTCACGAGGTAGATTACAATGATTTCAAGTTGGAGGTTAATACTCTAGCAAAAAAAGATACTAAAATTACTCTAAGTTAAGGGATAAATGTGAGAAATAATGGCTACACTACACTACAGAAAGGAAATGCGATAAGAAAAGGGAAAGAAATCAACTCGTAGTTAGCTATTCCAGGGAGCAGAGGAAGCTCGCCGGAGCAAGGCTCGATGGAGCTTGTATCACCACCTCAGCCACTCTTGTCCATGCAAACACTTCCACGAATATCCTGCTATCACCAGGGATCTCAGGTGAATGAGTATAGGGGTTACGAATGGTTAGAAGGGGATCATGTTCACTGCTGAATCACAAGGGAACAATGTTGGAGCACTAAACTCCAATAAACTAAAATCTAAGAATTAATCTTAGTTTGTCAGTAATTGATTAAACTAACTACCAAACTACAACGAATGAAATAAACTATACTAAAAATTCAAGAGATTACATCTCTACATGGGATTTCAAGGAACAGAAGGAAGCGTCATCAGAGAGGCTCGAGCGACTCCTTGGATCGCTTCCTCAGCCACCTTATTTGCACCGTGAAGGATGGGAGTGACACCAGCTATCACTAGGGACTCAACAAAGGGTTCCTTTTAGGGTTACTAAGGTAGAAGAAGCATGAAAAAGGGAAGGAAGTTGTGAGGTTTATTTACAGAAAGGACAAATGAAAGGAGCATGCTGATTGCGTGCAATGGAGGATGGGTTGATGTATGCTATCAACCAAGCAGGGTGGATGATGGAATGATGCTCAACTTCGGTGAAGGAATCGAAGAATCTTGAGCAGTGGGTTAGTTCCAAAAAATCAAAGAAGTCGGAGGTCCAGTGACCTCTAACAAAGAAGGAGGCAGAGGATGTACAATTAACCCACCGGGTCAACAAAAGACAGGTCCTGATTGGTCCACGTAAACCAACCGTAATATATGGACCCAAAACACAGAAAATATTTATTATTTTATGCAGTGTTTTATTTTGATTTTTATTTATTTTTACAAGCTACATAATTATGGCTTAATATTTACATGTATATATAGGTATATAGACCTCTATTTAGTGTATTTTATTTGTATTTTTTATTTTATTTTATTTTTGTATTTATATTTTCTACATCTATAACTTTTTTGTTTACATATTTTTATGTATTTGTCTTATTTTATTAATTTACTTGAGTAAATAAGTTTCTTTGATAAAGATATGCTTTTTTGATAAATAAGTATATGTACATTATAAGTATAGTCTAGGTATATATTTAATACATTATTTATTTTTATAAATTTTAGTGTTTTTATTCTATTTTTATTACGTACATGTTTTAGAATAGTATTTACAAGTATATAAAAATATATGAAAGTTAAAAATATAAAGAATAAATACATTGAATATTATATAAATGTGTACCATACAATAGGGACCCAAACGCCAACCTTTACATCCCAACTCCAAATTTAATGAAAACACTTCAATAAATTTATAATTAAAATTTATGAACAATAAAGGTGAGTTTAGTCAATTTTGAGTATGTTTGGAGGAGATACATTAGTGCGAAACTTTCTTTGCAGCTTTCTGTTCTATGTGTCGTGGGTGCAATGTCTATTATTTTAATATGAATTTTTTTTGTATTTTTATTTGTATTTTTATGTACACTTGACATGTTCAAACTTTATTGATTTGATGCGTAATTAATAAATCATAATATTGGCCCATAAAATGCATTTATTTATGAATAAAAGTTAGTGCCTTTAAGTGTGTTTAATACAATTGGTCTACCATATCTCCTCCTACATTATTCCTTGTCGATCAAGTCATCATGACGACTGGGTCTGGGGTCTAGGGTCACTCACTGTCTTTGACATTTCATTATTTTTTTATTCTTTCCTTTGTTCTTTTATTTTGGAATCAAATATCAATATTTATACAATATATACAAGTCAATTAGGAGTGTTATTTTATACGAATTAATGCTATATACATGCATTTAGCAATGAATTTAAGGCCAAAATGAAAGAATAAAGGTGATGAAATGGAGATTCGTCACTTCCCTATACTTTCCTTTACTAGTCACTAGCAAACACTTATGACAATGAGTGCAGAAAAAGAAAATAGAGAAAAGAAAAAGAAAGAACTTGGAATAATTTTGACTTGTAAACTTTCTTAATGAAATCAAAGTCAGAAGCTCAGTTAAGACATTTGGAGTCTTTGTGTTTTCGGAACCACATTCTGGTTAGGAAATGTGACACAACACCATTTAGGTTCCATAATCCTCTATTCAGTTCAATTCACAAATGGTCGGAACCATCTCTTCAGTTGCATACTCTCGCTACCTTGAAATTACTAGAACCATGTGTGTGAATTGGGTTATTTCTTACTATACAAATCACTGAACTATCGAGTCTCCTTCTCTGGTAACTCATCCTTGGGGATATAGATATTTCCTTATAAGATAAGGTTAGTGCTAGTTCATAATTGAAAAGGGAAAGAAGCTAGAAGAATGGGAAAAGAAGTGGAAATGGACTCGTGTAGTTGCATTCCCTTGAGAAGCTCATCCAATATAATCGATTTTTCACAAAGAAGAAGCCCTTTTCTTGTAGCTAAATATTTTTGGAATTTTTGGTATAGGCTTCTTTTTGGATATTTTCTTTGATTGCATTGCTTTACATTCTGGTTTTGCCCCGACGGATATAGAATATTTTGGTCTGCACTTGTTTTTTGGGGACTAGGAAAAAGTTGTGCTGGCAGACCATCCCTCATCTGAAGGTTTATTTTAATTTAAGCTATAGTCGTTAAATGTCCAAGATACTAGAGTAAGTGGGCTGAAGTACCCAGTTTGACCAGTCCACAAGAATTGTTCCTGAGACACGGTTGTGAAGTGGCCTAGTATCGTCCCGACTTAGACTCCATGTTCTTTCAACAATCCATGTGGGTTCAACTAAGTGTCAAGTGCTAGGTTTCTAGTCAAGCCATTGTCTCAAGAGATGTAAGAATGACATGGGTTCTAGTTAGACATATTGAACCGACTCATGAACATAGTCTCACGGAATCTGAAGAATTAAGTCATGGTGACGTAAAGCATCTCAATTCCCGTCCTTAATGGGTTCTTGTAACATTAAGTGGATTATGGTCTAGACTAAGCTCCAATCTTCAGACTTTTCTAGACTTGTTCAATTGTCTTGATCATTTCATAAAAATGCAAATGCTATGTAATTCAAGAAAAATCTGTCCGTGAAGCATTTTTTTATTATGAACTTTTTATGGATTTTATTTTTTTTACAAATTTTTATGTAATTTTTGAAAACATTTTGCATATTTTCAAAGGTTTCGAAAATATTGAAAATTTTAAGGGGTTTTTAATAATAGTTAATGAAAAAAGTACATACAAATAGTTACATAGAAGTGCATGTATATTTACAAGAATAGGGTGTAGGATTTATACTAGGAATTTAAACACAGTTAGTTTTTATTCATTAATTATAGGTTATATATATCAGGGTTATATATATATACAAAGCGATTTATAGGGTATTGTTATGTACAAGGTTCACAAAATACTATGAAAATATATTTACAAACAATTTAAAAACTTTGTTTTGCAAATAATTTGGCAAACTCTTTACAAACATTTACAAAATTTGGAAGTCATTTTACAAAGATTTATCAGAGCTATAGATAGATTTTTCAAAAAATATTTTTACAATCAATTTCCAAATCATTTGCAAACTAAATTTTCAAGAATTTTATTCAAATAAATGAAACAAGTTGTTGCAACCCTTTGTAAATAGTTTTTACAAAGGTTTGAAACTATTTCACAAAAGATTTCCAAAGGATTTTCAAAAGGTTTTTCAAGTCATTTTTCGACCATTTTTCAAATCATTTTGCAAAACATTTTTAAACCATTTTATTTATCATTATTACAAAGAATTTTTATAATATTTTTATACATTTATTATTATGTATTCTTTATTATTGATTAATCGTATATCCTTACCAATATAATATAGTAGCCATATTATTTACAAATAAGAATATACAAGTTATGGCTAAAATATATACAATGTATATACAACCCCCTACACCTTGCTTGAGCTATGTCCTCATAGTGACAAAGAGAAAACCGAATACATAACTCGTGTTAACTATAGGAAAGTCAATATTACAACGACTAAAGAATGAGAAGTCGATCGCCCCTCTTATATATAAGACCAACTTACCCCTAGTCTAACAGAATGTATACAAAACATGGATGATAGAGGATCAAAATTTACAAACTCATAGGGCTCGTCTTGTCCCCCTTATACTTAGTGTAAAGTATCCCCAAGTCTTGATAGATTCTCAAAAAGTTTAGGGACAAGAGAGAGATAAATACTGAATAACTCAAATATACGCATCCCCCAAATACTTAGGATGAAGTATATTCTAAGCGTAACACAAATGAATGGGATGAGTACAACATGGAAGAAGAAAAAAAATTCAAAATTGAAATGAAAACAAAAAAAAAAGAAAAGAAAACTAATCAAAGATATTTGTGGAGTCATTGTCTGGCTCCATTGTTGATGTTGAAGCTGTGAAATCTTCATGAAAAATAACTTGAATAGAATCCACAATGACCAAGAATTTGTCGTGCTCTAAATATGACTTCAACATCTAACTGTTGATGATGAATGATTGTGCGTCAGCTAACAATTCTGATATCAAGATATCTCTGTTGTCATGCACAATCTTCTTTATGTGTGACCATGTCCATTTGCTTTTCAATTTTCTTGAGAATATCTTAAATTTTGTGTTGAACAAACACACTTTCTGTCCAAGCTTGAATGTCTTTCATGTGATGTGCCAATCGTGCCAACGCTTGACATTCTCCTTGTATATTAAGCTATTATCATACACGTAGTCTCGAAATTCCATGAGCTTGTTCAAATCTAATTTTCTCTTCTGACCACCTTTCTAGGTGTCGCGGTTACAGATGTTAGCTGCCAAAAGAGTTTTGTGAATGAGTTCCATAGGTAGATGGCACAGTTTGCCATACACAAGATGGTAGGGCGACATGCCCAAAGGAGACTTGTAGGCAATTTTGTATGCCCAAAAAATGAGTCCAGAAGTTGTTAACAGATCTTTCTGTCCGATCTTACATGTTTCTGCAGGATCGTCTTGATTTCTCAGTTTGATAATTCAGCCAGGTCATTGGATTGAGGCCGGTAAGGAAATGTATCTCAGTGATCGATGCCATACTCCTTCACTAATTTATTAACATACTTATTGAGGAAGTGGTTACCCCGTTTGTGATCAGAATCTTCAGTATTCCAAACCACGAAATGATGTTAACTTTCAAGAACAAACAAACTGCACGGCTATCAATGGCTCAAGCAGGGATAGCTTCTACCATCGACTCACATAGTCCATAGCAAACAAGATGTATTCATAACCTTAACTATTAGGAAGTGGGCCCAGAAATTAGTGCCTAATGAATCCATGATTCATATACTTTGTACAATGATAATAGATGGATCCACTTAATAATTCACTAATTAAAACCCCTAAAATTGATTGATCAACATTCATTAATTGTGCCAAAATTAGCGTTAAAATCTGTTAATAACCTTGTTTTTGCTAGTTTGCGTTTATTATTTTATGTGTAAATACCATTATTTTAACCTAACTCTTTCTTTAATTTATTCTTTGATTAATTATCGAACTTAACCCAAGAATTAAAATCCCTAAAAAGTGCAAAACCAAGAGAAAACACAAAAATCTGACATTTTATTATCTGTACAAGTTTTATCTTTATCCATTTCTTTTTACCTTTTTCTAACCAAAAAGATTACATAAAAATTAGATTAATTATGTGTATATTTTATATAAATTAATCCACTAATTAACATCAAATTTAAAATACAAAAAACCACAAATTGAAAAAATCATGTAATTTATATAGAGTACCACAAAAAATACTTTTTTGTACACTTGACCTCTTTTGACTTCTTATTCAACATGAAACTTGTAGATCTCGTCGAGATCTACAACTTTCATATTTCGACTTTTTTCTAGTTCGACTTCTTTCTATTCTTTTTGATTTTTCCTTTAATTTTCTCATTGAGCCATGTGGTGCCCTCTAGGTCTCCCACATGGTCCGACCCTTCTATAACACTCTCCTTCACTTCTGGGTGTATGATCTTCATCCCTACTTTAATATGGACCCTCATCTCCACCATCCGATCATTATCATCTGAGGAAATGAAAATTTCTCTCTTTAATAATTGATAATTGTATTATATAAGACATATTTCAATTCAGCAATACCACACATTTGAATATGTGGAAAATTTTAACTTTCTAAGTCTACTAAAGTCAAACTTAGGGACAAGAGCCACCTCATCTATTTATCAGAAATTAAAGATTAAATTTGAGTGAATAAATTCATTCCTTTAGGTATTTGTAATCCAAATACAATGCATAAAGCAAAATGCACAAATAATACACATGGTGATGTAAGGACATGACACATGTATTTTTTTGTTTGGTTTTTGTGTGATTCAAGATGAGATGCATGTGCAAAATGAACAAAATTTAAATATGCTATGCAGAACAATTATCTATACAATGATGTCCTAAAAAATCATCAAATAAATGAGCAATAAATGGTGGGTTAATTTTAAGACAAATAATGAATCAAAATGAATTGATGGTATTAAGAAATAAAGAGCATGTGACAAATATATCTCAAAATTTAATATGTTCAATTAAGTGTCAAAACACTGAATAAATAATACCATAATGTAGATCATGAAACAAGCATTACAAGAAGACTGAAATCAACTAATTGTGAGTTGAAATTCTCAAGTTATGATGAAAACAATGCAATGGCATAATTGTAATAAAAATATGGCAGCCCCTATACGTAGCTCGAATTATGTCCTTATAGTGACCAAAGAACAAGAAAGGAAGACATATCTATTGCTAAGTATAGAAAAGTGAAAAGAATCCTACACAACAACGACTCAAAGAACAGATGAAAAGAATAGATTCGGTGATCCCCGCTATACTTAGGATGAAATAATCCTAAGTATAAAAGTTTGTACAAACAAGGAAAATCGAGGAAAAGAATGAACAAACTCAATGACTTGACCATTCATCCATTATACTTAGGGTAAAAGATCCCTAAGTATAAAAAATATCAACAAGTTGAAGGACAATCGAAAGAACAAAGAAAATAAAGAAAATAAAGCACGAAAGAGAAGAAATGAATAACATCACTCCCCCTATACTTAGGGTAAAGGATCCCTAAGTATAAACAACACCAGGGATGATGAACAAAATGAAAATGGAAAGCACAAATCATTCACCTCCCCTATACTTAGGATGGAGTACATCCTAAGTATAACATACAAACATGGAAAAAATGTGGACGATAAAAATGGAAGAAGAAAGAATAAAACAAAAGGCTATATACAATAGAAAATCAACTCATGTATAAGGCACAAAAGCTGTTAACAAGTCATCGTCCGATACCACATATTTGTAATTAACCATGGACAAGAATGTATCATGATCAAGATATGGCTTTAGCAACTGTTCGTTCACAACAAATCGCTATGCGTCAGATGACAACCCAGATATGACAATACTACCATTGTCACTCACAACTCTCACACTGAACGGTCCTGACCATTTGCTTTTTAATTTGCTGAGAAACAGCTTTCGTTTCGCATCAAACAACAAAAATTTCTTATTAGGGCAAAAAGTATTCATTCTAATGTGTCTATCATGTCAACGCTTGATTTCCTCCTTTTACATGAGTGAGTTGTTGTACGCAAAATCTTGGAATTCTAGCAATCTATTCAGATCCAACTTCCTATTCTATCCTCCTTTCTCATAATCCAAATTCCATATAGGGAGTGCCCATAATGATTTGTGAAAAAATTCATCTGGCAGATGGCAAGGACTTCCATAAACCAATCTGTAGAGAGACATATCCAATGGAGACTTGTACACTGTCCGATAAGCCCATGAAACTAAGCCAAGCATCTGGCAATAGTTCATCCTATCTGACATACAAGTTTCTACAATATCGTCATTATCTGCCTGTTTGAAATCTCAACCAAGCCATTAGTTTGCGGGTGGTAAGGAGACATAACTCTATGCTTAATAGTGTATTCCTTCACCGCTTCTTGACTTCTTCATTACTGAAATTGCTGCCCCCATCTGAAATGAATATCTTGGGAATCCTGCACCGCACAATAATATGATCCTTGAGAAAGGAACAAATTGGACAACTATTAGCGACTCGTGTGGGGATAGCCTCCGACAAAGGACTAACATAATCCACATCAAGTAGGATATACTGAAATACCTGACTGAAAGAAAATCAACCTATGAAGTATATGCCCCAATCATCAAAAACATATGAAATCTGGATATATCTCAAGGGCATGGTACGTATGGAACCAATGGTTCCTCCCATCTTCTAACAGCCAGTATAACCTCAATTATAATATGTAGCATCCTTAAATAATGTTGGCCACCATAGGCCGCTCTATAAAACCTCTGTTGCCGTTTGCTTCCCCAAATGGTGCCCACCAGGATCTAGTTTGTGACAATGCTCAAGTACGCTGGTGTATTCTTCCTGAGGAATGCCCTTCTCCAGATACAATCCGCACCATCACGAAATAGGTACAGATCCTCCCACTAGTAAAAATGTATCTTTGAACTGTGTATACAATGACATGCGAACAAAGTAGGTAAAATCTGAACTTCTCTAATGCAGACACCACTACTAACATCTCCTTCTTTGTGACAATGTAATTATCATGTGCCTCATCCAAAGTCTTGCTAGCATAGTGTATAGAAATGGTAGCCCATCCCTCCTCTTCCTTATAACATCTCCAACTGCAAAATCTGATGAGTATGTCATGATCTCGTAGGGGAGTGACCAATCTGGTGGTTGTAGGACATGAGCACTAGTAACCATGTCTTTCATCTTGTGAAATGCAAGGAGGAATTTCTCATCAACAACAAACTCACTCTCCTTCCATATAAGCTCAATCAAAGATCTGGCGATCTTGTCGAATTCCATAATGAATCGCCTATAAAATCCAACATGTCCCACAAATGACCACAATCGCATCAAATTTTGTGGTAGCTCTAGCTTGGAGATCACATCAATCTTAGTCGGGTCAACTTCCATACCATTTTTGGAGATGACATGGCCCAATACAATCCCATAAGTCACCATTAAGTGACTCATCTGCCACGAGTGCACTAAGTTTACCTCGCAACAACATTGAAGTAATCAGTCTAAATGAGCATGACTTGTATCAAAGATTTCCCCGTAGACCGATAAATCATCCATGAAGACATCTATATAACTACCCACCATGTCAACGGAAATGGCTATCATCGCCTTTGGAATGTAGTGGTGGCATTACTCAATCTAAAGGACATCCGTCTAAAGGCGTAGGTGCCAAATGAACAAGTAAAAGTAGTTTTTCCCTAATCTTCAAGAGAAACTACAACGTTGTTATACTTCGAGTAACCATCCAAGAAACAATGAACTCCTTCCCTACCAACTTCTCAATAATCTGATCAAAAAAGGGATGTTGAAAGTGATCTTTCTTGGTAGCTATATTCAAGCACCAGTAATCTATGCAGATCGGCCACGAAGTAGGTACATAGGTCAGAATCTCCTCACTGTCGTAATTCTATATGATAGTAATTCTGGATTTTTCGATACCACATGTAAAGGACAGACCAATTTGGAATGTGAGATGTGATAAATAAATACAACATCACACCATTTCCTTATCTCTTTCATGACAACAACTCGAAGGTTTGGATTGAGACAGTGTTGATACTCATGGGAGGGTTTGTTGTCATCCTCTAAGTAGATATGATGCGAGTACAAAGCTGTACTAATTCCACGAAGATAAAAAATATTACATCCAATGGCCTTACAGTTTCTCTCAAGAACCTCTAGCATCTGATATTCTTATGCGCCAGCCAACTATGAGCAAACGATGACCGGAAACATTTTGGGGGGACTCGCAAGGAAGGCATATTTCAACATTGAGGGTAATGCTTTGAGCTCAGGTGGGGTCTGAATCGGCTCTGTGACAACCTCTGCAACTATATTTGTAGAAGGTATCAGGTCTGCACTATGTATATTGTCCACTGTGGCTATATAGGTTCATCAAGTAAAATCTCAGAAAGATCTGCAACAAAAATCTCTGCTCATAAAGTAATGGCTCATCATAATGTTCAGAATCCAAAAAAAAATATAAAAATCTCAGTAGGAGGTATCTCATTAGTAACTCAGAAAAGGAGTGTGTCTCACGAATCTCAGAATGTACCTCCAATATCTCATAATGATCCTTAGAATACAATTCAAACTGTCCATCAGCAAACGACTCAAAATGATCAACAAGGGAACTCAAGGTGACTATGCTTCCCACAAGGTCTTTCTGGGGAAGGAACCCTAGGTGTCCATGAAATCATAGAATGGATCTATCGCTCAAAATTTGGCAATAAAATCACATTTCTCACGATCTGGTGTAATTGTCTCTCTATCATTTGATATTGCTAGTGGCGGTGCTGGTTTTGGATATTAGATTGTATATATCTTCACCTTGTCACTATGAGAGTGAAAGAAGATCTCTCCAGTACCATAATCAATTACCATTTCAGTGGCTTGAAGGAATGACTGATCAAGTATGATTGGACTATCGAGTATCGGTGCGGAGGTATCCATATTCATGACAACAAATAAGCTGGGAATCTCATTCCTAGCACCATTACAATAATGCCCTCTAATATGCCTCTTGGCCTCTTGATTGATCTATTAACAAATTGAAGGATCATATTGGTGGATCTAAGAGGCCCCAACCCAAACTCAGTAGGTAGGGAGGATGACATGAGATCAATGGAGGAACCATTATCGAGAAGAGTACGATCAAATTCTTGATCAAAGATGTGGCAACGGATGTGAGTTGCTCCCTTATCTTTCTTTTTTGGTGAGAAGATGCTAATGGCATGAACTATGGCCATGGTCAAGATGTGTTTATCTGTTTTCTTTCGTCTGCTGCTTTTGTTAACGCTTTTGAGTACATGTTTCCTTCATTCCCTTTTTGACCGTAGGCATGTATTCCATGACCTTAAGGAATGGCATCTCTTAAAATATTTTCTGAAGGATCTCTACCACTCCAGGGTCGGATAGTGTTGTTTTTAATTTTTTATTTTTTCTGTTTGATTCAAAGCTGAAGGAAATGGAACAGAATCAGAAGAAACATCATGCTTCTCATTTCTCTTATTCAAAATAGAGTCATCATCTACATGTTGACAATCAAATTCAATTTGTACAATGTTATCCACTACAAGAATATAAGGAACAAAATGACAAACATGACATGCTACTTAGTCTGCTAGTATAAAACAAGAATCCACGACTGATGTGTTCTCCTTCATGACTTACTCGATACTGCATCTTTCTTTATTATCTTTTTGGTTTTTTCTGGATAATGATGGTTAAGAGGGTGGTGATGATGGTGAAGAAGGTGGTGATGATAGTGAAACTCCAAGATTTGGTTCTGCTACAATGGTTCGTTGTTGTACTGGTGATGAAAATGATGAAGTCCATGAGGCTCTCTCATCAGTTATCTCCAATCCTAACTGATGTGCGGGTGGATGCAATCTCCTACCGCCCCTGAGATGAATGGTGCCAGAGAAACATGTATGGATCATGGGCTACCTGCTCCTTGCATCTTGTTAGTATTGGCTTAGACCTAGGCTGGAATCAGTGCCTTGATGGTGTTGAGGTCATCAAACCTCTGAGTTAGGTCACTCATATTCTTCATCAGTAAAGCAAAATGATTTAGTGCGGGATTTACCAAAGGTGACTCAAAATGCTTAATGATTGGTCGTCGCTAAGACTGGTATTGTGGAGATTGTTTGTACCCAGAGTAGTGCTGCTGATAATGAGGAGGATGAGGTGGATGGGAAAACATTCCATAAGATGCTAACAACTACCGACAACATTGCTGGTGAAAACATGTAGACTACATCAACTGTTGTCCATGTCTCCAGTTCTTAAAGTGAGGTGGAGATGAGAAGTGAGGTTGTAACTACTGGTGCTGGGGTTGTAGTCTCCCTCCCTAATGATGGTGGACAAGTATCTAACTCTATTGGGACCGCAATTGACCTTGGACTAACGGACGGGGTCCGTTGTGCTCTTGGTCGAATCAAATGCCGTTCACCTCCTGAATGAGAGGTGGAGGTGAAGACTACAACTTAGGAATGTAGAGGGGCTCATGTTGGTATGGTACAATTTGATGTGACTGTTGCGGGACCTTATCTAGTGTCTGCACATAGTAAATGTGTTGAACTGTAGATGGTCCTTCAGTACTATAATATGATGGTGCGGAAGAAGTCTGCTCAGAAGTAGAGGTATCAGATATAGCACTCGCATTCTGACATGCACTAATCGTACTGACAAAGAAGCTCTAGATGCTTTGTGATACCATCCAACTTGTCCAGGTTCTTTGTCCTATGTTCGATCACTTGAAGCTTCTCAAGCTCCTCGGATCGGTTCTTTGTAATGTCTACTTTTGATAGGTGATTGCCTATGATGGTCAGATCTGAATTGTCCTCCCTATCCACATCATGAGATGTTGTCATGTTGACAACCTTGTGGGTTACTACAAGAGAAGGTACAAGATGCTTCTCAAAAGCACGTGAAGAAGAAAGAGATGCAAGTTCTCAACCATCTCCTCAAAAATATGATTGGGGATGTCCTCATCCTTGTTGAAGTGGGACCCACCACAAGCGACATCTACCAACTTCTCGTTCTCAATGCTCAAACACCCAAAGAAGTTCTGCACAAGGCTTATCATAGGAATATCATGATGGGGGAACTTCTCCGTTAAATCCTTGAATCTTTCCCACACCTCATGAATGGGCTCATGGGACATTTGGGAGAAGTTGGCAATCAAAGATCGCATTTGGCTTAGACGTCCAAGTGGATAATACTTACTTAAGAAAGCAAACCTGAGCTCTTCCCAAGTTGTAACTTCCCTTCCCAAGAGGCTAACCAATATAATGCCTTATCCATGAGACTGAACATGAAAGTCGTCATCTTCACTACCTCTAATGGTACATTCTGGCAGTGCATTGTGCAACAAATGCTATCAAACTATTGGAGGTGTACATATGGTTCTTCATTGATGTGTCTGTGGAATATTGGGTGGAGTGGTCAAATTGTGTGCTTTAGCTCAAAATTCGCATGAATCACATGGATCCTATTCCATGTGTTCCATTTGTCCTGCCCCTAGATTTTTGGCATCCTTGAGAGTAAGCTTAGACACTGACTCAACATTTTCTTCTCCTCCGCCATTCCCACCTTCTCAAGGGTTTCTTTACTCCTCTCTCCTATCTTTTTTGTCATTCCTTAGCTCTGAGATCATGTCTCTCAATACGTCTTGGATGTCTGCCTGTTCAGTCAATTGTGCCTGAATGACCTATATGGAGGCTAACATCGTGTTGTTAATCGCATTTTGTTGAGCCATGGAACTTTTGCCTTTCGTTGGCATCAAGTGCTCTATCTCGATTTCTAAAAATGTATATGTCACTGGATTAGTCCTAAAAAATGGTGGAGTCCCAAATGATAGTTCAAGGTTAGAGTCAATCTTGAACAATGAATTGATCTATGTGGTGAATTGTGAAGTGGAGAAAGAGGAATACTCGGGAAGTGAGTCTTCTGGAACAGAATACGACTGAATCAGAGTGTGAAATGAGTTCGCAAAGTCCGAACGAGAAATACTCCAATCCGACATCTTCGATGTAAACATGAAATATGCGAGAACACGAAGGTCAATACAAGAAGAAAAAGGAAGAGAAGGCGTAAAGGGCACGGGAGGATCTTTACACTTACATAAAAACAATACAAACCCTCGATTAACTTACTGGACACAAGTGGACTCCGTAAGAGTTCTGCCTTTTGTCATTTCAATTTTAAGTTTAGTGAATATACAAGACGTTCCTCACTACCAAGCACACAGGGTGAGTCGCCGCTATCTCCCATCATGCATACTCACACCTCATCCATCAATGAGACCATTTTCTCGGGGTGTTGGTTTAAATATCAGGCACAATTGGAGATAAGAATTAGCACACCAAAAACACTTTCTATGATCTGAGGCAAGTGCTTGTATCTCAACCATGCACCAGAGTGTAATGCACAGGAGCGTCGGGCACAAGTCTAGGGATTTGGGCTTTATCCTTATGACTGTATCCTCACCGACTCTTTCTGGAGGTAAGTAGCTCTAAACAATGAGGGGGTTACTCCTCCCAAAATAAAGATTTTATCCTTACGTTTCTTTTATGGTCGAGTTTTGTTTAGAAGTCCCAATTTTATATAGTTACCACTTTTTTGGATTTTTTTCAAGAAAATGGTCTAATGAATTTTCAAATTCCTTTTGATCTTACATGAATGAAAATGAGGAAGGAAATTAGAAATGCCAATGCACAATGAAAACAATGGTGCATGCAACGGAAGAGATGTGTACATTTCACTAGCACTCTACATGAAAAGTGATCTGTGCATAAAAAAGACAGAACTAAAACTAACCTAAATGATGCATGAGAATCGTCCTAGCAATAACTTCTATTAGCGGGAAAAACATGTTAATTTAACTATGTCCAAGCAGCGCTCTACTCTATAGGTAAAGTAATTCTTGTTTAGGGCTTTGGACCTAATTAATTACCTGGCTCAAGCGAGATAATAAAACCTACTTCTAAGGACTTAAGCATACAAAACCACGAGATAAAAAATAAAAAGAAAGTCAATAAAAACAAATGTGGTGAGGTCCCCCAAGTGCATAGGTACTTGGTGAAACAGACCCCGTACACACAAGGTATATAATGGCCTTTTAGAAAACAAAAAATGGTAAATGCCAAACATAAATTATTATATTTTTTACTAAAAAAATTGAAATATAATGTGAAAAAGAAAACAAAAAATATGTGCAAAATGCTCCAAGAATTTGCTTCTTCCAAATCTTCTGCTTCTCCTCCTACGTGCTCCTGCATCTCGATGATGAAATGAGCCGCCTCTGCTTCGCTCAAGTGCACCAGCGCTCCTAGGAATGTTGCCCTCACTTGTTGGGCCCTCGCAAGAAAGTGGAAACAAAAGAATGTTTAAGAAATGCAATTATAATAATATGAGCACAAATATATGAAGAAAATAAAATAGAAAATATAAGAAAACAAAATAAGCAAACACAAGGGTGTATTAGAGGCAAAATGAGAAGATCAAGTGAAATGGATCTCAAATGAATTCGTATGTCTGATTTTGGGGAGCTTTCAGTGTCCTACAAATTAGAACCTGCAGGCATTTTGTAAGCTCCCTCACGACATGTGGAATTAAAAATGAGTGCTCCTTCTTTAACGAGTTGCAATCCACACAATAATATATATATATATACACACACACAGAGAAAAATATAGACAAAATTAATGAGAAGATAACATGAATATAAACGACGATTATGAAGTGTTAGAAGATATGCACAAGAAATATGTGACAAAAATAAGAAAAAATAAAAATAAATTAATCAAATAACTACAACCAAGAATAGTTGGTCAGGAGAAAAACCTAGCTACACTCGTTGTGCCTCCCCAGCAAGGATGCCATTTGTTTAATAGGGAAATCCAAGTATTTGATTAATGAGATTAAAGTGCAGTGTCGTTTCAACTCTACTAATCCCTCAACAAAAAAATATTTGATCCTCAAGGTAAAATAAAATAAAGAAATTGTAGCAAGAGAAATTTGCTATTTAATTAACATGTATAGCGTACAAGGTCAAACTTAAGGAGGATACAAAAATCCTGAGGGTTATTTAATAAATGAGAAAACAATGAAATTAGGCAAGGAATTCAATGCACACTACTCTTGGTTTTTAATTGAATTTTTATCTTTTCAAATTTTTTTATGGAATTTTTATTTTTATATTTTTATTTGGTTTTCTGAAATTATTTTTTATGATTTTAAATTTTACAAATGTTTTTAATTTTTGAAAATGAAAGAAAATAAAGACAAACAAGATAAAATGCAAAAAAGAGGAAAATGCAAATTTTTTGTTTTTTTACAAAGTGGTAAAAGTACATAATAAGTCCAAATAAAAATATATCTTGGTTTCTAATAATTTTATAATGTTTTTGTATTTTTTAGAATTTTTCATTTTTTATGGATACCAAATAAATGAAAAATAAGAAAAACAATAAATAGAAATCAATGCTTATGTTTTTGTTTTTTTAAAATATAAAATTGAATAAAAATTTAATGGAAAATACCAGAAATAAGAAGAATTTTTAATTTTTCTAAAAAGCAATCTTGCAAGTTTGGTTGGATTTTCCAATGATTTAAACATAATTTTTAAGCATTTTAATGTTTTTTTTTGTTTTATGAGTAATATTAATGCGGAAATGGTACTGTAATTAAAGCAAAATAAAGTAAATAAATAGGATTTTTTTAGAATTTTTCCAGAGGTTTTTATACTTTTTATTTATTTTTAAATTCATACATGGACTTTTTAAGCGATTTTTGAATTTTGAAAACAAGAGAAATGGTGGAAATGCAAAATAAAAATTAGAAACACAAGAACTAATTAACACATTCTTAAAATGCTTTTTTGGGGATTTTTGGAGACATTTTACTAGTTTTTAATGCATTTCAACATGCTAAATAATATGCAGGTACATAGGGGCATGAATCAAAGAATTATTGGTTATAGTCTGAATGATAACAAATAATGAAATTAGGGGCCCAACTGTAATTTCCCAAAAATCCACGTGCCAAAGCAAGTGAGGTATGCTGGATCAGACTTAAATGTAAATTAATTATTTCATTGGACTGAACAATAACAAACAAATACAAAACTTTTATTGTAAGTTTAAAATCACGTGGAAGGCACATACACAGTTCAAATAAGACTTTAATACAAAATATAGAAATGGCATGGAACAAAATGCAAATATTCAAGCGCCTACAAGCAAATGTGTCCAAAGTGGACTAATTTCAAAAATAAAAACAAAGCCGAGTTGGGGTGCAAATGTAATCTTAATATATGTGAAAGCTTGTATGACTGATATGCGTTGAAGCTCTGATCTGATGGATGAGGATGAATTATGCTCGAGCAGCGAGGATCTAATCTGGATGGCTAGATCAATGGCATATTTTTGGGGCTCAATGGATGGATGTGATTGAATCTGGAAGCCTTGTTCTTAATTGTGTGGTTCTGAAGGTATCTAGATGAACGATCAAGAAGGAAGAAGCCGGCGAGATTCGATTAGCAATATCTTAGCTGATCTAGGCCACCAACTTCTCCTGACTGGTACCCCACGTTCCTATAATGCCTCTTCTTCTAATGAATGGCTCCATGGTGATCAGTGACAACTACAATGCAATATGGAGATAAACAAATAAGATGCTCCAGGTGGACCTCCAAATAGCGCTAATCGCACACAGGTGTGCTCCATAGACCTCCAATGTGATGCGAGTGCTGAAAGGATCTTTTCGACCAATTTTATTAGCTGGAAACAAGAGAAATGGTGAAGGAATGGGGACATTCGACGTGCATGGTTGAAATGGAAGACAAACTCCTGGCCTGAGGTTATCTGGAGGGGAATAGACTATGGAATAAGATGGAGAAAGTCGAGGTGAACATGTGGGGGAAGTTAGAGTGAGTGATATATGATGAGAATGCCTTTGATCTTACATATTAGTGGATAATGTAAATCAAATCAGACTAAATAAAGAAGAACATACAAAATTTCAATGCTAAACTCATTACGAATTTAACCTATGGCTACCTACAACGAAGAAATGGATGAAGATCAACCTTGATCTGCTACGATAGTAGAGAGGCAAAACTACGTCGGGGAAGGTCCAATAAGTGGATGGATCACAATTGATGCACTCAACTCACGCACCCGATTGGAGATGCACTCCTCTATCATCAGGGTGCAACCTCTGTCACTCAATCTCAGGTGAATTAGGGCCAAAATCGGATTGAACATCGATGGGTGGCGATCTGGAAACATATATACTCATAGGGTCTAAGCAGTTTTGAATTTCTAACTATAAGCGAATTGAGGCATGATTGAAGGATCAGATGGGGTGACGAAGGCGTTTGTTGATTTGGCTAAAGATTAGGTGGAGAAGGCGAATAAAATTAATGACCAGGGTGCATGGGAAAATGGGACATGGAAGGATGGCGTTCGAATTGCGTGGAATTCAATAGGGATTGAAGAGTTGACCCGGGTCAATAATCTCGAGTCTAGACAATTAAAGCACGGATGGGAACAAACAAAAAAGGGAAAACAACAATAGAATAAAAAAATAGAAAATGAATGAAAAAATAGGAAATGATTTTTTTAAAAAAAATAACATAAATAAAATTGTTAGTAATATATACATTAATATGGCGGTTGTTAATTAATTAAATAAGCTATATACATGTGTAAAAACAAATAAAGTGTTTTATAGACATATATATACCTAGGCATACAAGACTATGATTTTTAATTAATATTTTTACAAATATACATATAAATTAATATTTTTTTAATTTTTAATATCTTTCAAGTATTTTAGTGAATATTTTATTTTTTATGTGGTGATTAATTAGGTTAAATAAATAGAGGTATATAAGACATATACACAGTGGTGCATATACAATTTTTACTTAATTTTATTTTTGTTTATTTTTGGTTTTATGGTTTTTATTTATATTTTATATAATTCAAATACAATAGCATCAAAAATTATAAATACAATATGTACTACTATGTACAAGAAAATAAATAAGTAAATAATATACATAATATACATAGGTATAATATACAATAACCCCCAAATAGTCACATTTCACACCTTAACTCTGATTTTTACGAAA
Organism: Ottelia alismoides; assembly: GCA_037367405.1. Lineage (NCBI taxonomy): Eukaryota > Viridiplantae > Streptophyta > Magnoliopsida > Alismatales > Hydrocharitaceae > Ottelia > Ottelia alismoides. The sequence continues at coordinate 537,078 of JAZKJV010009140.1, read as the reverse complement.
CCTCTTCCATTATAAAGATTATTTAATTTCCATTTCAATAAAGGTGAGTTCGATTAAGTTTGAGTCTTAATGGAAAAGATATTGATTATTCAAGTTTATCTATGTGCACTTTTCAGAGAGTTGTTATTTACATAAAGTACACGGCATGTTGCAATTATTTTTATTATTTACAAGAGATTAGTATGCACAATTTTAATGAAGAAAATAACTTTGTTTGAGTTAATTTTGACATGAATAAATTAATGAAAATAATGTCTATTGTACACAATAGTGTACAAATGATGAAAATATACAATTTATGGATATTTAATTTACGTATTTTTGATATTTAGGCCTTATCACCTCCTACTTTATTCATTGTCGATCAGGTCAAGTCTTGACCTCATCTCGAGGTTAGATTCAACTTGTATCTATAACATATATACATTCTCTTATTTTCTTTATTTTTCCTTTGTTTCTTTCTTTATTTATTTTAGGTTAAAATAATGCTAAATACACAATATTTACACAAGAACTAGGGTTTGTAAAAGAATAGATTTATTGATATTTATAGGTGTTTTATAAAGGATATAATATAAAATATATGAATAAAGATGATGAAATGCAGATTCATCATACACCCAGACTAGTATCACTATACGATGCAGAGCCCTTTTTGGGTGCTAGCCCGACTCCTTGGTCCTAGTAGCTTTGGTCCAAGTGAACAATTTTAAATGGTTGGGGGTGCTTTCCCTTGATGTAAGCTCTTTGATATTTGACTTTGATGTGAGAGAGCTTTTCTTTCAACATTTCCTTCTTTTCTTTTCTTTTTGGTTAGCTCCACTGCTTTTACCAAGAGTTGGCACACTTATCAACTGTTATTTAGTTTCATCACACCCTAGCACAAAGGTAAATGTCAAATGATAACATGTGAACTTGTTTACATATTGGCTAGGGTTTTGATCACACTCAGGTTTTTTGAAGCCTTCATTGACTTTATCCCATCCTCAAGTATCATTGATCGGGTCTAATCTCAGATCTCTAGTCCCAGTTCCTCAAGTGATAACTCATCTCATCATTCATGTAGTTGTGAACATGATGTGATGATCATATTCTAAAAAGGTAGAGATGAAGAGTGCAATATAGCGTTCATATCTTTGAAACTAGAGAAGTGTGGATTATTAAGTCTTAAATCCTAATGATTAAGGCTGGTTAACTCAAACTTTCAAGATCTTGAAAACCAAGTGTCCTTAGATCCTTAAGCCTTAATTGATAGTGAATGTGCCAAGAATACACCAACTCCAAAGTCAGTGATTTTTTTTTGTGATTTTTTTGAACTTTGCAAATTTTATGGGATTTTTTATCTCAAAAGAAATAATGAATAACACGAGCTCATTTTAATAGTTGCATCCATGTCCGGTTGTATGGGGGTATGTATGGACCATTAAACAGTTATCTGTATTACTTCAAGGCAATGCCATTCACATCATCTTTTAATTACCCAGTCTACTAAGGGAGACCGTAGTTTCCTCACAAAGAAATATCCACTCATTTTTAATCTTAGTAGTCATAATCTCTGCTCAATAAAAGATTTTGATATTTCAGATTTTCAAGGGATTTTTGAACAAGATTACTAGAAAAAACAAGAAGTTAATCCATCAATTTGAAATGATTTTTAGACCATTTTCCAAACCATTCCACATTATTTATAGTTTTTAAAAATATTTTTCAAACGATTTTTCGAACAAGTCTAATCCCCATTTTCCAAACCATTGTCAAATACTTTTCAAAATAGTGTCGCATAGTCAGAAAAAGTTTTCAAAGTATTTGCAAATGTCTGTACGAAAATCAGTTCAAAAATACTTATACCCTAGCCTCAAAAAGTTTGAAAATTTTCAAAATGTGAGCTATGGCTAAAGTATATATACAGTATATACGATATACACTCCTATATTTAACTTTTGCTATATCCTCATAGCACAAAGTGATATGAAACCATAGCTCAGGTTATATACATAGTGATATAACAGAACTGACTTAGATGCTCCCCCTATATTTAGAATAAAAATGACCTAAGTATAAGAAGAACAAGAAGAAGGAAGAAAATATTCGACTCGGGCCCCCCTGTACTTAGTCTGTAAATAGCCTAAGTATTGGATCTACAATAAGTGTAGAGGGACCCATGTTGATTACTCAGAGATTGTACAAGTCCCCCCGATAATTAGGCTGAAGAGCATCCTAGGTATTTGTATGTGGAAATAAGGATGAGGAACCTGTGGTTAGTCAGGGTTAGAGATAGAGTGGATTTACATAGATGATTTGATAAGTGAAGATGGGGGTAAGGGGTGCATCTTGGGTTATGGGACGGTAGGGTGAATACAAATCCAGGCTCAACCAAGCAAGAAATTATCCCTATTATTTCACCAACTCACACGGGAACACCAACAAATGTTGGTCATTTATCTTGCACATTTTATTGATGATCATTAAAAATTGAAATCCATTATGCATAGTTTAAGGTTGACTTTCGGACACTATCCTAGGGATACGTCCTCACCTCTCAACAACCCATCACAGGATTCATACAATGAGGGTATTGCTCTCCTTTAATCCAAGGTTGTTTTTATTTCATTTTACACAATCAACTTGCATTACAGTCCTGATTTTATGCTTAGGTTATAATTGTATTAGTGTGAGAACAAGTTAAGCATCCATCATCTATTCGACCATTCCCAATTTCCATTAATATCCTATGTGACAAATCACGGGGAGATAGAGAAAAGCCTATGCATTCAAGAAAACCATGATGTGTGCTTGAGAGAGAACATAAAGTTCCTCCATCATTCTCCATGCACATGCATGACTGCATTTAAATTTCACACTACATCATTGCATGTTGAAGAAATTGCACCCTAACATGCTTCTATTAGCCGGAAAGAATTCAATTAATTTGGCTAAGTGATACGATGTGCGTATGTCTCATGAATTAATTGTGTCCTACCTATGGATCAAGCACATGATATATGAAATGATGTGAGCTCGTAGAGTCGCGTGCCTAACCCTAGGTTCGAACACCCATGTGGAGTCCTACCCGGACTGGGGTGAAACAAGCTCCACACAACACGTGCAGAAGTTCATGTCCAACTTACACACTCGAGCCCTCAAACGAGGATCATTGGATAATAAATTATACAAATATATAAAATATTATAATGCAATGGTTTTACTAATTAAAATCCTCGAATTCTTTTGAGTTTCTTCTGTGGCTCCTTGTAGCGGGAGCTCCCAACTCCATACCTCCATATAGATCGAGCAGCCTCGATCTCCATGTACGCTGCCACATAAGATATAGGTCAAAAAAATATCTAGAAAATTAATAAACAAAGAATGCAAAAACAAATACAATGTTAAGACCTAAATTTTTGAAAATAATCACCGTAGAAATAATATAATAAAATCCAATAAATAAATAAGGATTAGCCATGTCCCCGGCAACGATGCCATCTGATGAAGCAAAAATTTTTCTCTTTAATAGTTGATAATTGTAGTATAGGAGACAAATTTCAATTCCTCAAAAACCACAACATTTGAATGTTGTGGAATATATATTTTACTTGGTAAGTTAACCAAGGACGAATTCAGGGAACATTGATGTTTAGTTGCATGGTTCTAAATTAATTTAAATAATTAATTAATAGCAATGTTGATAGCTATTTCAAAAAATAAAATGAGAGTGAAATGCAAAGTAAAACTAAACAGAGAGGATAAATAAGCACATGATCTGTGACTAGAATTTTTAATCCAAATAAATTAATCAGTATATTCAAAAAAAGTTAATAGATAAAGAAGAATTAAACTCAAGAAATATAATCAATGAAACTCAAAGTTGCATGTCAAAGGTAGTAAAAAACAAATAACCAAGCAATTATTGAGAGCAGATAAAATCGTCCAAATAATCATGCCATAAATTTTTTGTGTTTAGTCCTAGGAAAAATTATCAATATCCTCAACGAAAATAAATCTAAGGACCTAGCATAAGTCCCTACTAAATTAAAGATATAACTTGACAATATAATAGAAAAATAAGTCGAAATTCTTGCACAGATAAAAAGAATTCTCAAATGATTTTTATTTAAAATAATATCCAATATGTCAAAAAAATATCTACAATTAAAAAGCACATAACAAGCTTCAAAAAAATATTATATGCTAAAAATGGAGTTTAAATGCAAATGATATGATGAAATGATGTTTTAGGGACTAATATGTAATAAAAATAAAGTTCCCTAGACTTATCTGCAATAAATAAAAACTAATTGGGATTCTCCGTAATTTAACCCCGACGCATATATTTCTACAATTTGATGAAAGCCCGTGGGTGCTCCAACAAATAACCCAGGTCACGTGAAGAATTCACATGCCTGGACTGTTTTGGAATTCTCTTGAGGTGCGAGCTTTCGAGGGCAAATATTCCCCACCCACATACAGGACGCACGTGAAGGAGAGGCTTGGAGCGAGCCTTGATTTCGAAGCTCTACGTGTCGTGGTGAGGTGATGTGCGACCAAGCCTCGGTTATCTGAACCAGGAGGTTTGGGTGGGGGAATCCGTACATGTACATCATTCTCCTCCGTAGGCAGCAACGAGAAGGCAAGGCTCCGACGACCTCACCCAAGCTCCATGAGGGACATGCTCAGAGATGAAGGGTCGAGGAAGCTCTAGGGCGGGCTGACAAAGGTCATGTTATTCATGCAAAGCTGCAAGGACGACTGACAATGCTAGGTAGTGTTGGCTCATTGGTGGCGACGGAGGATATCAGAGCTGCGTCTCTTCGTCCAATCAATGAGGGTGAAGGGGTTTTGGAGGGTTAGACTTCTAGGGTGAGTCAAATGGGATGGTCCAGAGATCCTAATTGAGTGCATGGAAGCATGGACCAAGAGCTCCAGGTCTGTGCTAGATCTAGAGTTAAAACAAGGTGGAGGATACAACAGAGAAGAGGGCGGTGTCTATCGATGGGTTGGAGAAGTCGAGGGACAAGAGATGGTGGTAATCAGACCCAAAAGGGGGTCTCAAGTGTGTCGGGGTGTACAGAGGTGTTCGACGATGGAGATGGATCAAGGGTGATGTAAGGATGCCTGGGCGGGAACCTTAGTGGTTCCTAGTTCGTGGCTCGACGTATGAAGAGGGCTACTTATGAATCTCATATTCATTATGCTAAATGGGTCAATTAGGATCGGTTCTCCAAAATCCATATGCATTTAATAATTAATAGATCTTCATTAGCATTCATACATGTGTAAATAATATTAACATTTCATCATGCAAAATTGCATGTGTAAATTGACCTAAAAGCAGCTAAGTTCCCCTATTTTTAGTTAATTCATACAAACTCCGACTGACCTAAAGCCATTTTCATTGTGTAGATATTACTAACAAGAATAAATAAAAAAACAAAAAAAATTACTAACTCAAATAAGTCTCAAATAAACCCAAGTCCTAATTTCACATCAGACAAACTAAAACGTACATATCTTCCTCATATAATGTCTTATTTTTGTCTACACACTTTTAAAGTACTCCATTTTCAAATACCTTAAAAAAAGTCAAATTTCATAAAATTCGGGGCTCATTTGTGAAAGTTGGGTTTTGGGCCTCTTTTACGTATTTTATCTTTTTGCTATTTTTGACCAGAGTTATAATGTACATAATTAATCCTTTTAATTTTTTTTTCTTTATTTTTGTTCTTTGATGAAAGTTTTATTAAGCAACATAAAAATCCAAATCCAAGGTATCTATTATGCGTCTGTACAAATTTCGCGCGTTTCATACTACTATTTTCTTTCCCTATTTTCTTATTTATTATAAATAAAAAAATTTATAATTCCGGTGACAAAAACGACGATAGCAAAGAGAGAGAGCCACCACTATGAGGGACAACCCAAGACCTCCATCCTCTAGGTGACAACAATGATTATTGTAATCGAGCGAGGATTCTCTTCTCCAATGAGATCCATGGAGAAGCTCCTTGTTGTAACAATACCAATCGCTGCCTATGCTCGGTAGACTAGCCACCTACCTCGAACGCTGACCAGTGAAGCTCATTGGAGGTATCTTCATTGGAGGTACTCACTTTCTGGCTACACCCCAGGTATTTTCTTCCTCCCCTTATCTCTCTCTCACCTCCTTTCTCCCGTCACCTTCACGCACCTCTGCTTGATCCCTTCGATCCTTACCGTTCACTGACTCCACCACCTCTAACCTCGCACAGACCGGAGCCCTGCTCATCTCTCTCCATACCCTCGTTCGTCCACTCCACCTTAGTGCCGCTTTAACACCCGTGCACCCAGCTGCCCTTACCACATCCGACCACTGGAGCCACCATTGACAGCCCCTTGTCGACCTTCACCGACTTGCAGCACCAACAGCTCACCTTAGACCGCGCATCGTTCCACCGCCCCTATCATTTTTGCTTGCATATACAACAACCGAATCGTTGCCGCACTCCGTCATGCCTCCTCCATCACATTGATCCATGACCATGCTTCGGTCGCATACAGCTTTGTCGTGCCTCCGCCTCCTTGGCTCAGCCTCGCCCATGTGTTGGCTGAAGCCTCCAGCACATTCCGCCGTCGCCCGCTACCCGATCACCACCATTATTAGCCATTGATCCAATGGCTCTACTCGTGCCACGTTGCCCTTACTCGTCGGGACTCCATGCCCATCATCGGAGCCTCACGTCTGGGTCTCCAAAGCTCCATCCGTCTCCCCGAAGCTCGTCAACCATCCACGTGGAGGCTCGGCACCAAGCCTCGAGGCTCGGATTGACTAGAGCACCACACACTGCCACATCGGCTCAACATCTGAGTCTCCAACCCCGTCTCACGGAGCCTCGAGCCCTGCCTACTCAATCCACCTGTGGCACATGTCCCTCACGTGTTCCAGGGGCATTTTGATCCAGGCCCCCGGCGTTTCACGGAATTGTAGAAAAGCCCCCCCACAGCCACAGACACATGTTGGGTGTGTGAGTACGTGTATAAATTGTAGATAACTCCCTCTGACTCTATGAAATTGCAGATAAGTCCATATAGGTGTTGTTTTGAGAATGAAATGTTTATTTTTATTGCACTTTAGTCCCTAACATTTCAAATTATCATATATTTCTCATTTGAACTCCAATTTTAGCGTACGATATGCCATTTTGAAGCTTATTTTGTGCTATTTCATATTACATATCTCATAGACAAATTAGAGAATATTTATAAATGATTATTGTTTGAGATTAAATCTGGTCAATGCCGGCCAAATTTTGACTTATATGTTCCATAATTTATTGAGAAAATTCTTGGTTCTATAGGGTATTTATTGAGGATCTTTTGTTTATATTAATTCTCTTACCTTTCATGATTAATATTATTATTTTGAGAAACTAATATTTGCAGAGGGAAAGATAAATGAGGAATTACTGTATTTCCTTCATATTTTTTAGGAGATTTTAATCTGTTTAATCCTCTAACGTTGGTTGATCATATTTGAAGAATTGATCACTGTAAGAGCTCCAATAAGGATGAAAAATTAATTTATTTTCCCTAATATATTTTGTGATGATTTTCGATAAGTAGTTTTGGGAGATTGGATCCGATGCAGGAGTTTAATTCAAATTTACTCCTTTATTATTTTTTATTATATTATCTGAGAAATTAAATCACAGGAATTTCTGGGTTACATACTTGGCTTCGAAATTATCAATGATCTAATTTGGCATGAGGATGGATCAATCTATTATTTCCTTGCTTGTAGACTTGAATTCATTTGAATATTTTGCTTGAAACTATATCTTTCGATATATGATTAACTTTCAAGGATAGTGATAAATATTTTTGTATTAAAAATCATAAATCACAGATCCATCGCTCCATCATTTTCTCTGTTTAAATTTTCTTCGCATTGAATCTCATTTGCATTATCATATTTTCTCTCTATTTTCATAACAAAAAAATTGGTCGAGAAATTATTTAATTATTTAAATTAATTTAAAACCTCCCAACAAAAAATCATCGTTCCCTGTGTTCGGCCTTGGTAGACTTGCTAAGTAAAAATATTCCACAACATTCAAAGATTATGGTTTTTTCTAAATCAAATTACATCTCCTATACTACAACTCTCGAATATTAAAGAAACGATTTTTGAGTTCATCAATCGATGCAGTTGCCATGGAACGATGTATTTTTAGGTTTTAAAATATTTTATGTAATTAATTTTTGTGAAATTTGTTTTTGTGTCATTTTTTCTTTCCTTTCTTTTGCATTTTATTTTTATGCATTATATTTTGCATATCTCTCTATCTACATATACTAATCGCATCTTCTCTCTTTGTAGATATCTCAGAGCAATTTTTGGATGTAAATCAAGTGTCTGCAAAGAAAATTTTTATTTTTATGAGAATGAGTTAGATTAGATAGTTTAATTTTCTTCATTATTCTCAGGGCCCCTCTCTCTGAATCCTTGTAATAATCCGGACTTAACTTCTTTGTGGTGTGTTGGGCCTATTTCAACCCCTTATGTGTGGTTGGTTCCTGACTTTAGTGGCTTAGGAATTAGGCATATATACGTTTACTTAATTATTCTTGATTGGGCTCGTAACTCTTACGCCACACTATCACTAATTATACGCATTGTAGATCGTTCAACATTAGCCAAATTAAACATCAATTCTTCCTGCTAATAGAACTATCTAATTAGGGCACTTTTTCTCTGTGCATATCATTTAGTGTAAAATTTTATAAATTCCTTGTATTGCATCCCACATGAAGAATGTGAGGAAGCACTGCAAGTATTCTTGTTAAGCATGCATCATTGATTTATGCTTGCATTGGCTTTTTCGATTCTCCCTCCTCAATTTTACAACTTAAGAATTAAAGGAATTGGGATTGCTCATTAGTTGTGAATTTCTGTGCTCATCTAAAACCTCATTGATAACCCTAACCTAAAATCGGGACGACTAATCAGGGAGACTGTAAATAAAGTTGACATAAAGTTAATCCTTGTGTATGGTGGAGACAAACCCGCTCATTGTTTGTAAGGACAAGATCACACACTTATGGTAGAGCCAAAACTCAGAAATTTTTATTGAGACTAGTATTTTTGAAAACAATTCGCTACTTCTCAGTGAGGGTTTCGGGAATCCATTTTACGATTCCACTTTATTTAGCATAGTGGGTGGTTTTATAGGACACCGTGAAAGGCTCTGTCCTCAAGTAGCTTGGGTAGCCGTCTAACAGTCCGTACTTAAAACCATACTGGCTGAAAGAAGGTGCAACTAGTTGTACGAACTTGGGATAGTCTTTTTCAAATATTTTAGAACCTAACAGCTCCGCTTAATTTTCAAGATTGCTTTGTCATTAAATTAAAACTAAAAAGATAAGCGGTCGAGCCCTAACGTACCTTCACCAGTGTCTAGTGGGTGAATTGACGAGTTTGAATTTGTTTGTTTTTCTTGAGTCTTTTGTACATTTATACATCCCGTGGATTCTCTCTCCTCGATATTACTTCATGCTCCAAACTCCCCCTTTCATCCAAGATGGATTCATATGGAGTTCTTCATTCGAACATTGCAAACAAATCCCCGAGCTCCTCAAGTAACTAATCTCCTCGGTTTTGAGATGACCCTCTTCTCGAGTCCCCATGGTTTGTAAATTACCCTTTTCTCCAAACCATGGTTCACCATTCACATATAGGGATTGGTCAACTCTAACTAACCCTCTCTCCTACTCCCTTCATGCCAAAGATACATTCATCTTTGGCAAAACCCCTAAACATTCCAAGCAGGAGCCTAACTCAGATTTGTGTGCATCTGAAGGTGAAGAAGAAGACAAGATGCCTCCAAAGAAGGACGATAACAACAATGACCCTATTTGTGCATTTTTGTGCAGAGTAGCTACTATCGAATGATAATTCGAATCTTGGCGATCGATAAGGTATCAGTGTTGGTTGTAGGATTCGTTTCGAATTAAAATTCGAGTTGATCAAACAAAAATCAACGAGATAAGAGAGCAGCTTCTTCTTCTCTCCCCTATCTCATCTATACTTTATTATTTATCCATGTAAGTGTGCTTGGGTCGAACTCAAGGAGGCAGAATATTAAAGCTTTGGTTTTTGATGCAAAAAATCAATATAGAAAACTTCTCTTTATTCTTGGTTTTACAACAACTTCAAGAGAAGACTCAAAATTAACTCAATTTTACAAAAAAAACAAATCAAAGAAACGAAGCAAAGAAAAATAGTGAAAAATACCTATAAATGTATCTTGGGTAGTTACGTAACTAACCTAAAAATTCTGGAAGAAAATACAACAAAAAATAGGGTCCAAAATACCCTTACAAAATTGGGGCACAACTGCAAAGAAAAAGATTGAAGTTCTATTACAGTTGAGTCCTCGTAGGGACTAATTTGCAAAGAAAAAATGGTTTTATTGCATTTAGATACCTACACGAGGACCTAAATGCAATATCTAGAATGGTCTAGAGCCGCTTGATATTCTGGATCTTCGATGGGTTTAGTATGCAAATTTTCTACCCTTTCATCCGGATGGCCTAGACTAAATTGCATGGCTGATTATGGAGCATCTGATCTGGACACATGGTAGGCACCTGTGCTCTCTCGTGTTCTTGAGGTTCTATAGCTTCTTCCGCTCGACTTACGATGGTTGCAGCTTCGACAAATTATCGCCGGTGTTCAATATGTCGCTTGGGCCTCCGGCAGGGCCAGAGGGGTGACTCCATCACCCCTCGAGCTCTCCTGTGGGTGAGGAGATCTGGAGGTGGTCGTAGGAGGCTGGGATTTAGCGGCGAAGGTGGCGCTTCAGATAGACCCGGAGGTTGTTGAAGTTGGTGATGCTTTGATAGTTCTTTGGATTCTAAGGCTTCAGATGATATGTTGTTGCCCCGATGAAAGAAGAATCTGCAAATGAAGATTTAATTCGTCGATTTGCACACTAATCAGCCACAATTTCAAGGGATTTGCAGTGCTAACAAAGGCTTTCAAGAAAATGAAGGAAATGTATACGTAAGAATGTAAGATTGATTTGTAATCGGTTTGAAGTTCCTTTGAATGGTTTGAATAAAGGACATCTAATGACGATGGATGAAGTTCCTAACTACGTAATTAGCTCCACTAATACAGGGACTCGTACCGAGAATTATAATGGGAAAAAGATGAAGGAAGTGACCTGGGGTGTTGAAGGTGTATTACCCTCGGATGATGCCCAACGGGCGATCTTATCGGAGCTGAACGCAGCAGCACGATGCGATGCAAGACGGCGAATCGCCTTGGAACCCTCCTTCGATCTCCCTTCTTCAACGCGGTGTAATCTTCGGGTGCTGTACTTATCGGGTTGAGGCTGAGCAAGGTGGAGAAGGTGAAAACTCAACCAATTAATTTCTGGAAGCTTGAGCTTAGGATTGGTTAAGTTCGAAAATGGTGATTTTTAGTTGGTTTTATAGGTGATTAAAAGGGGGTAGTTAGGAGATCAATGGCCGGTGTTGGAGATGGTTGTTAGGGGTAGATGATCGACGAGTTAGATCGGAGTTAGGAGTTTAGGGATTGTGGGTAGAAATGGAGGAAGTTGGGGTGGTTCGAACAGAAACCGACCGACCTTCTTGAAGAAGAAGGTCCCAGGTGCTGACATGTGTCAGCACCAGTTGGCCAGGTTGAGTAAATAACTAAATAATTAAGGAATAAATAGTAAATAAAGGTATGTTAAATATGTATAAAAATGAAAGTTGTAAATAATTAAATTATCTAAATTATGGTATAATTAATTTTAATAAATAATATTTATTTTACGAAATATAAATATTATATTAATAAATAAGTACAAATAATACTTTTTTAAAAGGTTTTGGATTTTTAATTCAATAAATTAATAAATAGTATAATAATTTTATATTTTCTTAATAATTAGAATACCTCCAAATTAGGATGTTTGATTTATTTAATTAATAAATAATCTCCAAAAATTATGAAATAAATTACGGTTAGAATACAAGGTCAAGAAAATAATTAGAATTTATAAAATTATGAAAACCATAAATAAGGTGTTCTAAATAAATAACCCAAAAATCTAGTTGTCGTTAGGTCCCAAACCGACCTTTTGCAAACGGACTCTAATTTTTCTGAAAACACCTTCATTAATTAGAGAATATTATTTTATGAACTTTAAAGGTGAGTAGAGTGAAATTGGAATAAGTATGAGAAAAGTATGATGTTCGAAAGTTTGGATTTTGAAAATTTACAAGTTGGATTTCTTGGCATATATACAAGGTAATATTTTAACTTTTTTATATTTTTCTTTATATTTTTAGAAATAATAAGGAAAAAAATTTGATAAAAAATATGTTAAGATGAATTATTTAAAAATATTTAAAGTTTTGATATTTATTGTATAATAAGTGAAGAATGTATGAAATGTGGAATTAATTATTTTTATTTATTTTCTTCTTTATCTCCCCCAACTTATTGATTTGTCGACCAATCCATGCTGACTTGTTCTAGGAGATTGGGTTAAATATATCTTTCAGCTATACATATTTTTATAAGTCATATTGTACATGTATACATATCTACAATTTGCCTTTATTTTTATTTTCTTTATTTTTGTTCTTTTATTTTTTTACTTTATTTTAATGCATAAAAGTGCATTTTTATTCATGACTAAGGTTTTTTTAAGAAGTGAAATTTAATGGTTATTTACATGTATTTGTTAAGGGTTTTAAGACAAGATGCAGGCAGAGTGCTAATGAATCGTGGATTCATCAGCGAACAACACATTGAAATCCTTAGAGCACAGATGGAGGAGCTGCAATGCGGAGAGGATGCTATAGTTGATATGTACCTCCCTAAATTAAATGAAGATTATAATTGGTTGACGTCGGTATGCCCGAAGATGCGTTCGAGCACAAACCACATTTCTTCGCATTATTGACTATGTTCGGAGGGAATAATCATGAAGAACCATATATCTTCCTTCGTGATTGTGAGCTAGTCTACGCTAACCTATGCCACCCTAGTGTTAGTCAAGTCTACATAAGGCTGAGAGTTGTCCCCTCCGCCTTGACTGATAAGGCGGCTTACTGGCTGAAAAACCATGGGGAAGTGGTCACCACATGGGCTACCTTCAAGACACTATTCTTAAAGAAATTCTACCCAGTAAGTAGAATAAATCAGATGAGGATCAAGCTCACGAGTTCACCCAACACCCGAGCGAGCCATTCCATGAAACCTGGGAAAGGTTCATAGACCTAATACAAAAATACCCAAGACACGGGATAAGAAAAATGAAGTTCGTCCAAAGTCTTATTAGTGGACTGAACCCTGAGACCCAAGGGTTAGTGAGTGCATCCTGTAGAGGAAGCTACATGGGATCCCACGAGGACACCGTCTACAAGGTATTCGAGAGACTAGTAGAACCCAGACGTGCACAGACCACCATCTAGGCTTACATAGCCGGCTCTAAGAAGATGGTGAATAATCTGACGATCGATTAGAGCACTGACAAGGGAATAGTAGCTGATAAGCTAATTATGGTCGAATAGATTTATAAGAAGGTAGAAGAACTCCATAATTCATGTTGTATGGAGAAATTGGCTAAATTGCACAAGCAAATGGAGGAACTGACTGACAGTGTATCTAAGATGCAGATACCTACCCTAACTTGACCCTCTACCCCCATCCACCAAATTCACTACATTCAATGGCAAGGGGTAGGGCAACAGATCCATTGGGGTGAAGATCAAGTCTTTTCCCATGAAACTGAAGAAACGTTTGCTCAAACAACTTACAAGGAACTTCCACAAGTCATGGATATAAACGGAGTCTGGTATAACTTTGAACCCATCAACCAATTGGATCATACTCCAAAATCTCGTCCACCACAATCTCGACCCATCTACCAGCCTCAACAGTAATAACATCAGCAATGTCAATAGTATCGTATGGGTTATCAGAACCCGCAATCGTAGCAATAACAGTATCAATGCCAAGGCCAACAAGGCCAATTCAGACAGTATCAACAGCCTCAGACCAAGCTGGGCCATGGGTCTTCCTCTTCTTCGATCTCTTCTGAACTCCAGCGAGTGGTGGACGAACTTCATGATATGAGATTCGACATCATTCGACTTCTCGATGGAAAGATTAGGTGACTACACCCCAAACTGTGACTCCAGCTCAAGTCCAGGATTATCCAAATAACCTTTGACAAAATCAGGTATTAGTCTCTGAATATTCCTTACCTGAATACAAGATCTTTTCGCATGATGATGCTTATCATATTTCTCTTAGGAGCAAAAAGACCGTAACCATGGCTAATCGAGAAAAAGAACACGGTGACATAGCCCCAGTGTCTTCTAATTCACACAATCCTAGGGAAATTGAGGAGGAGAGGTACGAGGAGGAGAAATAAGAATTCCCACCAACACCACCCGTTGAATACTACACCACTAAGGACCCTAGAGAGTCAGAATCTGAGTCCGATGAAGAAGCATCACCAAGTCATCTGCAACACTTGTCCACCAATTTCCTTGTTTTTGGTTCCATTGGTTCGAGTCCTGTAAATAAGTTTAATCCCTCATTTAATAAAATTGATGTTTTTGATCACCATGCATCAAATCCTTTCCCCATGCTCTTACGGCTGGAAAGAAGAAAAGCATAAAAAACCCAAAAAATGACGAAGAGATGCCCTATATCTACAACAACAACAACAACAAAGCCTTTTCCCACAATTAAGTAGGGTCGGCTACATGGATTCTTTGCCTCCATTCAGATCTATCTTGGGTCAATCTCGGACTTATATCCAAAAAGCTAAGATCTCTTCGTATAGTCTCTTTCCAACACTTCTTGGGTCGTCCTCGCCCTCTCTTAGCCCTATATCTGCAGAGAAAAAATCAAGGTCACTCTGTCCCTCTACGAGATGACAAAAGAGACACGGCTTTTAGAAAATACCTTAAAATGAGATGCACATCTACAAGGTCTAGCAAAAAGAACCCTAGCCGAACAAAGAAGCACATACTCTTTATTGCTACATCTCGCCTGATAAAAAATGAGCTACCAAGGATGAATAGAGACATGGATGCTCACTTTGTCACTAGCCAGATCAACGAATCATGTTTTCCCAAACATGGTTAGACAAAGGCTCCTCCATCAATCTCATGCCCACAACTCTATTGGAACATCTAAATTTTGGTCCTTTTAAGAAGTCTAGAGCTGTACTTAAATTCGCAGATACATCAGCTAGGAGACCTAAGGGGAGATTAAAAATGTTGCCATCAACATAGAGGGACAAAATTACCCAGTAGAATTCACAGTACTCGACATGGACATCCCTAGAAATTAGAAAGATTCACAAATGATACTAAGGAGGCCCTTCCTTAGGACTGCAGTAGCTGTATTCAATTAAACATCGGAGAGAATCCAATTTGGAGAAGTCGAACAAAAAATGAAGAAAAGTAGGTATTAAAGACCTGACACTGAATTTAGCGTCGAGTCTGAAAATTCAGAACCCGAGGAAGAAAACACATAAGCAACCATTGGTCCATGTAAACATAACTCGACAACAATTATTGAAATAATCTCATGTGGAGAGGACATTGTTGATGATTTAATCTGCCAGCTCATATGAAAGACATGGTTACTAGTGCTCCTATCCTACAACCACCTAATTGGTCTCTTCTCTTTGACATCATGATGTATGCATCAAATATTACAGTTGGAGCTATTTTAGGGTAGAGAAGGGATGGAATACCCTTTGAGGCACAACAGAATTAGACAGTTACTAAGAAGGAGAAGTTGGCAGTTATGTTTGGATTAGAGAAGTTAATATCTGACCTCCTTGGTTTCCATGTTATTGTGTACACAGATCACACTATGACACAAAACTTACAAACAAAGAAGGATGGCAAACCACACCTTATCAAATGGATCCTTAGGATGGCAGACCACGCCTTATCAGATGGATCCTTCTTCTCCAGGAATTTGATTTAGAAATAAAAAATAAACCTGGAGTGAAAAGATATTGTGGCAGAACCTTTCATGCATTACAAATGCAGTGACTTCTAAGCAGAGTATAGTACCTATTTCTAAGACGTTTCCTGATGAGACCATTTTGTTTGTGGACTAACACCCATGGTATGATAATATTATTAACTATCTTATCTCCAAGAAAGTTCCACAAGATTGGCCAAAGCATAAGGTAGACAGATTTTTATCTAAGATATATTTTTACCAATGGGAGGATCCATACATGTTTCGTGCGGGTGCAGATTGTATCTGGAGAATGTGCATTCCTCAGGAGGTATACATTAGTGTACTTGATCACTATCATAAAATATAATCTTATGGGTATCATTCGGGGAAGCACACGACAGCTAAAATTTTACAGAGCGGCCTATGGTGGTCAACATTATTTAAGGATGTCATAGAGTATGTTCGAGGATGTACTGACTATCTGAAGATGGGAGGAACCATTGGTTCTAAAGATACCATGCCCCTAATGTTTCTGATGCTTGGGGTGCAGTCTTCATGGGCCCATTTCCTATCAGTTAGGGACATCAATATATCCTTTTAATGTGGATTATGATAGTCGATGGGTGGAGGCTATCCCCACCTGAGCCAATGATAGTCTTGCAGTGTGTTCCTTTCTCTAGGACTATATTATTACGTAGTTCAGGATTCCCAAGATACTTATTTCAGACGGGGGATGACATTTCATTAATAGAGAAGTAAAGAAGCTTGTAAAGGAATATGCCATCGAGCACAGAGTTGTGTCTCCTTACCACCGAAAATCTGATAAAGGACATCCTCGTCCTTGTGGATGTGACTAACCCCACAAAAATCATCTACCAGCTTTTTATTCTCTTGATTCAACCCCAAACAAAATTTGCACTAGTCTCATCTTTAGAATATCATGATGGGGACACTTCTCCGTTAAATATTTAAATCTTTCCCATGCCTCGTGAATAGTCTCATGGGACATTTGAGATAACTTTGCTATTAGCGATCGAATTTGGTTAAGGCATCCAAGTGGATAGTATTTGCTTAGAAATGCAGAGCTCCACACTTCCCATGTAGTGATGACTCTTCCTAGATGATTTACCCAATAAAGGGCGTTGTCGATCAAGCTGAAGGGAAATGCCATCATCTTCATTACCTCTAATATGATGATCGGGTAATGGATTGTCCTAAAGATGCGATCGATATGTTGGAGGTGTATATAAGGTTCTTCATTAATGTACCTGTGGAAAATGTGGAGTAATGGTAAGATAGTGGGCTTAACTTGAAATGCCCTTGAATTGCAGGAATTTGAATCCATATACTTGTATGCCATGCTTCTGGATTTTAGGATTCCCTTAATGAGAGCTTATCCACTGTCTCTACATTCTCTTCTCCCCCATTCCCACCTCCACCATTGATTCTATTCTCCTCTCTCCTATCCTGCCTTAGGTAGAGAATTATATTCAATGCTTCTTGAAAGTCAGCCTGTTCTGTCAACTATGCCTGAATAGACTTAATGGAGGCCAACATGGTAGTGTTGATCTTGGAATGTTCAGCCATGGAACCTTTTCCTTTAGGAAACATCATGTGCATTATATCAGTTTCTGCAAGTGTAATTTGCACTGGATTAGTGTTCAGGAATGATGGAGTCCCAAATGATAGTTCAATATTAGTGTCAATCTTGAACAATGGATTGATGGATAAAGTGAAAGGTGAAGTGGAGAAAGAGGAATACTCGGAAAGTGAGTCTTCCCAAGTAGAAGACATCTGATTTGAGTGTGAAATGAGTTTGTAATGTTTAAACAAGAAATGCTCAAATATGACATCTTCTATTCGAAGAGACTTGATATGAGAACATGAAAGTCAAACAAGAAGAGAATGAGAAGAAAGCGTGGAGTGCGCGGAAGGATCTCTAGCATTAGCAATCAAACACAAAACAAAATCCCCATTCACCAACTCAAGACAATTGAAGACTGTAAGAGTTCGATCTGTTATCTTTTCAACTTTATTTGGTTATAAATACAATCTTTGAAAGAGTTACGAGTATGTGCTTGTATTTCCTTAAAGACTGGCTCAAATTCTTACGACTTTCTACATCCACTTTCAGCCGGTATGTATGTAAGTACGTGTCGTAAAAAAGACTATCGATTACTTAAGGGCCAAACCTTACGTAGTGTCCTTTAATCCAACCACTTTGCAAAGGAAATCCGGACGATTTAGGAGCTACCCACATTTCCTCACTGAGAAGTAGCTAATTGTTTTTGTAGAATAAATAGTCTATATAAAAATAAGGGCTTGGCTCTATATTAGTGTTCGTCTCTCTCTCTCTCTCACTTTGCAAGTAAATTCAAACAATGAGGGGGTTACTCTCCCCAAAACAATTGTGATTGTCCTTATGTTTGGTTTTAGGGTCGAGTTTTCTTTAGCAGTCCTGGATTTACAAAGTTATCACTCTTTTTAAATATTTTGCAATGGATTGCCTACCGAGTGTCCAATTTCCTTTTTGAATTATATGAGTGAAAACAAGGAAGGAGATTGGAAATGCCAATGTGCAAGATGCATGTAGGAGATTAGAAATGCATACCTTCTCGCCAACACTCTTCAAGTAGGGTGATCCATGCAGAAATTAAATACAGAAAAATAAACTAACCTAAATGATGCATGCGAACCATCCGAGCAATAATTTCTATTAATAGGCAAGAACTAGTTAATTTGACTAAGTCCAAATTACGCTCTACTCTATATGTGCAGAAATTCTTGTTTAGGGATTTGGACCTAATGAACTACATGGCTCGAATAAGTTAGTAAATCAATCACTAAGGGCTCAAGCACATAAAACCGCATGAAAAATAAGAAAAAAAGGTTATGAAAACAAAACATATGAGGTCCCCCATGTGCACCACCACTTGGTGAAACATACCTCACATACAAGGTATGTAATGTCCTATTTGCAAGAGTTTTTGAATGACTAAAAATGTTAAAAATAAATAAAAAAGTATCTAAGCTAAAAATGAGGTGTCTCTCCAAATTTTCTTTTCCTCCTACTATGCTCTCCTGCGTCTTGGTGAAGAATTAAGCTGCCTCTCCTTCGTTTGGGTGTGTTGGCTCTCCTAATATTGACAACCTCACTCATCGAGCCCTCACAAGAAAGAGTAACAAAAGAATGTAAGAGTCACAGTTATATGTGCAAAAATAATGGAAATAAATAAAGTGAATAGGAAGATTGAAATAAATGAATGAAAATGTAGATAAAACTATGAAAGGGAAAGAAGAATATACAAACCAAGAATAGTAGGTCAAAAGAAAAACCTAACAACCCTCGTCGTGCATTCCCGCTAATGGTGCCATTTTGTTGAGCGCTAAAATTCGGGATCTTATTGAATTATTCACAAAGGTTGTAGCAACCCAAATAAGTGTCAAACAAAAATTTTATTTAATCTCAAGCAAAAATAAAGAAGAAAATGTAGCAAGTGATTTTGCTATTTAATTTACTTGTATAGCTAATAGGATCAAAATCAGGGAGGCTACAAAAATCCCGAGAGTTATTCTATGGAATGAGAATTCAATGAAATAATAAAGGAATTTCTATTCGCATTATGCTTGGATATTGTAATTTCTTTTTGGATTTTGTATTTTTATTGAATTTTAATTATATTTTTTTAATTTGTTTTTATATTTTTATTATTTTAAATTTTTTAGTTTTTTTGAAAAATAATAAGAAAATTAAAACACACAAACTCGACTATTTTTGTATTTTTCAATTATGTCAAAAATAACTAGAAAACAAAATAAAAATTTATAATAGGTATTAGATAAATTTTTATTAGTTTTATAATATTTACATATTTTCCCTAATTTATAAATAATTTTAAAAAAATTAAGAATCAGGAAATCAATAAACAAAAAATAAAATGAATGTTTTTGGAATTTTAAAATATCAAATAAGGTCAAAAATAAATGAAATATATGCAGAATAAAAGATATTTTTTATATTTTATAGAAGTCCATTTGTAATATTCTTGGATTTTTAAAAGAATTTATATGAATTTTTAATTTTTTAAAAGTTTTACGTATTTATGGGTTTTATGTGCAAAAATAATGGAAATAAATAAAGTGGATACGAACATTGAAATAAAAGAATGAAAATGTAGACAAAAATATGAAAGGGAGCAAGTATATACAACCCAAGAATAGTAGGTCAAAAGAAAAACCTAACAACCCTCATCGTGCCTCCCCGATAATGGCGCCATTTTGTTGAGCGCTAAAATTCAGGATCTTATTTTAATGAATTATTCACAAAGGTCGTTTCCAACCCAAAGAAGTGTTAAATAATTTTTTTTATTTAATCTAAAGGAAAAATGATCAAGAAATTGTAGCAAGTGATTTTAATACTTAATTTACCTATATAGCTAATAGGATCGAAATCCGGGAGGCTACAAAAATCTCGAGGGTTATTCTATGCAATGAGAATTCAATGAAGTAATAAAGGAATTTCTGTTCACATTATGCTTGGATGTTGTAATTTCTTTTTGCATTTTGTATTTTTTATTGAATTTTATTTATATATTTTTAGATGGTATTTATATTTTTAATATTTTTAGTTTTTTATTTTGAAAAATAATAAGAAAATTAAAACGCACATACTCAACTCTTATGAAATTTTAAATTATGTCAAAAATAACTAGAAAATTAAACAAAAATTATTTTTAGGTATTAGATAATTTTTTGTCGGTTTTGTAGTATTTACATATTTTCCTCAATTATTAAATAATTTTAAAAAAAAAATCAGGAAATCAATTAACAAGAAATAAAATGAATATTTTTAGAATTTTAAAATATCAAATAAGGTCAAAAATAAATGAAATATATATGTAGAATAAAAGATATTTTTTATATTTTATAGAAAGTCATTTTGTAATTTTCATGGATTTTTAGCAGAATTTATATGAATTTTTAATGTTTTAAAGAGTTTTATGTTTTTATATGTTTAATAAGGAATAAAATTACGAAAATTGGTCAGGAATTAAAATGAATCAAAATAACAATAAATTTAAGAATTATTGGAAGGATTTTTATAAA
This sequence comes from Ottelia alismoides, assembly GCA_037367405.1. Taxonomy (NCBI): domain Eukaryota; kingdom Viridiplantae; phylum Streptophyta; class Magnoliopsida; order Alismatales; family Hydrocharitaceae; genus Ottelia; species Ottelia alismoides. Next base: position 515,981 of record JAZKJV010009140.1, on the reverse strand, counting down.
TTTTATTGATTTCTTAATGCAAACAGAACATTTTATGAGTTTTCGAATTTTAATAAATAATAAAAAATAAAGAAAATGTGAAATGCAAAATGGAATGGAAGATGGATGTGATAGAAGCTTATGTGAATTTTTGCATAATTTTTAAGTGGATTTTGATATTTTTTATTTAATTTTATAGACGCAACTTTAATGCAGACTCACAGGGACTGAAATGCAAATACATAAAGTATGGCGACTGAATGATAACAATTACAAAAATATGGGGCTTAATATGGAATATACCCAAAAACTCTCGCTTATAGACACGTGTGACCCGCTGGACTTGACCTGATTTTGAATGTAATAAATCTGAGGGTCAATTAGTAACAGAGAAATCCAGACCTTTTATTGTAATTTACCAAATAAACAGGCTCTAGGAACGCGTATAGTTCAAATAGGATTCATTTTGCAAATAATATAAAGTGCAATATATAAAATGTAAATGTTCAAATAAAGATAGAACGACATGTGTCCTTGGAAGGAGTTATTTAAAAATAAAATAAAAACAAAGGGCGTGGGCATAAATATACCATTAAATTGCATGGCGCCTTGGATGGTTCAGAGTCACTGTTGTGAGGATCGAACGGTTGAGGATGAAACATGCATGGACGGCTCGATCTGCTTTGGATGATCGGATCAATGATGTAGCTTGGACGTTTTTGAACAACTGAGATGTAAATTGGAGTGGAGCTATGGATCATACGGTGCCAAAGACACCTGGAGGAACTGGGATGCATGCGAACTCTGATGAACTTGAGTTTGTTGGATGTTGCTCGTCTTAGTTCTAAACTTCCTCGGCTTGATCTACGATAAAAGCTCTTTCAATTTCGTGTCAGTTGAGTTCCTGAACCTTCGTGTAATTACCATACAATGGATCTAGAAGGTGATGAATAATCTCTACTCCAGTCATTAATCTTGCGTTATGCGTGAGATATGGAAGTCCTTAGACCTACAATGGAAAGCTCGTGCTCAGAGGTATTCCTCGGGCAAGAGATTAGGTCATAAACAAGTGAAATGGGGGTGAATGGCGGTATCCGGTGAAAGTGATGGGAGTAAAGACGTGACTCCTAATATGTGAGGATCTACAGGTGGGCAGAGGGTATGAGAGAAGGAGAAACGTCTGGCAGATGTGTAGGCATAGTCAGAGGGCAATTTTAATGATCTGAGCTCCTCCAAACATGTAGATCGGTGGTGGATGAAAAGAATATGATCTATGTGATTAAGACTAAGTTAAAGAGAAAAGAATAGATTGAATCAAAGAATAGCTACCTATGTTACCAATGGATAAGTAAGAAGGTGGAAATCGCCTCGATCTGCAACAGAGACATGCGGCAGAGATAATCATCGATGTGGGTGAATCACGACCTTCACTCAAACATCCGCACTCCAAATCAATGAGCAGTTGCTCTATCACCGAAACTTTCTTCAAGAACCGATCGCAGGTAAAAATATGGGACAAGGACAGATTAATAGGTCGCATGAGGTGGAGATTCTTAAGTTATAGGAGTGGGTCTGACAAGTTTTAAATTTCAAAATGGGTAAGATCAGAGGCAAGTTGAATCGAGATGAGGGGTCGGCAAGCGAGAGGGATGAATGTTCGATAAGTTTGGAGAAGGATTTAGAGAAGGTTAGTGACTAGGGGTGCGTGGAAAATTAGGTGAAGTAACGGCGAATGGCGGAGTCAGCGAGCGACGTGTGCATACCAACCCATTGACTTGGTCAACAAACCTGGGTCGACCAATCAGATTGTGCCAGGGACGCGTCCAAAATAAGCAACATGACACAACCGTAAATAAAAGTTAAATAATTCAAAAAAATCGAAAATTAATCTATTTAATTACATAATGTAAATAAAAAATGCTAGGAATAAATTAAAGTTATTTTTGGTGATTTTTAAGTAATCAAATAATATAATTACAAATGTTAAAATAAATACAACGTGTAATTTACAGGTATGTATATTTATATATACAAAATGTTGATTTTTTTATTAATTATTTATATACACAAATACATAATTTAATAATTCATTTATTTATAATATTTTGTAAAGATTTTAATGATTTTTTTGTTTTTTAAGAGTTAATTTATTGGGTTAATTAAATAAGTATCGTTTAAGTATATACAAGGTGCTACATATACAATTTATAAATGATTTTTTTTTATTTTTGATATTTTTGTGATTTTTGTTTGTATTTAATATGGATTAAATACAATATCTACAACTAATTAAAAATACAATATTCATAAATATGCACAAATAATTAAATAAATTTCATAGTTTATAGTTATATTATACAATATTACACCAATAGGCCACATTTCCCACCTTAACTCTAAATTTAATGAAATCACCTCCATTTTAATTATAATTTAATTTGGAGTATAGATGGATAAAATATGTCTTGGATGTTTGAGCTTTTGTGGCTTTTGGAAAGGCATGTTATTTAGACAATATACAGATTTTTATTGCTAATTATTTTTATTATTTACAAAAGAATTTTATGCACAATTTCTAGAAGAAATAATTTTTATTTATAAAAAGTTTGGTAATGCATAAATTAAAGAGTGTGTAATATAGATAATATTATACAGATGATTGATATTGACAGGTGACAAATGTATCTTCTAGTAAATAGGCCTTGTCTCCCCCTACTTTATTCCCTGTTGATCAGGTCAAGTTTTTACCAAATCTCGATGTTTGATTCATTCTGTATCTATTACATATATAGTTTTGTATTTCGTTTATTTTGCCTTTATTTCTTTTTTTATTCATTTTAGATTATAGTAGTGATAAATATACAATATCTACACAGGGATGTTGGTTAATAACAATATGTGGACTCAATATGATGGTTAGTAATAATAAGGGATTTTAAGATAAAATATATGAAAATGATGAAATGTGGATTCATCAGTTACATGATTATAACCTCAGTACCCACAAGAAAATAGGATAACTCTTACCCTACAAGTCTCTGCAAAATTTGATCAATGGAAGGCAACAGAAAGTGATCTTTTTGATCATGGCATTCAAAGGTCTATAATCGATAGAGATGCGCCACAACGTGGGTAATGGTATCGTGATCTCAGCTCCCTCATCATTAATGACCATATAAATTCCTATCTTCTTTGAGACAAGATGAAGGGGGTTACCCACTTGGAGTCTGAGATGGGATAAATAAAACCCTCCCCACATCTGTATTCTATCTTTTTCTTACCTACACCCCGTAGATTATGGTTTAGTCTTCTTTAGAACTCAAGGGAAGGTTGGCATTATCCTAAAAAAAATATGATGTGAATAGAGTACAGGTTTATACCCATTAAATTTGACACAATCCAACCTAAACGCTATGTTTTAGGCCTTAGCGCATCGTGAAAGTGTGAAGATCACATCACATGCAATCAAGAGTGAGTAGTTGTACTAGTTGCTCGGGATAACGGAAATTAAAATTTTTAAATAGATGGAACTACATGATTCGAGAATACTTTTCAAATTATTTCTTCAAGATCACAACAGAGTTATAGGAACACCTCTTGAAACGTGCAATACCTTGACTTTAAAGATAGAGACCTCCTATATCAAATCTGGTCGGACGAAGGAGCCACTTGTGAGCGTGTGGATGAGACGTGTGCTTATCATAATCCAAGACGATGATTCGAGCGACAAATCACCTTATTTTGTCTCACGAAATCCGACTTCTTTATGAGAAATGATAACCGAAGAGGATGGATTTCTACGAGCAGTCAATCCGATAGCACAACAGTGTGACAATGACAATGAAGTTCTCTTGGTAAATATGTGGACGACCACAATTAAGAAAGAGACGGGGATGTGTAGAGAATTGAGGGAGAGAGACTTATCTTGAAATTTTGGATTAAAAGAAAGAGCTAAGATTGCCCTTTCTTTTATAACATATTGGATGTCTATGGATCCCAATCCATGTTCACAGAAAATCTGTGGTGTAGATGACTTTGTACTTTCAATCAATGGCCATGATTTTGTCGCCTAAATTTGCAAAAACAAATAATCAATAAATTAAATATACTGCAAATAATTTACATCACATTATATTTCATTTAAATCAATCTCATGGTGGAATGAATGGAAAGAGAGCAAGCCTCCTTCAATTCATGGAGGGGACCACCACATTGAAATATGACTCAATATGGCCATCCACCTTCCTTATAAGGAAGGTGTCTCTCTCATTCCAAATTAGTGGGATTGCATATCTCAACAATATTTCACACGTGCAACAACAATGTTGCATAACTATTCACCAAAAAAATGAAAACTATGTTGTGATATTTTTAATCATGTCATCAACAATTATGAATCATATTCATACATCCAATATAAAATGTAAATTGTTTTTCCAATTAATTGTTTAATATGAATCCAATTCACATTACACTCAATTTGTAAATATTGTTTATATTTAGTCTCTTTATCATATTACAAGTCATATTTATAATATTTAGGATCATTATGGATAATGATATCCACATAAATCATATCCTTGATAATTAAATCATATCTAATTATCTTAGATAACTATTCTCATATATGTAAATAATATGAATCACATTCACATTATTCATGATAATTAAATCAAATTTAACCATCAATTTCCCAATTATCAAATGTATTATCAACAATGGAATTATTCTTGAACTCTTTCAAGAATAATGTGCTTTCTCCATGGATATTTGGATATAAGGGCAGGCCTATTGTACATTCCATGTATAGTGACTTGGATTTAGATCATATCTCAAATCCAGATATTGGAGACCTCTCAAATATGTTTGACCAAATCAAATGGTGAATCTAATCTTCTGATTGAATCTGAATCATATTCACATCAATACCCAACATTTTTATTAATATTGGATTACTAGTCTATTGACAGCAGTCACTAAAATCCAAACTTGTTTCATCACTCCATCAGAATGGAAGTGTCATGGTTATACGACCATTTATGATCACATCACCCTCATGTATTCCTAATACTTGTACATCCTGCATCATGGAAGACCTAGAATAAACCTGATGATTTTTTTATCATATTTAGACTATCTTCTTCAGGGTTTTATCATTAAGTTTCTCATTCGCTCATTGGGAGTTGGCATTGGTCATATGCTTTCCAAAAGAATATATCATACCACCAAATTATTACCATGCTTCTAAAGAAAGATGACCATGCATGGAATTTGATCGGTCCCAATACCTGATGAGAGATCGTAAAACTCATATGCCCTCATATGCACACTAGCTCTCCAGTGTATAGACCTTGATTAGGTCATCAACCAAATGGTCTATCAAGTGTACATATAAAGACATCAATACATTTGTCTTCGTTCAGAGTATGTGTGCCTATATTGTGACAGTATGCAACATAAGTCTTGGTTATCTCGATTTCATAAAGTCAACTCATTGACCTAACTTCTCTGACACCTACGAATATCTATTCCCATGCAGAGGACCTGCACCAAGAGGTCGGTCAAATATCAACCTTTAGAGAAGGATTGTCATCTCCTTCTTAGGTTCGAGATCATCTCTTGATAATCATTTGACGGATCTTCATTAGTCCTCAATCTACCTCCTTAGATATCATCCATGCACCAACCTCTATGATTCAACCATTGAACCAATAATTGTATGATCATTAAGATGGACATGTACATATCTCTAATTGTACTAAGGGACCTTATAAGTGTATGCATTCATTCAATCTCAGAAAAAGAGTGAAAATAAATTCATAAACATTACTCATATGTCAAACATTAATGTACCTGTGGAAAATGTGATGATCGGGTAATGGATTGTCCTAAAGATGCGATCGATATGTTGGAGGTGTATATAAGGTTCTTCATTAATGTACCTGTGGAAAATGTGGAGTAATGGTAAGATAGTGGGCTTAACTTGAAATGCCCTTGAATTGCAGGAATTTGAATCCATATACTTGTATGCCATGCTTCTGGATTTTAGGATTCCCTTAATGAGAGCTTATCCACTGTCTCTACATTCTCTTCTCCCCCATTCCCACCTCCACCATTGATTCTATTCTCCTCTCTCCTATCCTGCCTTAGGTAGAGAATTATATTCAATGCTTCTTGAAAGTCAGCCTGTTCTGTCAACTATGCCTGAATAGACTTAATGGAGGCCAACATGGTAGTGTTGATCTTGGAATGTTCAGCCATGGAACCTTTTCCTTTAGGAAACATCATGTGCATTATATCAGTTTCTGCAAGTGTAATTTGCACTGGATTAGTGTTCAGGAATGATGGAGTCCCAAATGATAGTTCAATATTAGTGTCAATCTTGAACAATGGATTGATGGATAAAGTGAAAGGTGAAGTGGAGAAAGAGGAATACTCGGAAAGTGAGTCTTCCCAAGTAGAAGACATCTGATTTGAGTGTGAAATGAGTTTGTAATGTTTAAACAAGAAATGCTCAAATATGACATCTTCTATTCGAAGAGACTTGATATGAGAACATGAAAGTCAAACAAGAAGAGAATGAGAAGAAAGCGTGGAGTGCGCGGAAGGATCTCTAGCATTAGCAATCAAACACAAAACAAAATCCCCATTCACCAACTCAAGACAATTGAAGACTGTAAGAGTTCGATCTGTTATCTTTTCAACTTTATTTGGTTATAAATACAATCTTTGAAAGAGTTACGAGTATGTGCTTGTATTTCCTTAAAGACTGGCTCAAATTCTTACGACTTTCTACATCCACTTTCAGCCGGTATGTATGTAAGTACGTGTCGTAAAAAAGACTATCGATTACTTAAGGGCCAAACCTTACGTAGTGTCCTTTAATCCAACCACTTTGCAAAGGAAATCCGGACGATTTACGAGCTACCCACATTTCCTCACTGAGAAGTAGCTAATTGTTTTTGTAGAATAAATAGTCTATATAAAAATAAGGGCTTGGCTCTATATTAGTGTTCGTCTCTCTCTCTCTCTCACTTTGCAAGTAAATTCAAACAATGAGGGGGTTACTCTCCCCAAAACAATTGTGATTGTCCTTATGTTTGGTTTTAGGGTCGAGTTTTCTTTAGCAGTCCTGGATTTACAAAGTTATCACTCTTTTTAAATATTTTGCAATGGATTGCCTACCGAGTGTCCAATTTCCTTTTTGAATTATATGAGTGAAAACAAGGAAGGAGATTGGAAATGCCAATGTGCAAGATGCATGTAGGAGATTAGAAATGCATACCTTCTCGCCAACACTCTTCAAGTAGGGTGATCCATGCAGAAATTAAATACAGAAAAATAAACTAACCTAAATGATGCATGCGAACCATCCGAGCAATAATTTCTATTAATAGGCAAGAACTAGTTAATTTGACTAAGTCCAAATTACGCTCTACTCTATATGTGCAGAAATTCTTGTTTAGGGATTTGGACCTAATGAACTACATGGCTCGAATAAGTTAGTAAATCAATCACTAAGGGCTCAAGCACATAAAACCGCATGAAAAATAAGAAAAAAAGGTTATGAAAACAAAACATATGAGGTCCCCCATGTGCACCACCACTTGGTGAAACATACCTCACATACAAGGTATGTAATGTCCTATTTGCAAGAGTTTTTGAATGACTAAAAATGTTAAAAATAAATAAAAAAGTATCTAAGCTAAAAATGAGGTGTCTCTCCAAATTTTCTTTTCCTCCTACTATGCTCTCCTGCGTCTTGGTGAAGAATTAAGCTGCCTCTCCTTCGTTTGGGTGTGTTGGCTCTCCTAATATTGACAACCTCACTCATCGAGCCCTCACAAGAAAGAGTAACAAAAGAATGTAAGAGTCACAGTTATATGTGCAAAAATAATGGAAATAAATAAAGTGAATAGGAAGATTGAAATAAATGAATGAAAATGTAGATAAAACTATGAAAGGGAAAGAAGAATATACAAACCAAGAATAGTAGGTCAAAAGAAAAACCTAACAACCCTCGTCGTGCATTCCCGCTAATGGTGCCATTTTGTTGAGCGCTAAAATTCGGGATCTTATTGAATTATTCACAAAGGTTGTAGCAACCCAAATAAGTGTCAAACAAAAATTTTATTTAATCTCAAGCAAAAATAAAGAAGAAAATGTAGCAAGTGATTTTGCTATTTAATTTACTTGTATAGCTAATAGGATCAAAATCAGGGAGGCTACAAAAATCCCGAGAGTTATTCTATGGAATGAGAATTCAATGAAATAATAAAGGAATTTCTATTCGCATTATGCTTGGATATTGTAATTTCTTTTTGGATTTTGTATTTTTATTGAATTTTAATTATATTTTTTTAATTTGTTTTTATATTTTTATTATTTTAATTTTTTTAGTTTTTTTGAAAAATAATAAGAAAATTAAAACACACAAACTCGACTATTTTTGTATTTTTCAATTATGTCAAAAATAACTAGAAAACAAAATAAAAATTTATAATAGGTATTAGATAAATTTTTATTAGTTTTATAATATTTACATATTTTCCCTAATTTATAAATAATTTAAAAAAAATTAAGAATCAGGAAATCAATAAACAAAAAATAAAATGAATGTTTTTGGAATTTTAAAATATCAAATAAGGTCAAAAATAAATGAAATATATGCAGAATAAAAGATATTTTTTATATTTTATAGAAGTCCATTTGTAATATTCTTGGATTTTTAAAAGAATTTATATGAATTTTTAATTTTTTAAAAGTTTTACGTATTTATGGGTTTTATGTGCAAAAATAATGGAAATAAATAAAGTGGATACGAACATTGAAATAAAAGAATGAAAATGTAGACAAAAATATGAAAGGGAGCAAGTATATACAACCCAAGAATAGTAGGTCAAAAGAAAAACCTAACAACCCTCATCGTGCCTCCCCGATAATGGCGCCATTTTGTTGAGCGCTAAAATTCAGGATCTTATTTTAATGAATTATTCACAAAGGTCGTTTCCAACCCAAAGAAGTGTTAAATAATTTTTTTTATTTAATCTAAAGGAAAAATGATCAAGAAATTGTAGCAAGTGATTTTAATACTTAATTTACCTATATAGCTAATAGGATCGAAATCCGGGAGGCTACAAAAATCTCGAGGGTTATTCTATGCAATGAGAATTCAATGAAGTAATAAAGGAATTTCTGTTCACATTATGCTTGGATGTTGTAATTTCTTTTTGCATTTTGTATTTTTTATTGAATTTTATTTATATATTTTTAGATGGTATTTATATTTTTAATATTTTTAGTTTTTTATTTTGAAAAATAATAAGAAAATTAAAACGCACATACTCAACTCTTATGAAATTTTAAATTATGTCAAAAATAACTAGAAAATTAAACAAAAATTATTTTTAGGTATTAGATAATTTTTTGTCGGTTTTGTAGTATTTACATATTTTCCTCAATTATTAAATAATTTTAAAAAAAAAACAAAAATCAGGAAATCAATTAACAAGAAATAAAATGAATATTTTTAGAATTTTAAAATATCAAATAAGGTCAAAAATAAATGAAATATATATGTAGAATAAAAGATATTTTTTATATTTTATAGAAAGTCATTTTGTAATTTTCATGGATTTTTAGCAGAATTTATATGAATTTTTAATGTTTTAAAGAGTTTTATGTTTTTATATGTTTAATAAGGAATAAAATTACGAAAATTGGTCAGGAATTAAAATGAATCAAAATAACAATAAATTTAAGAATTATTGGAAGGATTTTTATAAATTTTATTGATTTCTTAATGCAAACAGAACATTTTATGAGTTTTCGAATTTTAATAAATAATAAAAAATAAAGAAAATGTGAAATGCAAAATGGAATGGAAGATGGATGTGATAGAAGCTTATGTGAATTTTTGCATAATTTTTAAGTGGATTTTGATATTTTTTATTTAATTTTATAGACGCAACTTTAATGCAGACTCACAGGGACTGAAATGCAAATACATAAAGTATGGCGACTGAATGATAACAATTACAAAAATATGGGGCTTAATATGGAATATACCCAAAAACTCTCGCTTATAGACACGTGTGACCCGCTGGACTTGACCTGATTTTGAATGTAATAAATCTGAGGGTCAATTAGTAACAGAGAAATCCAGACCTTTTATTGTAATTTACCAAATAAACAGGCTCTAGGAACGCATATAGTTCAAATAGGATTCATTTTGCAAATAATATAAAGTGCAATATATAAAATGTAAATGTTCAAATAAAGATAGAACGACATGTGTCCTTGGAAGGAGTTATTTAAAAATAAAATAAAAACAAAGGGCGTGGGCATAAATATACCATTAAATTGCATGGCGCCTTGGATGGTTCAGAGTCACTGTTGTGAGGATCGAACGGTTGAGGATGAAACATGCATGGACGGCTCGATCTGCTTTGGATGATCGGATCAATGATGTAGCTTGGACGTTTTTGAACAACTGAGATGTAAATTGGAGTGGAGCTATGGATCATACGGTGCCAAAGACACCTGGAGGAACTGGGATGCATGCGAACTCTGATGAACTTGAGTTTGTTGGATGTTGCTCGTCTTAGTTCTAAACTTCCTCGGCTTGATCTACGATAAAAGCTCTTTCAATTTCGTGTCAGTTGAGTTCCTGAACCTTCGTGTAATTACCATACAATGGATCTAGAAGGTGATGAATAATCTCTACTCCAGTCATTAATCTTGCGTTATGCGTGAGATATGGAAGTCCTTAGACCTACAATGGAAAGCTCGTGCTCAGAGGTATTCCTCGGGCAAGAGATTAGGTCATAAACAAGTGAAATGGGGGTGAATGGCGGTATCCGGTGAAAGTGATGGGAGTAAAGACGTGACTCCTAATATGTGAGGATCTACAGGTGGGCAGAGGGTATGAGAGAAGGAGAAACGTCTGGCAGATGTGTAGGCATAGTCAGAGGGCAATTTTAATGATCTGAGCTCCTCCAAACATGTAGATCGGTGGTGGATGAAAAGAATATGATCTATGTGATTAAGACTAAGTTAAAGAGAAAAGAATAGATTGAATCAAAGAATAGCTACCTATGTTACCAATGGATAAGTAAGAAGGTGGAAATCGCCTCGATCTGCAACAGAGACATGCGGCAGAGATAATCATCGATGTGGGTGAATCACGACCTTCACTCAAACATCCGCACTCCAAATCAATGAGCAGTTGCTCTATCACCGAAACTTTCTTCAAGAACCGATCGCAGGTAAAAATATGGGACAAGGACAGATTAATAGGTCGCATGAGGTGGAGATTCTTAAGTTATAGGAGTGGGTCTGACAAGTTTTAAATTTCAAAATGGGTAAGATCAGAGGCAAGTTGAATCGAGATGAGGGGTCGGCAAGCGAGAGGGATGAATGTTCGATAAGTTTGGAGAAGGATTTAGAGAAGGTTAGTGACTAGGGGTGCGTGGAAAATTAGGTGAAGTAACGGCGAATGGCGGAGTCAGCGAGCGACGTGTGCATACCAACCCATTGACTTGGTCAACAAACCTGGGTCGACCAATCAGATTGTGCCAGGGACGCGTCCAAAATAAGCAACATGACACAACCGTAAATAAAAGTTAAATAATTCAAAAAAATCGAAAATTAATCTATTTAATTACATAATGTAAATAAAAAATGCTAGGAATAAATTAAAGTTATTTTTGGTGATTTTTAAGTAATCAAATAATATAATTACAAATGTTAAAATAAATACAACGTGTAATTTACAGGTATGTATATTTATATATACAAAATGTTGATTTTTTTATTAATTATTTATATACACAAATACATAATTTAATAATTCATTTATTTATAATATTTTGTAAAGATTTTAATGATTTTTTTGTTTTTTAAGAGTTAATTTATTGGGTTAATTAAATAAGTATCGTTTAAGTATATACAAGGTGCTACATATACAATTTATAAATGATTTTTTTTTTATTTTTGATATTTTTGTGATTTTTGTTTGTATTTAATATGGATTAAATACAATATCTACAACTAATTAAAAATACAATATTCATAAATATGCACAAATAATTAAATAAATTTCATAGTTTATAGTTATATTATACAATATTACACCAATAGGCCACATTTCCCACCTTAACTCTAAATTTAATGAAATCACCTCCATTTTAATTATAATTTAATTTGGACTATAGATGGATAAAATATGTCTTGGATGTTTGAGCTTTTGTGGCTTTTGGAAAGGCATGTTATTTAGACAATATACAGATTTTTATTGCTAATTATTTTTATTATTTACAAAAGAATTTTATGCACAATTTCTAGAAGAAATAATTTTTATTTATAAAAAGTTTGGTAATGCATAAATTAAAGAGTGTGTAATATAGATAATATTATACAGATGATTGATATTGACAGGTGACAAATGTATCTTCTAGTAAATAGGCCTTGTCTCCCCCTACTTTATTCCCTGTTGATCAGGTCAAGTTTTTACCAAATCTCGATGTTTGATTCATTCTGTATCTATTACATATATAGTTTTGTATTTCGTTTATTTTGCCTTTATTTCTTTTTTATTCATTTTAGATTATAGTAGTGATAAATATACAATATCTACACAGGGATGTTGGTTAATAACAATATGTGGACTCAATATGATGGTTAGTAATAATAAGGGATTTTAAGATAAAATATATGAAAATGATGAAATGTGGATTCATCAGTTACATGATTATAACCTCAGTACCCACAAGAAAATAGGATAACTCTTACCCTACAAGTCTCTGCAAAATTTGATCAATGGAAGGCAACAGAAAGTGATCTTTTTGATCATGGCATTCAAAGGTCTATAATCGATAGAGATGCGCCACAACGTGGGTAATGGTATCGTGATCTCAGCTCCCTCATCATTAATGACCATATAAATTCCTATCTTCTTTGAGACAAGATGAAGGGGGTTACCCACTTGGAGTCTGAGATGGGATAAATAAAACCCTCCCCACTTCTGTATTCTATCTTTTTCTTACCTACACCCCGTAGATTATGGTTTAGTCTTCTTTAGAACTCAAGGGAAGGTTGGCATTATCCTAAAAAAAATATGATGTGAATAGAGTACAGGTTTATACCCATTAAATTTGACACAATCCAACCTAAACGCTATGTTTTAGGCCTTAGCGCATCGTGAAAGTGTGAAGATCACATCACATGCAATCAAGAGTGAGTAGTTATACTAGTTGCTCGGGATAACGGAAATTAAAATTTTTAAATAGATGGAACTACATGATTCGAGAATACTTTTCAAATTATTTCTTCAAGATCACAACATAGTTATAGGAACACCTCTTGAAACGTGCAATACCTTGACTTTAAAGATAGAGACCTCCTATATCAAATCTGGTCGGACGAAGGAGCCACTTGTGAGCGTGTGGATGAGACGTGTGCTTATCATAATCCAAGACGATGATTCGAGCGACAAATCACCTTATTTTGTCTCACGAAATCCGACTTCTTTATGAGAAATGATAACCGAAGAGGATGGATTTCTACGAGCAGTCAATCCGATAGCACAACAGTGTGACAATGACAATGAAGTTCTCTTGGTAAATATGTGGACGACCACAATTAAGAAAGAGACGGGGATGTGTAGAGAATTGAGGGAGAGAGACTTATCTTGAAATTTTGGATTAAAAGAAAGAGCTAAGATTGCCCTTTCTTTTATAACATATTGGATGTCTATGGATCCCAATCCATGTTCACAGAAAATCTGTGGTGTAGATGACTTTGTACTTTCAATCAATGGCCATGATTTTGTAGCCTAAATTTGCAAAAACAAATAATCAATAAATTAAATATACTGCAAATAATTTACATCACATTATATTTCATTTAAATCAATCTCATGGTGGAATGAATGGAAAGAGAGCAAGCCTCCTTCAATTCATGGAGGGGACCACCACATTGAAATATGACTCAATATGGCCATCCACCTTCCTTATAAGGAAGGTGTCTCTCTCATTCCAAATTAGTGGGATTGCATATCTCAACAATATTTCACACGTGCAACAACAATGTTGCATAACTATTCACCAAAAAAATGAAAACTATGTTGTGATATTTTTAATCATGTCATCAACAATTATGAATCATATTCATACATCCAATATAAAATGTAAATTGTTTTTCCAATTAATTGTTTAATATGAATCCAATTCACATTACACTCAATTTGTAAATATTGTTTATATTTAGTCTCTTTATCATATTACAAGTCATATTTATAATATTTAGGATCATTATGGATAATGATATCCACATAAATCATATCCTTGATAATTAAATCATATCTAATTATCTTAGATAACTATTCTCATATATGTAAATAATATGAATCACATTCACATTATTCATGATAATTAAATCAAATTTAACCATCAATTTCCCAATTATCAAATGTATTATCAACAATGGAATTATTCTTGAACTCTTTCAAGAATAATGTGCTTTCTCCATGGATATTTGGATATAAGGGCAGGCCTATTGTACATTCCATGTATAGTGACTTGGATTTAGATCATATCTCAAATCCAGATATTGGAGACCTCTCAAATATGTTTGACCAAATCAAATGGTGAATCTAATCTTCTGATTGAATCTGAATCATATTCACATCAATACCCAACATTTTTATTAATATTGGATTACTAGTCTATTGACAGCAGTCACTAAAATCCAAACTTGTTTCATCACTCCATCAGAATGGAAGTGTCATGGTTATACGACCATTTATGATCACATCACCCTCATGTATTCCTAATACTTGTACATCCTGCATCATGGAAGACCTAGAATAAACCTGATGATTTTTTTATCATATTTAGACTATCTTCTTCAGGGTTTTATCATTAAGTTTCTCATTCGCTCATTGGGAGTTGGCATTGGTCATATGCTTTCCAAAAGAATATATCATACCACCAAATTATTACCATGCTTCTAAAGAAAGATGACCATGCATGGAATTTGATCGGTCCCAATACCTGATGAGAGATCGTAAAACTCATATGCCCTCATATGCACACTAGCTCTCCAGTGTATAGACCTTGATTAGGTCATCAACCAAATGGTCTATCAAGTGTACATATAAAGACATCAATACATTTGTCTTCGTTCAGAGTATGTGTGCCTATATTGTGACAGTATGCAACATAAGTCTTGGTTATCTCGATTTCATAAAGTCAACTCATTGACCTAACTTCTCTGACACCTACGAATATCTATTCCCATGCAGAGGACCTGCACCAAGAGGTCGGTCAAATATCAACCTTTAGAGAAGGATTGTCATCTCCTTCTTAGGTTCGAGATCATCTCTTGATAATCATTTGACGGATCTTCATTAGTCCTCAATCTACCTCCTTAGATATCATCCATGCACCAACCTCTATGATTCAACCATTGAACCAATAATTGTATGATCATTAAGATGGACATGTACATATCTCTAATTGTACTAAGGGACCTTATAAGTGTATGCATTCATTCAATCTCAGAAAAAGAGTGAAAATAAATTCATAAACATTACTCATATGTCAAACATTACAATAACATTTATTGTAGAAATGGTTCACCTCGGGTTCACCTGGCTAACAATCTCCCACTAGCCTACAGAACTATTCATGTAAAATCTTTGAACCCTTTCTCATTACATGGTGGTCAAAAACCATTTGCGTCAAAGATTTGGGAAGTGGATCAAAATAATTGGCGATAGAGGCTACCTTAATGATGTTGATGTCACCATGCTTTTGAATCTCCTTAATGATATGGTATTTCCTTTCCACATACTTTCTCTTTAGATGCCATCTGGGTTCCTTCGCCTGAGCTATGGCTCTTGTCTTATCATAAAGTTGCGGAATAGGAGTATCTGAGGAAACAATGCCAAGTTCCAGGATGAACTTGTGCAACCACACCGCCTCGTTTGCGCATATGATGCGACAGTGTATTCAACTTATGTTGTTGAATCAACCACAGTGTCTTGATTCTTACTTCTCCAGTTCACAACACCACCATTCAAAAAGAACGCAAACCATGAAGTTGACTTGCAGTCATCTATATCGGATTAGAAGTCTGAATTTATGTATCTTAAGACTTGGAGATAACCATCTCTATAGACCAATATGTAATTTTGTGTCTATCATAGATACTTAAAGATGTTCTTCGCTGCATCCTAGTGTTGTTCTCCATTGCATGATTAGTATTGGCTTACCACTCTCACTGCATGGTATATATCTGACAATGTGCACATCGTGGCATACATTAGGATTCCCATAACTGATGCGTAAGGGCATCCCACCATGGCATTTTTATCCTCAACAATTTGGGGAGCCATCCCTTTATATAGGTGTATACCATATCTTAAAGGAAGGAAGCCTTTCTTTGAATTTTCTATATGGAAACGTTCCAAGATCTTCTTAATGTACCCATGTAGTGACAATCCAAAAATCCTCTTTTCTCTGTTTCTGAACAACTTTAGACCCAAGATATAGGATACGTCTCCAAGAACATTCATCTCGAAGGTATGGGACATCCAAATTTTAGCACCAGTCATCATCCCTAGATCATTCCTAATGATAAGGATGTCATCTACATAAAGCACAATGAAAACAATGGTGCTCCCACCAAACTTCTTATACACACATGGTTCATCAGGATTCTAAACGAAATCAGAACTATTTATGGTTTCATCAAATATGTTGTTCCAACAATGAGAAGCTTGTTTGAGCCCAGAGATGGACTTATTCAGCTTTTGCATACTTTACCTTCCTCTGTTATGAAGCCCTGGGGCTGCCCCATATAGCTATTCTCCTCAAGGTACCCATTAAGGAATGTCATCTTGACATCCATCTGCCAGATATCGTAGTCTAGATATGCAGTTATAGCCAGCAGTTTCCTGATGGACATAAGCGTAGCCCCTGAGAGAATGTCTCATTATATTTGATGCTTTCGCTCATTGCATAGCCCTTTGATACGAGCCATGCCTTGAAGGTATCTACCATCACATTAGGTCTTCTCTTTTTGTGAAGATCCACTTACACCCAATGAGCTTTACCCCTCTAGGTGGATCCTCTAGGATCCATACACCGTTCTTGTTCATGGAGTCTATTTCAGACTTCCTTACTACCATACACCTATCCATGTCATGATCTACGAGTGCTTTATCAAATTAAGTTGGATCATTGTAAGTTTCACCAGACACATGGAATCTGTACCTTTCAGGAGGTGCAACCACCATCAAACTCCTTTGAAGAGGTACGTGTGTTTCATCTTTATTTATATCTTAAGTTTTTGGTTCAGAGGTTTCAATGAGTTCATTTACTTCATTTTTTTCTCGACTCTTAAGGAAGTAATCCTCCGGAAATTTTACATCTCTAAAGATCAAGATCATCTGAGTCTTAGGGTTGTAAAGTTGGTATCCAATATTGTCCTTTGCATACCCGATGAATTAATACTCTTGAGTGTGAGATTCTAGTTTTCTTGCATGTTCTTCGCATGGACTAGGCAACCTGAAATTTTTTAAATGATTAGCACTGGGCTTTGTTCGATACCAAAACTCATGAGGGGTTTTGGGTACATATTTTCTAGGAATCTTGTTTAGGATATATATTGTAGTCTCTACTGCATATCCCATAAAAGTTGTAAATGTGAATTACTCATCATTGAACAGACCATATCCATGATGGTCATGTTGTGTCTTTCAGCAACAACATCAAGTTAGGGAGTTCTAGGAAGAGTGAGATTCGAGACAATTCCTCTCTCTTTGAGGCATTCCTTGAATTCATCTGAGAGGTACTCACCACCTCAGTCAGATCAAATTTGTTTATTCTTCATATCGATTTAGTTCTCTATAAAATCCAAGAACTCTTTCAACTTTTCAAATGTTTTAGATTTATAATGTAATATAAAGATAAATCCGTATTGTGAATGGTCACCAATAAGTATCAAATAATATTGATATCTAGTTTAGGTCACGATAATGAAAAAACCACATACATCAATATGTATTAGGTCAAGAATAAACTCGCATTGTGTAACCATCTTACGAAAAGGCATCTTGGTCATTTTATCTCGAATGTAATGTTCACAGGTAAGTAAAGTTTTTACCTTTAGATAATCAAAGGGTCCATCCTTTATTAATCTATTAGTCCTTTCAACAGATAAATGACCAAGACTTTGATGCAAACTCATGTCCGAATGATTTCCATCCTCTATGGTTTCGTTGGGATTTTTATTAGTGGACATTACATTTACGACACATTCATTAATGCACAATTCATAAAGTCCACCATAATTTAGAATACCATCCATAATATATTTATTATAACGACTTCTTACAAGTTTATTATAGAATAAGAATGAATATCCATTTCTAACTAATTTAAATACAAATATTAAGTTCCTTCTTACGTATAGAACGTAAAGACATTCTTTAAGTACTAGGACTCTACTACTAGATAATGATAGTATGCATGTCCTAACAGTGACTGGTGCAACAGTTACATCAGATCCCATCTGCATGACTATCTCCCCTTTTTCAAGATTCCTATTTTCCAAAAAGAGATGAAACAAACTTCATACATGAATAGAAGCACGATAATCGATGATCCAACTACATTCTTGTCCTATGAGAAAATTGGTTTCAATGATGAAAGTACATTTTATACCTTTCAGAGTTTTACCTTTCTCAATGATTTTTAGGTATTTTGGGCAGTTGTGCTTCTTGTGCCCCATCTTCTTGCAGTGATGACAAACATCAGTGTTCTTCGATGCTATTAGTATAGAAACTTGATAATATGAGCAAACAACTTGCCTTCTCTTCATTGTATTCTTGGCCGAACCCTTCTTAGCCCCATGATTCTTACCATGCTTCCCTTTGACCAGTGTAACCATTGCACTGCTAGTGGGATTTTCTTTCTTCATTATGTCTTCTGTAGTCTTTAACCAAGCCTTAGTCAGGCTCAACTTATTAATGTGATATGATACTACAAGGTTGTTGAAAGACTTGGGCAAAGATAGTAGTATGAAGTCGGACTGCATATTTGCATTCATGTGTGCTCCTAGGGCACCCAGTTCTGAAAGGTAACGAAACATTTCGATCACATGATCTCGAACCAAAGTTCCTTCTTGCATCTTGTAGCGAATAAGTTCTTTCATTGTAGTATAACGTTGAGCGTGATCAATGTCACTGAACATCTATTTTTGCTTCATCATTATGTCATGGTCGTGTCCATATCCACATGTTGCTTTTGAAGAACATTGGACAAAGATACCAGAATGTAACACCTAGACAATGATTGATCTCCATCATATTTTTCATTGTACTTAAGTTCTTCCTATGTTTGAATGTTTATGTTCTTGTTCTTAGTGATCACATAGCCAATGCACTCAATAAAAATAACAATATCCAAATTATGGTTCCATTTCAAATAAATTACTCCGGTCAACTAGTTGACCTCCAGAAGCGTGCTAAGCGAGTTCATGGATTTCATGTCGAAAATTCATAATACATTATATTAGAACATATAAATAATTATATATTAAAATTTAGATTAAGGATTTTTAATCAAATTAGTCTTACTTTTCAACTATAAAAATACATTCCCTTACTAAACATTCGAAGGAAGAGATATACTTACCGTTATATATCTAGAAATATAAGAGATTTGATTTTTACATTTGTTACATCCCAATAATATTAGAAACTTCAACTCAAACAAAAAGAAGTGGGAACTCATTCCGTATTACAAGTTCAACTTACATCTCCCAATAACATCTAGGCCCACCAACCTTAAGGTGAGGTTGACCTGTTGTTAATTGAATCAGTCATCAGCAAGATAAAACTCGCTATATGCAATCCAACGTCACCCCAATAATACGAGGAACCAATATAGGGGTTACTATGCATACAGACTTACTCTATCAAGATGAAAAAAAGCCTGATCCATGTGTGCTTATATTTACTAGCCGTCACTTCGGATATGCATCTCCAACATGCAATCCATGGCGACGAAACTCTTCACCTTGATGGTAGACCATGGATTTCATTTATATAATCCTCATATCCCTATCAAAATTTATTTAATTATTATGAATCATATTCACACAATT
The DNA here is from genome assembly GCA_037367405.1 of Ottelia alismoides. Classification (NCBI taxonomy): domain Eukaryota; kingdom Viridiplantae; phylum Streptophyta; class Magnoliopsida; order Alismatales; family Hydrocharitaceae; genus Ottelia; species Ottelia alismoides. The sequence continues at coordinate 495,827 of JAZKJV010009140.1, read as the reverse complement.
AATTCTTCTAAGGGAATTACACCTCCATTCATATTAGAATGTTTATTTAAATTGGATCTATTTGAATAATCATATTAAATTAATCAACAATATAATTCAACCAATAAAAAATTAGGGTTTCCTTTATATTACTAATATTAGACACCCTCACATTTGCAGAATTGTACTCTTCCAATTAGTTTATTAAAGTACACATAGACTTCTCATGCTACCGTCCCTGAAACGGATAAAGCCATGTCGGATATATTATGCTAAAAGGGAGCGCTTTTACTGCTGTGTAGGGTGCCAATCAAGTAACCCATCAACATATACATGTCCTAGACACCATCACCGAATCAACTCAAGACAACATATATCGATCACATGCTCGTAGTGTCTGGCATGATACATATATTATAAACACTCAAAAATATTTGGAATCTTAAAACACTTTTAAAGATCCTAAATTTAAATTCATATGAAGCAAACATATTTTGCATGTAAAAGTTGACCTACAACTATTGTAGGTTAAATTAGGATTTTTGTCATGAAACATTAATTTAATGTTCCTTGATGTATAATCAAATATTTTAATAAATATTAACCATCAAGTTATGTCAGGCAAATTAATAATATTTCCTTTATTTTTATTGAATGAGAAACACATTAAGAAAGTAATCTTGATGATCGAATCATTATTCGACCCCTCACTAAATATTGAATATCTTGGGCAAATTGAGTCGGAATCGTACTAAATAAATTTGAGCGATTTTTTGGTTTAATTCCCTACTTAGTTAAGTTTATTTCACATTTCATGACAAGGAAATAACAAGCAGAAATTAGTTTCTTAATGATCGGTGAATACATGCAAAAACAATTTCATTGTGGGAACATTTTGAATTTTAATTCATGCACTATTGGTGCCAACAGGAGGCTAATATTTTTGGGACATATTTGGATGTTCTAAATACATTTTACTATCCAAAAAATCATCTAAAAAGGGAATAAACAAGAGTTTTTCAATTTAGTGAAAAACAATTCATAACTTGCAATTATGCAAAAACTATGAGTCCATGCGCAACCTATATAGAAAACCTTGTTTGCTTAAGATTTGGATCACATCTAAGACCCTCAACAAAATCTATTATATCAATTGAAGGCTACGGTTTTGGCCTTAGGGTATCATGGAAGTGTGAAGCTCAGATTGCATGCGATCAAGAGCGACTCGTCGTACTAGTTGCTCGGGACAGTGGAAATTAAAATTTTTTAATAGATAAAACCATGTTATTTGAGAACAGTTATCAAATCTTTTCATAAAGATCATAAATGAGTTATCAGAATACCTCTTGAAGTGTGAGTGTGATCCCTTCTCTCGAGGTAAGAGAACTCCTTTCTCAAGTCTGATCCACCGAATGGGGCACTTGCGAGCGTGTGGATAAGATGTGTGCTTTTTGCAATCAAAGTCAAAAATCCAAGCAATGAATTCCTTGATTTTATCTCACAAAATTTGATGTCTTATTCACGATCATGGAGCAACAAAGAGGATACAGATCCACGAGCTGTCGATCCGATATCACAACAATGTGACGATGGTGGCGAAGTTCTCTAGGTCATATGTGGACGACCATAATTAAGAGAAAGAGAGAGATGGGGTGTGTGTAGAGAATAGAGGAGTGAGATTGATGTTGCAATTTTATTGTAAAAAAAAGAGTTAGGGTTACCCTTCTATTTAAAACATAATGGTTGTCCATGGATCCCAATCCATGTGCATATAAAATCAATGGTATAGATGACTCTGTGTTTTCAATCAATGGATATGATTTCATTGCATAAATTTGCAACAACAAAAAATCAATAAATTAAAAATGTTGAAAATAATTTACAACACGTAAAATTAATTCAAATCTACCTAGTACGAAGTGATTGGAAAGCGAGCTAGCCTCCTTCCATTCATGGAAAGAACGATCACATTGGAATATGACTTAATGTGCCCGTCCACCCTCCTTGTTAGGAAGATGGCTCTCTCATTCCAAATTTCTGAGGTCCCATATCTTAACAAATATTCTACATATGCAATAATTTTTGTTACATAAATATTCACCAAAATAATTCCAAACTATTTTGTGATAACTCAATCATGTCGTCAACAGTTATAAATCACATTCATACATCCATTATAAAATGTAAATTGTATTCACAATTAATTATTCAATGTGAATCCAATTCACATTAACATTTAATTTGTAAATATTATTTACAATTAAATCTCTCCATCATATTATAACTCACATTTATAATATTTATGATTATCATGGATATTGATGTACACATTAATCATATCCCTGATAATTAAATGAAATTTATTAATTTTGGGTAACTATTCTCATGTGTCTAAAAAATATGAATCATTTACATATTATTCATGATAATTAAATCTCATTTAATTATCAATTTCCCAATGCTCTGATATATTATCATGTATGGAATTAATCTTGTACTCTTTCAAGAATAATGTGCTTTCTCCATGGATACTTAGAGATAAGGACAATGTGATTGTACATTCAATGTATAATAACTTTTATTGAGATTATATCTCAAATACAAATCTAGGTGACCCCTCGAAGATGATGGACCAAATCAAATGGTGAATCTAATCTTCCAATATATCTGAATCATTTTCAGATCAATGCCCATTATTTGGACTAAGATTGGATTAATAATATGTCAAGAGGAGTCACTAAAATCCAAACCAGTTTCATCACTCACTCGAAATGGAAGCATCATGGTTATACAATCGTTTATGATCACATCACCCTTGTTTATAATAAATATAAAGTTTTAGATCATATTTAGATTGTTTTCTTCATTGTTGTATCATTAAGTTTCTCATTTGGTCAATGGGAGTAGGTATCGATCATATGCTATCCAAACGCATATATCATACTACAAATTCTTGTCATGCCTCTAAAGCAAGACGACCATGCATGGAATTTGATGTTATTGTAATAAGGGACCTTATAAGTGCATTAAGTCATTCAATCTCAAAAATAATGAGTGAAAATAAGCCAATAGCCTTGATTGATATATCAAACATTATAATAACATTTATTGTATAAATGGTTTGCCTCGGATCACATGGCTAACACAACCTATAGCCTCGTGGTTCTTCTCTAAGGCTTATAAAAATCCTAGACTCATGTTTTTCCGTTAGCATAGAAGTATTGATCTATCTTTAGGTCCCGTAAGAAAGGTGTACTTTAGTGTAGGAGGTAACAACTTCATCTCTGGCAATGTGGTATCATTAATCAGATCGGTCTGGCCCGTCTCTCAATCTAGTTCTGCGCAACATGAAGGTGGAACTAAATCAGATGTGCTTGCCACCAACTCTAATGTAAGGAGTCAAATCATCGATGAAACGTGGTAATTCGACCGAAGTTATGTTCGACTAGTCATCTATATCCCTTAATTGTCTTAAAGAAGAAGGAATTGACTGATTAGAAGGGATATCTAAGTCATCAAGGGAATATGAGTATGATCCACAACTCAAGAACATTGGCAACACCCTAGAAATTGCATCGTGCACACTTTCCTCTCCAGATGAGAGGGTCTCGCTGAGTCTTTCTGTATTTTGTTTACATACCGCAATTGTGCTCACTACTATGCAATCCGTCTCTAATGATAAAGCGAACTTTATGCTAGACTTTGTGTTAGGTCACTACCATTTGGTTTGCTTGATTTAGGTTCCACGTCTCCACCTGTAGAATGAAACTTCATCATCCCATCTGGTAATCAAATGAAGCTACAATGTTCCTAAAGGCCACCCAAGGATGATCTGTGATCTCTCCAATGGTTGGGGATATCCACGTCAAGGACAGTTTTGTCCACTATATAATCTTATCCCCCAATCTGGAGGAAAATGTTCTTAGCTTCGCCCATAGCTTTCTTCATAGACATATCCACAAACTGGAGTAATTCTCTTGATTTGACTAATGGTTCCAACTCTAGTTTTTCTTACAAACCTAAGGGTAATAGATTAGAGAATGAATTGTTATCTAAGAGAGTGCGTGCAAACGATATGTCATCTAGATGATTCACCACATAATGTGCACCCATATCTCTCTTCTTTTGTGGTAGTTGTTGATTGTTGAGACAATATATTGTGGCAACTGATAAGACATGTTTCTTTACATAACTATTTGACTTCTTCTCGCTAACCCTAGTTGTATGCATCTCACCTTTATGTATTTCTAGAAGGTAGGATGGCTGGCCAAATACTCATCAAGTGACACTTTAACCAAAATATTATCTTTATAAAATCAGGTCATATATGGATCAATTTTTTGAATCTTTTTAACGATGCACTTTTCAGCCGTTAGAGCATGGGGAAAAGGGATTGAACCATCAGAAGATGAAGTACTTGAATCATAAACTGAAATATGTTTCTTTTTATTTCAAGAATCAAGGTTATTCACACAAAAATCATTTACATGAACACAAAACTTAAAATTGAATTGTATACTATATGATGGGGAATGGTTGTTGTTGTTACATTCTCATCAACTAAAGGTGCAAGGCCCTCTGTAGACTCTAATCAACTTCAAGTTGCGGTGGTTGTTGACACGCAGATTGTGGAGGATGGAATAAATTATTAATGATAAAAAAGGTAGTGTCGTTGTTATCCCCAAAATCTAGTGACAAAAAAAAATTTTGCTACTTATTAACCTGTATAGCGAATAGGGTCGAACTCAGGGAGGCTACAAATACCGAGGGTTATTCAATTAATCGAAAATCAATTAAGAGAAAACAAGAATCTCAAAGGACAACTATCATTAGTTTTTGTGATTTTTTATCTTTTTAATTTTTTTTAATTTTTTTTCTATTTTTTTATTTTCTGATTTCCAAATTTTAATGGTTTTGATTTTTGCATTTTTTTGAAATTTTCAAAAATAACATGAAGCAATATAAAAAAAATCAAGAATATGCACACCAACTCTTTTTGCAATGTTTCAATTAGTAAAAAATACTCAGAAAATTCCAAAGAAAATATTTTTGGGTTTTAAAAGTTTTGAGATTTTTTTGAGATTTTTTATGGAATTTTTAGATGTTATTGTATTTTTCTAAAAATCAAACAGTGAGAGAATAAGAAAATATGCACATCCTGGAGTAATTTGCAACTTAAAAATATTTTAAGTACCCAAAACTCCTAAGAATTATTTTTAAGACAAACTAGAATCAAATATCTATAAATAGGAACTGAACTCCTAATTTTTGGATTTTTGTAGAATTTTTATGATTTTTAGAAGATTTTTGATGTTTTTCAATATTTTTGGGTTTTATAAATAATTAATGCATGAAAATTAGTCAGAAAATAAAAGATAACGAAATAAAACTACGCTAATTTTTTTAGAATTTTTGGACCAATATTTGAATTTATATGAATTTTGGAATTTCAAACGGGGAAAAATATCATGTTTTTTATTATTTTAATAATAATAAATGAAGGAAAAATGCAATGAAAATTTTATGCTAAGAAGAGAATCACATCAGGAGCATAGCACAATTTTATCAAAATTTTTGGACTAATAAAAACATTTATTTTAATAAAAAGAACAAGCAAATCAAAGAGTCTGAACGCAGGGACTAAAATGCAAATTCTCAAAGTTTTAGCACCAGAAAGTAACAAAAATAAAAGATAGAATAAGACTCACAATTTACCCAGTATATCACATGCAGTGCATGTGCTTTGGAGGCTGAAGGGGCTTCTTTGCAATTTCTGAAATGTCTGGGGGACTTCAACGCAATTTTCCCAAAATTTTCTTTTCCCTTTTTTAAAGGAAGCCCTAGGGCTTTCCTTCGTTATTGTTCTTCAAGAGGGCCAAGAGGGAAAGGGGCACCCACCACCGCAGGAGGATCGAGCGAGGAGCGCTCGCCGTCGGGCCTGGAAGTCAAGGTGGACGTGGCGGGGCGGACTCGGTAAGGAAGACACTCGGGTTCCCACACGACAACGCCGGGCGGAGGACCGCTCACATGGCAGCACGGGGAACGGTGGCTATGGGCGGCGTTGTGCACCACCTTCTTCAGGCGGAGCTCGCGGCGGGGGGGTGGGCAAGGCCGGCGGGGCAACACATGCCTCCGTCAGTCGGCGGTGGAATGGAGGCTAAACTGGTCGATGGGGGTGATCTGCCTGAAGGATGCGACGACACGAGGCATGGCGCTGGGTTGAGGGTGGTCCTGGCGGAGGGCGGCGTGCCGCCCAAGTGGTTTATGTGAGGGTGCGCCGGCGACGGTGGAAGGTGGTGGCGGCCCAGCTGTTGTCTCTTCCTGTTTTTGATTTTTTATTATTTTTTTGTAGTTTTATTTCTTTTGTAAAGTACACAGTGAATAAAAAGGAAATTTATATATATTTTTTAAATTCGAAATAACAATAAATAGAAAGGATAAAGAAATTCCTTTTTTATATTATTTATTTTAATTTTTTTATTTTTATATGATCCTGCAAAACAAATGTTTGAGAATAAAAGGAAACATTTTTATTTACAAATCGGAAAATGAACGGGGATCCGACGAATGTGGAAGATTGAATTCAATTCTCCGACCACCGTGCGTGGTCAGAGTTGATAGATCGTGGGAGATAGAAATCGAAGGCGGAGAGATCGAGAAGATGAGATGAAAAATCGAATCGTTGGTGGATCAAATCGTGATGTTGATTATATGATCTAAAAAATGACTACAAAATAAAATTGCAACAATGAAGATACGATAAAACTAGATGAAATAAGAAGAAAAATGATGACGGATCTCACCTTAGGAGCAGAAAATTATCGTGATCGCCTCGACGAAGGCCGACTCGCTATCACCGGACAGCTCAGAGGCTAGACACCTTTTCTCGACAAGAAGGCTCCCGGAGATCGGGCTCCTCTTGCTAAAGATTAATCAAGTTGAAATGAAGGAAAAGGAGCCATATAAATAGAAATGAAGGAAAAGGGCTCCTCTTGCTAAAGATTAATCAAGTTGAAATGAAGGAAAAGGAGCCATATAAATAGAAATGAAGGCCGACTCGCTATCACCGGACAGCTCAGAGGCTAGACACCTTTTCTCGACAAGAAGGCTCCCGGAGATCGGGCTCCTCTTGCTAAAGATTAATCAAGTTGAAATGAAGGAAAAGGAGCCATATAAATAGAAATTTGAATTTTTGAATTTTTTGGATAAAGAAGATGAAAATTGAAATGAATTTTTGAATTTTTTGGTGGAAGATGAAAATTGAAATGAATTTTTGATTTTTTGGTGGAAGAGATAAGGGAGATGAAATGAGATAAAATAAAAGATAAAACTATGTACAAAATTATCTATTTTTTTCGAATTTTTGTCACTTATTTATTTAGATTAAAAGACTGTTATTTTTTTAATTTTTTATGGTGGTTAATTAAAAATAACTACTATATACATATATTATATACATATATGGCATTATATACAAGGGTAAATGACCAAATTAGCCTTTTTTGTTTTTAAAGAATTTTATTATTTTTTTCTTTTTATTTTTTGTAATTAGTGAGAATAATTTACAAATATATACAAATACAATATGCACAAATTACATTGGAAAATTGCACAAACCATCCCAGAAAACTGACTTTTCAACCGTAACTCAAAAAATTATGAAAATATAACCATTTTAAAAATAAATTAATTTGGAATCCAATGGAAGTGAGATTGATTCAATTTGAGCTCATATGGAGCCGGAAATGGTCTTTCAGTTAGTGCTAAGTGGCTTTTTCCAAGTGTGGCTACTTTTATTCTGTACATGATTTACCATCTTGTATGTATTGGACATGACAGAACGTAAGGAAAGAATAACTCTTGAAATGATCATGATTTATTTTTCTAATTATTAAATTTTGAATATTACGTATTTTGAGATTATACCAAGGAATAATCAAGATTGTTTGTTGGTCGATTGATTGTATTGATAATTTATTTAACAATATTAAATTAATTAGATGCAATTAAAATAAACATTGTATCATGAATAGAGTTGTAATTTCCTTGGAAGAATTAGTTATGTGAATATGATTCGTAATGACTAATTAGAATTTGACAAAGATATGAAGGATCACAAAAGTGACATCCATAGTCTCCCATCAAGGCGAAAGGTTCCGTCACCATGGATTGTATGTAGGAGACACCAGTCCGAAGTGAAAGATCCTCCTTACAAGCACACATGGATAAAGATCTTTGCTTCTCGAAAGAGTAAGGCCATATGCGTAGTGACCCCAATATCGGTTCCTCATATTATTGGGGCAATATTGGATTGTGCATAGCGAGTTCTAATCATGTTGACTGTTGGTTCAATTAACAACAAGTCAACAACGCCTTAGGGGTGGTGGACCCGGGTGTTGAAGACTAAAATGGGAAATGCAAGTTGGACTTGCAAGGCAGAGTGAGTTCCCGCTTCTTTTTACTTGAGTTACAGTTTCTCATATTATTGGGATGTAAGAAAGGTAGAAATGGAGATCCCATATCTTCCTAGAAATTTAATGGTAAGTATGTCTCATACTTTGAAAGTAAATAAGGAAATGAACATTCAGATTTTACAAACAAGACAACTTTGATATCAAAATACTAAATCAAAGTAAAATATGTATTTACGCAAATATTTATTATATCAATTAAACCGACTCAACATGCAATTATTTTTAGTAATTGGAACACATTTTTATTTACAACTTTGGTTTTGAATGTTATTTGATTTGAGGTCAATTAAGGTACAAATAAATTAGTGTCAGTTTTATACAGAGATATACAAAATAAGTGAGAACACATTTTTTTGGATTTTCTGGTTAAGGACCCTATCTCCCCCTACTTTATTCTTGGTCGATCAGGTCAAGTCTTGACCTTCTCTCGGGGTTCGGGTCAGTCCGTATACAGTCTTCCTTCTTTATTTCCTTTCTTTATTTTTTTTCCTTTTTTATTTTCTTTTCTTTATTTTTCCTTTCTTTCTTTATTTATTTATTTTAGGTTAAAATTAGTAAGAAATGTACAATATTTACACAGATGCAAGTTAGTAAGAATATGGAGTTAGCATTATATGCATGTGTTTTTTAAGGGATTTTAAGCTAAAATAAATGAATAAAGATGACGAATCGCAGATTCATCAGTGGTTCTTTTCAATTCTTCCTTCACTCTCTACCCATGTTAGATCTCTTCGCTCTTTGAATAGGTTGTTGCTGCTGATGCATTTCCTCCTTATCCTTTGAAGACTCCTCAAGTAAATCTTCAGAAACATCCCTATCCATGCCCTTTGGCTGGTTTGGTATGACCACAATCCTTCTGCTTCTGAGTGGTATACGATAAATACAATCAAATGGAAGAATCGTATGCTCAGATCATTGTAAGTTTGACTAATATACCTCACCATACTACTATTTTTGTTGTGTCTTGTTCAGGTTGTTGGGGTTCGCCTGAACCAGGGTGAGGAAAGAAGTAGAAGGTACTGACCGTTCATCCTTCCAACAGGATAAATGGTTTATGCCACATCACATATCTTGTATAGCATTCTTATAAGAATGAAGCTCCTCAAGAATCTACTTCTGGACAACTACGGGTCCTGACGAAGATGACTGCTCCATAGAAGAAGAAGGAAAAAATGAAGACTGGCCTTGGTGGCCCTGAGACTGTTGTTGTCGTGGATGCTGCTGAAAGGATGGGCCCTTATGGACCAATTGGTATATCGACTGTTGGGCGTACGACTGCTACTTGGAGTGATAGTCTCAAGGACTCTACTGTGTAGGAATATTTGTAGGAGTGAAATAAGTGTTGTAGAATGTAGGAGGGCATTAGTAAGACGAACATTCTCCCATACTTGTCAGTCAGGAAATATCCTATGAATACCAAACACTGTTCACCTTCGATGCCTGAGGAGGCACCTCCATCTCTGTTGCTGCTGACTGTAGCTGCTACATTGGTTGGGTAAAGGAATGTTCCTCAATCCATGGCTAGGTACGCTCTGACATCAACTTCTCCTATATGTGGCGTACATAGTAAATGGGAGTAGGAGATACAGACATGGTAGGGATCATCATCTGAGATACCTTCTCAACTAAGTCTTCCATCTGCTTTAACAACTAAGACAACTTTCTGTCTAATTCATTCATACTTTTGTCAGTTCTTTCCACTACTGTCAACTTGTCTTCAATGATTCCTATTCTAGGAATCAAGTCATTGAAAAGATAAACCATAACTTTAGTTCCCAGTTTATATGAGAATGTGATTGGGGATTCTGCAGAAACCATGTAGGTAGTCTATTCATTGCCTATATTGGCCATCATCTCGAACACCTTCCAAATGATGTCCGCTCCAACTGACTCATAACTGTCTCCACTGATAATGCTCACTGAACACCGAACCTTAGGGTTAAAACTGCTATAAAATAATTAAACAAGGATGGTAAGCTTAAAAGCATGACAATAAGACTTTTGTAGTAAGACCTTAAATCTCTCCCATGTATCATACTATGGTTCATTCAACATCTAAGAGAAACTCATAATGTGAGATCGCATTTGGTTTGTCCTACTCAAATGGTAGAACTTCTTTGGGAAAAGGTCCTTGAAAAGAGTGTAGGTAGTTACAACTACCACCAAGTTCTTCGTCTAGTAATCTATCTTATCTCCCAAGGCAAAAGGTAGAGCTCTGAGCCTTATATAGTCTTCACTAACCTTAAGATTTCTAAGGTTGTCACAAACTAATTAAAATTTCCAAAGTAATGCATACGACTCCTCTTGTACATTCCCATTAAAATGATGCGACAAATTCAGAAACTACGACTTCAACTCATATTCAACTTCAGGATGTGCTGGGCTCAACCAATTTTGTACTTTGTACCTCCAAGGATTGTATGCCACATCCATCGTCTCATCAACACCCACATAGAGTTGGCCTAACTGAACTCTTAATAATGCATTATGCGGCTTGGATTGTGCCAACCTATCTAGGACCATCTGCGTCGGATCCTCGCACTCATCCTCATCTCCATTCTATTTCTTTGCAGGCATCATGAGTAATTCTTCTATACCTTCATCAAAAAAAGGATTCAAGTGAGATCATGATGTTGTAGTTTAAATCATATCGATCTCACCAAGGCAATGGTCTTCCCTAGTGAGAGATGAAGAGATAAAGGGATCAGTAGGGATGTAACCACTCCCTAAGAAGGAGTCATGAAATCTTAAATTGTAACAAGGCTTATTCATATCCAGGAAGGTCCAGGGGAATAAGGTGATTTGACCTTGGAAGATGTGATGTTTAGATGGTTCAATGACATGTTCACATAATCCAAACAAATTTCCCGCCAACTATCCATCTTTGATTTCAAGAGAATACAAAAACTGAGCATGGTAGATTAAAAAAGAACTAATGCTACTGTATACTTGAATGTGTGGAATCAACTCACACAAACAAATGCGAAGTAAACTCCATTGATGATTTTACCAACTCAACTCGTGAAAGCTATAAGAGTTCCACATAATTATCTCACCTTTTTTAAGTTAGTGATAAAAACAATATTTGCAATGATTACACATAAGGAGTCCCCTACTATGCCCAGTTGAAGTCTTGTATGCTCTCAACCAATGGAGGGATCTTCCCAGGATGTCAGGTTCAATATAGTTACCCCCAAGGGAAACATACAAGGACAGACAACCAAAAGGTATTTATAAGGTCAAAGCAACCGTGAGCAACTCCCAGAATACTCGAGAGTCAGATCTGAAGAATTAGGGTGGAAGTCTTGGGATTTGGGCTCTAAACATTAGGATTCGTCCTCACCTACTCTGTATAGGGGTGAGTACATGTGTCCAATGAGGGTGTTACTGACCATAATACAAGGTAGAAATTATTCCAAGTTTATTTAGATAAACTTGCACAATTAAATCCCGATTTTTGTGTTAGGTTATCGCTTGATTTAATGTGACCACATAAAGATAGCCCTAATGTTTAGTCCCTTTTTCCTGATGTAGTATGTCCTGATTTAATATATTTTCAAATGAATAGAGAAAAGATTACAGAAAGCATAATGCATGAAGTCACTTAGAAATACTTAAAACTCTTCCTAGCACTCTCCATGTGGATGCTTGACTGAATTTATAAATCTAACTCTATGATTGACGAATCCACATTTCATCATCTTTATTCTACCATTTTGGCCTCAAAAACCCTAGTAAATGCATGTAAATACTCTTAATTCAAGCATTATTATTCATGCATGTGTGTGTAAATACGGTATAAAATACGGTTTTTAAAGCCAAAATAAAAGAATAAAGAAAAGAAAATAAAAAGAATAAAATATTGTAAATATTTTATGACCCGAAACCCCGAGACCTAGGCATCTAGATGAATAGGTCGACAAGGAATAAAGTAGGGGGAGATAAGGGCCCAAATACCAATAAGAATTCCTTTTATGTAATTCATTCTTTATTCATTTTTTGACTGATTTTTAGTTCCACTTTTATACTTCAAAAGAAGAAACTTTGTACATGAAAGTTGTAGATAATTCAATATAGAAAAATACAAAATTGATTTCATATAAAAATAATGTACAGATAAAAAGTTATGATCTGAATAAGTTTCCAGAATCCCAACATCCCAGACCGGTATCTCTCAAATAAAAACTCGAAATCTATCAAAATCATCGTTAATTGTACATAATTTTTAATAAGATATTTAATGGTGGTGGTTTCATATTTTGTGGAGCTACGGTTTGAAAGTTGAGTTTTGGACCCCTACTGTATACCTGTACAGATTAAAATATTCATTTTATTTATTATTCATTATTTTTATAATTTCTTAATCTAAAACTTTGTAAATATTTTTTCTAATATAGATGTATATTAAAATCATAATAAAAATAAAAACAATAAAATACTTGTAAAACTCATAGGTATAATACCTGTACACATACCTATATACCTAATACATCTATTTATTTAATTATACAAAGTACTTTAGAAAAATAAAATAAAAATATATTTAAATTTACAAAAATAAGTTATAAAAATATACAAAATAATAAACAAAATAAATAAAATTCATAATAAAAATAAAAATAAAATATTAAAATATATAGTAGAATATACCTATATAGACCATAAAAGGCAACTTATAATTTTATACCTCTAAAAAATAAATAAATATTATAAAATAATAATTTATAAAATAATAAACATTTTTTATTTAATAACCAAAAATTAATGAAATCATTTTCTATTTTAAAATGAATTATTAAATATTTTTGCCAAGGAATTTTCTGGTTGGTCCATGTGGACCAACCAGAAGCTTCCATTGGTTGACCTTAGTCAACTCTCTGACCGAGGTCTGGCACCTATCAGGCCCTCATTTTTGTCCCATTTCGTGGATTTTTCGAGGGAGTTCATTGCATATTTTTCTGATGAAGTAATCATGGCTTTTGATCATAGGAAATTAGGCATACACGCCCAGGTGAAACCTCGATCTTTGGATCACTGCTGCGTCCGCTATGCCTCGATCTTCCTCGCCCGTTCGTCAACCCTTCATATACACCGCTAACTTTCACTTTCAAATTTGAACCCCTTTTGAACTAGCTTCGCTCCCCCTTTCGTGCTCTATCGTGGGAGGAAGGTGACAACTTCTTTCTCCACGCGTCAGGTCAGTCGAGGAAGTGTCGAGGAAGCTCCACCACCTCCCACAAAACTCGCCGTCGAGGTTCTTCACCTCAGGTGACTCACACCTTAGAGATTATTTTTCTTTCATTTCTTTTGTGTTTTCTTTATTTGCCATAGTCCTAGGAACAAAATCTAATCACCTTCGCCACGTTTCATTCAATCGATCCCTACATCGAACCCCTCACCGGAGTTGGCTCCGGCTACCTCCATTTTCGCCGCCCACGCATCCACTTCACCACCGCGGGGTCGAGGTAGTTTGCCCTCGGCCCCTTCATCATCGTTTTGCAGGTCTTGCACGTCAAGAAGAGCCTGGGGCTCATTTTTGCATCTCGCTAGAGGTACCTGGGCACCCCCAGCTCCGCCGCCTCCTCGCGCGAGCTCTGGCTGACGCCGAAGCCTTTTGGAGCCCCCAGCATCAAGAGGACACCTGCAGGAAGTCGCCGACCCATTTTGAAGCCTTCATCGTCACGGAGGAGGAGGAGCGGAGCCGGGGAAGTTCGTCTGCCGAGGCCTTCTTCCCTATTCTTCATCGTTACTTCCCGGTCGTCGGATCGCAGGCCTGCTCCAGATCGCACAGCCACCATCCGATCTACATGTGCCCCCACCGTTCGATCAGTCCTTGGAGATCTAATCTGGGTCGCATAAGCGAAGCGTCATCGACGCGTAGTGTGCTGACTCGTGTATAAGTGGAGTATCTTCACCCGCCGGATCGCACCTAGGCGTGGGTATTTTGCACTTCACCCTCTCCCATTTTTGTATTTAATGATCAAACTACAAACTTTTATCTGCAGTTCTAAAGTTTTGTAATATTTATAACTCAGCCCTTGCACTTTTCCATATTACACTTAGGTCCTTGGCCACGTCACCGCACGTGACACGCGCACGTGGGGTGGGGGCATTTTGTAGAGGACCCCAGGATTTTGTGTTATTGCTATTAAGTCCAGAAAATATTTTATTACGCTATAATATTTTTGGTGAAATATTAAACCCTTAGGTTTTTGTTATTCGCAAAAAGGTCATTGCCAAGTCACGTGCTGCGTGCACATGACTTTGGAAAAATTTGCACGCATACCCCTGGATTTTACGCATTGGTGACTGGTCCTAGAATATTTTAATTACAATATATTTTTGTGAAAAAATTGCAAGTTACCCCCTAGATTTTTGCATATTTCCAAAAATACCCCTGCTAGAATGTATTTTCTTTGTGTTTCCTTTGTTTATTTCATGCATCTATAAAATCCTAAAAATTCCCAAAAAAATAGCATATCTTCCTTTTGCACTGCTCTATCACGCCATATTTTTATTTTGCATTTTTTGTTGCATTCTAATATTTACAGAAATTCAAAAACATGCATTTTCTTTACTATTTGCATTAGAAAATACATAAAAATTATAAAAATCCTTTGAAAAATTCCAAAAAAATTAGATTTTGTTTGTTTCTATGTGTTAACTTCAGTCCAAAAATCATAAAAAGATACAAAAGAAAACTCCTAAAAATTACAAAACCCAAAAATCTTCATAAAAATCGTAAAAATTCCATAAAACTCCTAAAAATCCAATTTATGTCCCCTAATTTTCTCTGTTTTACTATCTTTATTTTAAAATTAATTTAAGGAATTTTTGATTCTATTTAACATTTTTCATCCTCATTTTAATTTCAGATTTCCATTTTATTCACTGTTTTCAATATTTTTGACTTTTAAAATACCAAAAAAATAGGAAAAATCTAGAAAAAACATAAAAACATTAGAAAAATATAAAAAGCCCAAAAATATTCTATTCTCTAAATTTTTCTTATCTTTACCTATTTTTGTATACATATTATATCTCTCTTTTCTTTATTATGTATATACTTTATTACTTAAGAGATAATATAAAAAAATATAAAAAAATTAAAAAATTAAAAAATCAGAAAATTAAAAATAAAATTAAAAAATATAAAATTTAAAACCCACAAAAAACACTCATAGACAATGTATGACATTCACATTTTTTAGCATTTTCACCCAATCTGTCCTGCTTGTTCCCTGTGTTCGACCTCTACATGCTTGCACAATATACACAGTCGTTGTAGAGTTATAATAAATTTTAACTCCGCACACTTACTTTCATTGCTTGATTTATCTATTGTGGGTTAATTGTTGACTTAACCCAGACTTCGTGTGGTCATCATAACTACTTTGTCTCTGCCCTGTGTGAGACATATTTAGACCGCTCGATTTTCATGTTAATCAATGATGCATGTCAAAAAATCACACCAAAATAGGAGTTTTATTAGTGGTGAGGAATTTCAATAAATTGAGTAAATAAAACATGTTATACTTCAACTATTAGTGAATCTCCTAAGATTTATGTGTATATTATAAAATAAAAAAATATGTGGAATAAATTAGGAAAAGGGCACAATGTAATACAACCTAAGTTCGACTAGTTGTATCAAAGTGCCTATTCCTAAATACGCCTCTTAAGTCAAGAATCACTCTCAACATAAACACACAAATAAAATAATAAATAAAGGTCTTTTTCTACAACCACGAGTACTCATCTGAGAAAAACTATAAAATGATCACTTAAAATATAAATATTACAAATAATATTTTAAAAATTGTTACAACACAACAAAGACTAATTAATCTAGATAAGAAAAGGATTATATCTCATCAAATCTTTGTGGAGTCAACAACATGAATACCTTGCTATATGCCTCAACGTTACTTCTGTGTCCATCAGCTTTATGGGCCCTACGACAAAAAGTATTAATGACTTTATAATTTTAAGAAATATATCTATATAAATAATCAAATGAAAACAAAGGAAGAAATCAAACAAAACAATGAAGAAAATGACAACAAAACATAACCTAGATTGCACCAAAAATAAGAGAAATAAATATCTAAACCTAAATAAATTAACTAAAGTTTTGCATCCTGGGCAATGATGCCATATGATGAAATGCTAATTAGCGGTGCTAATATTCACTTGTTGTAATACAACCAATTAGAAATCGATCAGAACCAAGTCCTATAAATCTTTGTGAGGAGGACTTGGGTCATATTTACCATGGGCATGTCCAAGGTCACAAGGACACGAGCGATTATCTAACTTAGTGTAGGAGTTAAATATTAAATTTGGCAAATTAGTAGTGATCTAGGTCAAGCAAGAACATTCAGAATGCATTGTAGGATATTTTTAAAATATTTTCTTTGCAGATATATTAAGTGAATAGTAATGGCACTAATGAAACATTAAACATATAGTGCACAAACAAATAAGGAAGCTCTTTATTTAATAATAAAAACTTTGATCAATTGATTCAACAATCAATGAAAGCAATAATAACAAATCAAGTTCAAATTGATCTAATCAGAAATGGATAATTCCTTAAACTCCAAAAATGAAATGAGTCAACAATTCCTATATTAATTATCTAATCATAAAAATTAATGATCAATGATTTAATTTGTTATCCGAACTAGATTTAGAATAAAGTGGAGCAAATCAAGGTATTTAATAAGTAAACAAATATTGAAAGGATCAATTTTCACTTGATTTTCAAAAGTGAAAGGACAAATTATGTACTCTAAAATTTAATATGTCGAAGATACACCAACTCAGTAAATAAAATACTCTAAATTGAGGAGCAAAAAATAAGATTTGAAAAATAGTGATTTCATTAAATTTGGATAATCGGTTCTAAAGTTATTATGGGCATAGATAGGGGCTTAATTATAACAAAACTAAAAATTCTTTTATTACAAATGGGTACTCGATTGGATGAAAATAAAAATACATAAAACCATGAGGATACAGATATAAATTACACAAAGCGGAAGGGCTTATCTGTAATTTAAGAAAAGAGATGGGATATACCTATAATTTATCCTCCTTACATGCGCATTGCGCATAATAGCTTGGATCGAAAGGCGTATGAGGCTCGTGCCAGTTGGAGGTGTGGCACACTTCAGAAGTTGTTTTGTTGGATTGAGGCCGAGGCCTAAAGCGTTGATTCGCGACCAATGTTGTGGGTTATGTAGAACCGTTGGATTACGCCTAACTGGGCCATATCTGGTTGTTACTTCTGTGTCTCCTCTACGAGCTTCTTTGTGTGCGGTGGAGGATAGGTAGAGTTTCGGCAAAGCATCTCTTCCTCCTCCTTGTTCTTCTGCTGCTACAGAAGGTCCTCTGACCTCCCTGATCATGCGACGAAGAAGAGGCTGATGAAAGGTAGAAGGAAGAACCTTCTTAGATCTCCATCGAGGAAGCCTGTCCAGGGAAGAAGGTGGAGGCCGGAACACATGTGCTTCCTCCGTTCAATGAAGCTATGCAATGCCAGAAGAATATCTCGCAACACAGGAGTGGATATGGGATGTAATGGAATGGAAGCTCGATTGAGGCGAGATAACTAAGCCCTAGATGAGTTCTTAGCCTCTAAAAGACCAATAAGGAATTAAAGTGAACATGAAAACAGAGAAGCTTAGGGGATTCACTAGAGTGTACTCATAAATGTGGTGTAATCAGTGAAGGTCTCAAGTGGATAAGATGTACAAAATACGAAGAGATCTAAGGTGAATAAAATAGTGAAAACTGGGAAGAAATGAAAATTAAAGACTTACATGGAGATGGAAGGAAGAAGATGATAGAGTCAGGATGAGTCTTGGCCAGGGAAGAAGCTTCATAGCTTGAGGTCCTCTCTTTAGATCTTCAGCTACAAGATCAAGCTCGAGCAGCACCTGGTAGAAGCCTACAGTGTGCTAGTTCTGATGTAGATCTCATCGGCATCAACCTCCATCATCACTCATCCTCACTACCTCATTTTATCACTGAAGGAAAGGAGACATCTAGGGGTTGAAGCATGAAAAAGGCAGATAACAGTTGAAGGTTGCCAGAGAGTAGGTATTTACAGAGGAGTTATAGGTAGTGGAGCTTAAAAAGTGGTTTCAACCACCGCTTGTTGGTGAAGGGGTTAGGATTTGCTTAGGGTGGGTGGTTGGCATGAAGGAGGGATGTGAGAGGAAGGAGATGATAGTAAATGTTGCTCAAGAGGTTATCAGAGGAGATTAGGATAATTAAGCGATGTTAGCCGATTGCGTGGTTGGAGACATTGAGAGCGAAGTAGTGCGTTGTAGAAAATGGCCTCCTAGCAGTCTCATTTGAATCGTAGGGCTAGGAGTTAAAAAACTAAGGAGCGGTTCAGATGTGTTTTATCAACTGGTAAAATGACTAAAAGATAGGGTGCTCTAGATCCATGGAGACTCATCGGATCATGCTGATCAGATGGTGTACAAAAGTAGGTGGAACAAATTAAAGGGCTAGGAAGAAAATGAATAAAATCAAGTAAAAATCAAAGAGAAATATATAGGGATCGATTTTAAAAAAATGATGAACATGAAAGTTGTAGATCTATAACTTTTATGTAGATATCAAAGAGAGAAAATGTCATCGATACATACAAATATTTTGAGTATTTTTAAAGTATTGAAAATACTTCTTTTTCTTGTTTCCTTTATTATTCGTATTATTTTGGATTTTTAATTAATGTTTAATGTTAAATTAATTATGCATATTATTAGACTAATTTTTATTGGATTTTCAATAAATAAGAAATACATAAAATATAGGCACCATAATATAGTGTTTCATATATATTAATTTGTGTTTTTTATTTAAAATAGGTTATTTGTTAAACAGGGTTAGTTGTTAAATAAAGTTAGTGACTTCCTTAAGCAAGAGAATTAATATTTATAAATAGTGTTGATAAATTGGGGATTTGTCACTCCCTCACATGCCTCTTCCACACCCCTCTAATGCGCACTGTGTGTGCTCCTCTACACCATCCCCCACAGTTGGATCTATCCCGATACAATGACAACTATATGCTTTCATCCTCATCCAGCCTCCACTAAACCATTCACCTCCTCCTCCACTCAAATCATAACTCCATCTCTGCTTCATCAACTATGCACCACCTCTACCTTGTCGACGACTCACTTAAGACCAAAACCTAACCCTAACCTTCCCCTCAACAATTACTCATTGTGGCCTTGGATCCCTCATCATCAAAACCCGCATTACCAATCATTAATGCATGCATGCAAGCCTTAGCACTCATTTCCTCCCCTTATGTTTTATTCACCTCCGACCATTACCCCTTATCTATCTATAAATACAAATGCCCTGCCCCCCTTCTTGAACCATCCTCCAATCGAGAGAGGCAAACTCTAGCTCTTCTACATCTACGATGAGATCATAAGGATCGACCATAAAGTGAATACGAGCTGACCCAAACTTCCGATGAGATCCATGGAAAGTCGACCATGTAGAAGCGACCTTCAATGCGAGTGATGGACGCAATCCCCCTCACGATTAATTGAAAAAATGTTGGTTGTGTCGATCGTGGATATAAGCATGCCGATTAAACAAAAATATAGAAGTGTGAGAGAAGGAAATATAGATGAATAAGAAGATAATTTATCTTTCTTCTATTTCACTTGAGATTTACCAAGTAAGCATCCCTAAGTCGAACAATAAGAGGTAGGAAGTATATCTAGATTTTAAGATTGGATTTTGTCATTGAAATTCTTCTTCAAAAGCTCTTTATGTGGTTTTTAGTTTTTATGATTTTAAAGTTATTTTTATTTTTACTAATTTTTATTTTGCAGTTTTTATTGGTTTTTAAAAGGGACAATTTTTTTGGAAAAGGATGATACTATAAAATAGGTAGAGTAGAGTGTAATATATTATTCTAATATAAAGATTAAAGTGAAGAAAATGAATATGATTTTTTTTCAAAGGAAATGAAGAATACTTTTTGCATGTGATCTACTATATAGTATATAGGAGAATTTTATATTGGTAGTACTATAAAAGTAAGGGATTTTTACACCCATAACCTTGAGTAATTCCGCAATAACATTCATAACCCTATATAATCGCGAATTACATGATAAACCCTGAGTAATGCTTAATTCTTACATGACATAACCCTATGTTATGTTCCGTTTGAGATGTCCTAAAAATCATTCTTATTTCAAAATCATGCCATCACTCCCATGAGTGGCTGGCAACAAGGTCTCCCCTACGCCTCCCCCACCTGCAACCTCACTCGGACCTCGACCTGCAACTGCCTCTTCCCCATCGACCTCTGTAATCAATCCTCCTGTTGACCTCTACAAGATCCACCTGCTCCCAACCCCTGACAACTCTGCAACACCCCCCCTGACGACCTCCACACTCCCCTTCTTTTCTCGCATGCTCCCCGACCACCGGAAGCCCCTCCCCATGTCATACTCTGCAGGATCCCCCCTTCCTCGCCCTTGCTCCCCGCAAGTACCCCCGACCTCCGGAACCTCCCCCGTCCATGCCGCACAACCCCCCCTCACCCGACGACCTCCGCACCCCCCTCCTATTCTTGCAGGCACCCCCGACTTACCTCCCCCTGTCGTACTCTCCAAGACCCCCCCTTTCCCGCTCCCTGCAAGTACCCCCGACTTCTAGAAGCCCTCCACTGCCCCGCGTCAAAGTCGTACTTTGCAGGACCACCCTTCCCTGCCCCCGCTCCGTCGAACTCTGAAGAACCACCTACACCTCTGCAAGCTCCTCCCGGGAGCTCACGTCCATTGAGACATCCCTTGTTTCACACAAACCCCCATGCCTTCAAGTGCTGCTCGAATGGCATTGCAATCTTCAAAATACTTGTGGATTCCACGAAGCATGGTGACGTAGCAGACCAAGGAGTCCTCGCCTCCTGGAGGGCACCTGTACTCGAATGCATCTAACGAGTAACAGAGTGGTGGCTTCCTGTGCGTTGCGCTTCGACTGTGTGGTCGATGGTGTGAATCGAGGTCCAGCCCTTCCTTGGGCTCCCACTTGTTGATGACCTCCGGATCAAGAGGACAACAAGGAAGGTTGTGGATGGGTGGTGGCGGCGGGAGCGGCGGCAACGACGATGGAGTGGTTAAGGGGGCGTCGAGGTTGGTGAGGAGACCATAGGTGGTTGAGGTGAGGGAAATGATGTAGTAGCCGCAGCCTTGGTTGCCGGACGACCTTCTCGTGGTCAAGAAAACTGGAGGAAGCACATCCCATTATCGTAAAAGGTGGAAGGAAGAGTACTGCTCACCAGCAGCTGGACAGAGATGTTTTTTTAAAATTTTTTTACAGCCATTGGATAGGATAAGGGTTAGATTAACCCAATGATATGGTTGGGTTAAAGTAAAAACTTACGGAGGGTTATGAATGTGAGACGGAGTTACTATCAGGGGGTTCTCAATGTAATTCATGATTATACAAGATTATGAATATTATTGTGGAATTACTCAAGGTTATGGGTGTAAAAATCCCAAAAAGTAAATTATGATAAAGATAACCAAGCAACCAGCTCAAGAAAACACACCATGAAAAATCAAAATGTAGACGGAGTTCGAAAAATCAAAACAAATAAAAGAAGTGAAGAAAACCCTTGAAATAAAAACCAAAACCATGCTAGGGTAGTTATGGAGCTACCCTAGAAAAATCAACTATCCCAAAGTCTATATGTATAGAAGACTAAAAATGTAATAAAATAAATAAATATTTTGGGAAAGAAACAAGATATTTGCATTTAGGTCCCTACGAAGGGACCTAAATATTATTATCAAAAGTCTCTGAGGTACGTGCCAATTCTGGATGTCGACATGCTAATTATGAAAAAGTTCCACCCCCATATTTTGAATGGCTTGGATTATAAGAGGGGATGCGATATGGGATGTTGGTCCTTGCCACACAACAGAAGGTTGTGTAATTTAGCGTCCCTTTCGTTCTTCCCTAATTTAAGAAGGGTGGCAACGATGATTTTGCTATAGGTAATGATTGCGGTGGGCAATGATGGCTGTGAGTGATCATAGGGAATGAAGGTAGGGCCATAAGGGGCCCCTCCCCCTTCATGCTCCCCTTATGCAAGGAGTAATCGAAGATGAAGATACAAAGTCGGTAGGGTTTCCAGATGTTGAAGAAGTTTAGTTTCTTGCGTAGCTGCCAATTAGCCGCGATTAATGCAAAGAAAATGCTTCTCCTCATTTTTATATCTTCTTGAGGACTAACTCCAAGTAATCATCCAACATGCAATGAAGAAATGGGTTGAATTCTATTTGAATTTATATGGAGTTTTATTGAATCTTGCGTAGAACATAGTAGCTTCAGAACATCGATTTCAAATTAGAATTCTCCTGAAATTTGATAAACTATGAAGGGGGTTTTGGTCAAAATGGAATGATAGGTGATTAATGGATCAAAAGCAAATATTAAGATGCCTAAAACTAGATTAAGAAATCAAATTGTATATGTCCTCCGGGTAGTAGCTCGATGAGGTGTTGACTTTCATAGAGTTTTACGTGGCAGTGTAGGTAGGGATGCAAGGCCATGAGTCTTGGGAACTCCTCAAGATCAAGGACCTTCGTTTGTCACCTGAAGACCGAGATCCAAGGCTTAGAAGGTGGGCTTTCAGTTTATTGTAACTGGAATGTGGAAAAGTTAGTTGGATTGAGTCACTTGGGGTGACTTCAATAGAGGAGATGAAGGTTAGTTGGGATGGATTCAAGGTCAGGTGTCTAAGATGGTTGTTTGGACTAGAAGATGGATGGGTTGTATGTGAGATAGGTGAAGGCTCATAGGTTGTAGAAATTAGTGAAGTTAGGTGTTGCAGTAGATGCAACATACTTGATTCTTGAAGAAGAAGCATGTGGTGCATGACAAGTGTCAACACCTAAAAAATTCCATAGTTTAAACTACATTATAAATTAAGTAATAAATAATATAATAAGTTATTTAGAAAATATATAAAAATGAGAAATAGAGAAAATTCATTTATCATAATTATGTTATATTTTACATATATAAATAATATATTTTATGGTATATGAATAAAATATCAGTAAATATATACATATTATGATTTATAAATAGAATTTACATTTTTAATTGAATAGTTTTATAAATAAGGTTCCATTTTTATATGTTATTAATTTATATAATAAAAATAATGTTTATCATAATTTTTGTAGTTTTATAAAAAAAAATAGTTTACATAAATTAATAAATACAAGTATATATAATCTGGTTCGTTTTTACCTATTTTAAGAGTTTTGATTTATTTAAATATCAAGTAATGATTTCATTTTTATATTTTATTGTATAAACAAACTAAAGTATCAAGAAAATAATAAAAAATGGCTAAATAAATTGCACTGTAAATAGTTTGTACATAATAATTTCAACAACCCGTAAACCTAGTAGTCATTAGTTCCAAAAATCAACTTTTTGCAAACAAACTCTGTTTTAAAAAAAGCATCCTATTAATTATTTATTTTATGTATTTAAAGTTTGAAGGTGAGTAGAGTGAAATTGGAGTTCATTTGACAAAGTTATGAGGTTTGGAAGTTGGAAAATTAACAATTTGGAAGTATGTTTACATATCATATTTACATGTTGGAAATAATTTTATATTTTTATACATATTTTTCTATACACATTGAAAAAGTGATGAATTTAGTGAAAAACATATGTATATGAATTAATAATAATTATGTGAAGACTGTATATATAATATATATACGGAATTAAATATGTTATATACATGGTCAGTTATTTTTTATTTTTCTTCCTTATCTCTCCCTAATTTATTGTTTATTGACCAATCCTTCTAACATTGTCTTGGGGGTTAGGTTATATAAATATATCTTACAATTATATTCATATTTTTTTAAGTAATTCTGTACATTATATAAATATTTATAGTCTACCTTATTTTCTTTTATTTTTTATTTTTTTATCTTTGTCTTTCTGATGCGTAAAAATCAGTTTTATTCATGAATGTAGTTTTGATAAAAAAAAGCGGATATTAATGCATATTTACATGTATTCGTTAATGATTTTAATACAAGATGTGACAGAAACATTAAATAATCTTCGAGTCATCAACCTCTTATACATAAACTTTGATTGTCCCTTAACAAACACTTATTTGAAGAATAAGGAAAAAAAGTTGGAATTAATTTGTTTTCCTAAACCAATTCAAGAAAATAGAAAAATGACAGAGCATGATCGGGCCTTAGAATAAGATTTTTTAAGAACCTTAACTAGGATTAGGATTTTAGCTTTAAGAGTCCTCAAGTTCCACAAATACTTATTCAGGTTCACTTCAGCAGCCAACTCCGATCGACTCATCCATCATGCTAACTTTTTCAACCATGAAGTCAATTGATACTATGTGTCAATGTGTTAGCTCTTCTTGCTTAAGGAGGCAAAGAAACCAACCACCCAGTAATACACTCCCATGGCTTCATTATCCAACTACTCGATAGTCGTGGAGTGGGGGTATTCTCTTCTATGTTCAGGTGCGTGCAGTGTCCACAATCGGAAGGGGAATGAAAATAAAAGAATGAGAAAAGAACTGAAGTGTGACCAATGTACTCACATCCCCTTGTGAAGCTTGGCTTGTGTAGCCATGTCTCCAATACGATATGCATGCTCTATGAAGCCTAGAGCATTTTTGGTCAACAATGTACTTTATGGATTTTTTCCCAACAGATATAGAATATTTTCTCCCGCCCATGTTTTGGGATAGTAAAAACAATTGCATTGCATTTTTGGTGTGCCCCGATGGATATAGAATTCTTTATTCCACCCATGTTTTGGGGTCCTAGAGAAATTGTGCTAGCAAACCATCCCTCATATGAATCTTTATTTCGACCCGACAACTCCCATCTTTACATGTCTACACCCCTAGGAAAGGATGAAAATGCACCACTAAAATGAATTGCCCTTCACAACCCTATGAAAGTCGGGCTAAGTACGGAGTATACGAGTTAAAAATTGGTCCATTATTCAAGAGAAACGAATGACAACAAATTTCCTACTTTGGCATGTTTAAGTTGAAATCTGAAAATTGTCCAATGGAACCCAATTATTAAAGTCAAAGACCTGAAAAGTCTAAATTCTAGCTCCTTACTAGGCTCTTAGAATTCAGGGTAAAGTCTAAATTCTAGCTCCTAACTAGGCTCCCAATTATTTCGTTTAAGAAGTCAACCTTATAATAAAAAATATGAATGCAAATGCAACAATGTTTTTGTGAGGTCAATTTTCTGATTTTTTTTATTTTTATGGATTTTTAAGATTTTACAATTTTTATGAATTTTAGGACTTTGTATTTTTATGAATTTTGAAGATTTTTCAATTTCTATAAATAACAATATTTTACAAAATTTTACAAAGTCCAGTATGGTTCACGCTCAGAGTCTCCTTGCTCTGGCTTGTGCATTTGCCCTGAGGCTTGCACTTCTGCTCTCCAGTCATCACGGACCACACTAACAAAGAGAAAATGAAATAGGCAGAAAAAGGCACAAATAGATCCGTCTTATAGTCTTCTCACACCCAGAGAATCACTCTCTCTTCTGCATTTCAATCCGATCACTTGACCTTTTTTAGTACTCCTTGATCTATATCTTATTCAGCGCCAGAAGAAAGACAAGCTCCAATGGTTGATCTAGTGGAAGAGGTCAAGTGAAGCTGAAGGAGCAGAAAGCTACAGTGACAAGAGCCACCAGCAAAGCCGGAAAAGGTAGAGATGGAATTGAGTGCTTGCTTGGGCTGGGTAGGCCCTCCACTTTCTCCTGTTTCCTATCAGATTTCAAATAGAACTACTTGAATATTTCATAAGAGAGGGGCCATTCCTCTCGCTAATCTTCTTCTACCGTGCTCGTACTTCCCTCGATCAACTAGCTCAGTCAGTCCTAACATCAACCCTCAACTCATTTCTTTTCTCAACAACTTTGCCCTAACATCAACCCTCAGCTCAGTACTTTTTCTCAGCTCATTTCTTTTCTCATAGCACATTGCTTTTTCTTCCAGCTCGCTTGCTTCTTTCTTCTCATTCTGGAGAGATAGCGTCTTTTATTTGACGGCTCCTAGTCGGTCAGGATTCAGACACGAGCATCAGTTAGGAGGTATTTTCTCTCAATTGCGATCGGGATAAGTTACTAATATTTTATTTTGTATTAAATAACTAATCTATTTTACAATTTGTAAATACAATTATGTTAAAGATTAAGTTTATTTTACACATTTTAATATATAGGATTTTAAAATATGTATTATACACTTTTTAAATACATCATTTAAATAACAACTTTAAATAAGGTTTTTAAATAAGTATTTTACATATATTTTATTTTTTTACAAGGCATTTATAAATACTTAATAAATATATATAAATTGATTTTACACACATCCACTTTTTATTGGTTGTATGTATACAGAAAATACATAAATGTATGAGTTATGAATAAAAGTATATATAATATATATAAACACCCCCTATATTTAGATTATGAAAACAACACAAAAATGAAAATTCAGTCATGAAATAATGAAAAAATCAGGTGACTGATTAATTTCAGATTTATCACTCTAAAAGTGATTAATTATGATCAATTGCCCAAAATTAAACGGTATTTTATCCATTATCTTGTATAATTACATTCATGTCGTATAAATAATAACTTGTATCATACATTATTGCATAAAATAAGAAGCCAAGAATCCCAACCATTTGACATATAAAATAAGACAACTTCCATGATTTTTAATTAATTAATGCTAACTCCAAATCACTTGAAACTGTGTCCACTATGTACATATGACTAATAATAATAAATGAAAAATACAAAAAATCACTCATAATAATAAGTGGACCAGAAACTCAAACCCTAATTTTAGGATAAACAAACTAAAATGTTGATATCTTCCTCATACATTGTTTGATCCTACTCACTTTTGAACTAATGTATATTCAGTTATCTTAAAAATAAGACCAAGTTCAAGTAAATCGGAACTCATATGTGAGAGTTGGGTTTTGGGCCTCTGTTGTACATTGTGTATTTTACCCGATTTTGACCTATTATTTTATGCACATATTTAGTTCTTTTATTTTTTATTTCTTTTTAATTTATCTTCTTTTACAAAAGTTTTATTAAAATACGTAAAAATTTAAATAAAAAATAAGACTAAAATCAAAGAAATTGATAGAGTTTGAGTGTTCTCTAACATTTGTATAGGAGTTGTCGTTTTCGTACTGTATTTTATTTCTTTGTTTTCTTAATTATTAAAAAAACCAAAAAATTAGAGTAAAGTTAATTACTTGTCTTTGATTGAATAATATTTTTTTCTCGATTTTTATTTTAACTAAATATGACAAAAAATTAAAACTCCAAAAATTGGTATCTATGTACATATGATTCCACCAAAAATATCACTTTGTGCAATTGACCTATTTTGATGTTGATCCCTTCATGAAAGTTCTAGAACACATCGAGACAAGAAATTTTTGTGAAGAAATTTTTTCGATCCAAGGTCATTTGCTATTTCTTTTCTATTCTAATTTCAATTTTTCTGAGAGTGACACGTGAGAGCTCCTAGAGCAGCCACATGTCACCCATTTCTGAGTTTTTTAATATTCATTTAATTAAAAAACATTTAAAAAAGAATAAATAATAATAATTAATTAATTACACGTGGCCTCATTTGAGTTCTCCGATCTTGGCCAATCTGACGGTTGTCGCTTCCCTTCCACCTCCGTCAATCTCGTCGCTGCCTGATCCCCTCAATCTCGTCGTCGCCCATCACATCCACACCACTTCCTCTTCACAAATCTCTCCGGCCACCTTTCCTCCCTTGAACCCTAATCGAAACCCTACCACATCAGAATCCCCAATCACCAAAAGCAAATCATTGATGTCCGATCTTCAACTTTCATAGTGCAAATCTACTACCGCCTCACCCTCTTATATAACAAGCACCGCCTCCCCTCTTCAAAGGCATCCATTGTTATTGTACTAAAGGAGAAGGAAAACTCCCTTCCCTGCCTACTGTGGTGAGGTCCAAGCTACTGCACTACATATCAGTCCAACCTCCTTAAGCTGTTGCCCCCTTTGCTCTGGTCGTAGCACTGTCGAGCCAATGCATTCGCTTCTCCTTCTACCACAATGCACCTCCACCATTGTCGGGTTACTTTATATTCACTGACAATCCTCCGCCTTCAACCGTGACCTGCCTCCCAATTTCAGAGCTGCCCCTTGCTCTGGTGCGTAAAGTCGTAGAGCCAATGACCTCCACCTTCTCGATTCCACCTTTTTCCTCTTCTCTCGTACACCTTCATCGACTTAGCCTCCTCCCAGAGGAATCACCACCCACTTTCACTGCAAATTCATTGCTCCTCATTGCTACAGTCCAGTGCCAACCGCCTTTATTGACTAGAGGCACCTCCTCCTCGAGCCTCTAGGAGTCAGTTGTTCATTCAACCATCTTCGTGCTTATGCTTAAACAACGCCTCCTGGCCAGAACCAGGAGCCTTACACTTTCACAACACCTCTACCATCTCTGTCGAAGGATCTTTTCTACCACAATGCATACTTGTCCTCCAAGTTCCCATCGTCGGCTGTATAGACCGAGGGAGCATGTGCGGCGTGCTTGCTTCCGTAGGAAGTTTGCAAGAACGCCCTCCATCTCCCGTCATACTCCATATTACTTCCCTTATGCGTGATACGCACGTGGGGGTGGGCATATTGCGAAGAAACCCTTAAAGGAGCACCAATTCACAAGTTGCCCCCGCCTGCCCAGGGATAGTGTGGAGCACATGATCCTTGGACATTTTGCAGTCCACCCCCTCGGTCTAAGTATTCAAACGTAGGTCCCTGCTTTGCATTTGTTTCTTTATTTTAACTATTGTAATATTGCGAACATACCCATGTGTTCTCCATTTATTTTGAACATCTACATTACATCATTTTATTATTTCAAAAATAGCACTGTGTTCTTCAATTAGATCCCTATATTGTGGCATGCTCATCATATTTTTATTATTTGTGGTTAGTTAATATTATTATTCTTGCAAAATTTTGTATATTTTGTCCAATTAACACATAGATCATATACAACTAATAATAGCTCCAAAAATAGCCAAATAATCGTGGATCGTATGATTAATTGTGTTATACATTGTTACCAAAAGGAATTGAATTTGCATGCATATTTTGCTCTATAAAAATCATTTTGTGTAATTAATTATTAATAAGTATTAAATTCAACATCTATGGGGTTTAGGATTATTTTGAGATAGATCATTGAGTGATATATCTTAGATTATTTTATTTCTTGATAGTAAATATATTTAATATTTGTTATAATTGATTAAAGAAAAATCTTAATATATGCATTCATTCATTCTTAAAATATTCATATTACATCAGTAAAATCCAAATAATTTACAGTACATGTATTTCATCATAATTCACTTCTTGGCCAAGTTTCATAAGTTTTGGACATCGTTTCATTGACACTGATTTTCTAGTCCTTAAAATTGTCCCTGAATTTTCATTTGCATTCCAAAATTGCATTAAAAATACCCAAAATATTCCACCTCAAAAAACACACACAAAATTTGATAGAGTTTGAGTGTTCTCTAACAGTCTGTATAAAAGTTGTCGTGTTCGTACTGTATTTTATTTCTTTGTTTTCCTAATTATTAAAAATTAAAAAAATTATAGTAAAGTCTATTACTTGTCTTTGATTCAATAATATTTTCTCGATTTTTTTTAACTAAATATGACAAAAAATTATAAAACCCCAAAAATTGCTATCTATGTACATATGATACCACAAAAATATCACTTTGTGCAATTGATCTATTTTGTTGTTGATTCCGTCATGAAAGTTGTAGATCTTATCGGGAAAAGAAATTGTTGTGAAGAATTTTTTCGATCCAAGGTCATTTGCTATTTCTTTTCGATTTCTTTTCTATTTTAATTTCAAATTTTCTAAGAGTGACACGTGACAGCTCTTGGAGCCGCCACATGTCACCCATTTTTGAACTTTTACATATTCATTTAAAAAAATATATTTAAAAAATAATAATAATTAATTAATAAATAAATCCATATGGCCTCATCAGGGTTGTCCGATCTCGGCCAATCAGACAGTTGTTGCTTATCTTCCACCTCCGTCAATCTCGTCGCCTCCCGATCCACTCAATCTCGATGCCTCCCCCTCACATCCACACCACTTCCTCTTCACAAGACTCTCCGGCCACTTTTCCTCTCTTGAACAATAACAGAATCCCATCTAATAAACCCTACCTCATCTGAATCCCCAATCACCAAAATCAAATCATTGATGACGATCTTCAATCTCGCAGTGCAAATCAACCGCCGCCTCACCCTCCTATAATACAACCACCGCTGCCCCTCTTCAAAGGCATCCATTTTATTGCACTGAAGGAGAAGGGAAACCAGGAGATGACAGCTCCTTTCCATGCCTACTGTGGTGAGGTCCAAGGCCACCGTAGTACGTAGCAATCAAAGCTCCTTGAGTTGCTGGCCCCTTTGCTCTGGTCATAGCAATATCGAGCCAATGCATCCGCTTCTCCTTCTACCACCAACACACCTCCACCATGACCGGGATACTTCATCTTTATCGACGCTCCTCCGCCTTCAATCGCGACCTACCTCCCAACGTTGGAGTTGCCCCTTGCTCTGGTGTGTAACGTCGTAGAGCCAACGACCTCCACCTTCCCGATTCCACCTTTTTCCTCTTCTCCCATACACCTTCATCGACTTAGCCTCCTCTCGGAGGAATCACCACTAACTCCAATGCACCTTCATTGCTCCTCATCACTGCAGTCTAGTGCCATTCACCTTTATCAACTAGACGCACCTCCTCCTCGAGCCTCTAGGAGTTAGTTGTTCATTCAACCTTCTTCGTGCTTCCGCTTAAACAATGCCTCCTGGCCAGAACTAGGAGCCTTCTACTTTGACAACACCCCTGCCATCTCTGTCGAAGGATCTTTTCTACTACAATGCATCCTAGTCCTCCATGTGCCCATCGTCTGCTATACAGACTGAAGGAGCACGTGCTTCCATAGGAAGTTTGCAAAAACACTCTCCATCTTCCGTCGTACTCCATATTACTTCCCCTACATGTGATACGCACGTGGGGGTGGGCATATTGTGAATAACCCCTTAAAGGACCACCAATTCATAAGTCGCCCTTGCTTGGCCAGAGACAGTGTGGAGCACATGATCCATGGATATTTTTCAATCTACCTCCACAGGCCAAGTAATCACACTTAGGTCCTTGCTCTGCATTTGTTTGTTTATTTTAATTATTGTAATATTACGAACATACGCAAGTGTTCTCCAATTATTTTGAACCTCTACATTACATCATTTTATTATTCCAAAAATAACATTGTGTTCTTCAATTAAATCTCTACATTGTGGCATGTGATGGGCGCCAACGACCTCCAACTTCCCTATTCCACTTTTTTCCTCTTCTCCCGTACACCTTCATCGACGTAGCCTCCTCCCGGAGGAATCACCACCCACTTCCACTACAACTTCATTGCTCCTCATCGCTGCAGTTCAGTGCCAACCGCCTTTATCGACTAGAGGCACCTCCTCCTCGAGCCTCTAGGAGTCATTTGTTCATGCAACCATCTTCGTGCTTCCGCTTAAACAACGCATCCTGCCTAGAACTAGGAGCCTTCTACTTCGACAACACCACTGCCATCTCTGTCGAAGGATCTTCTCTATGACAACGCTTCCTAGTCCTCCATATGCTCATCGTGGGTTGTACAGACCGAGGGAGCACGTGCGACGCGCATGCTTCCCTAGGAAGTTTGCAAGAATGCCCTCCATCTTCCGTCATACTCCATATTACTTCCCTTGTGCATGATAAGCAGGAGGGGGTGGGCATATTTCGAAGAAACCCTTAAAGGAACACCAATTCATAAGTCCCCCCTTGTAAAAACCCCAACAAAGTCCCACACCGTGGAAACATGTAGTTTCCGGTTGGAATAAATAGTGAGGAGGTTACTACCTAATAACCCGGCTTAAGCATTTTGGGGGTGGTTAATCGGGTCTATATGGGCCCGATCCCAAGAGATTGTCAGGGTCAGTAATCCTCGTTAACGGACCGGGGACCTAAGCCCGGGACGTTACAAATGGTATCAGAGCCGAACACCCTCTGACAGTGGAAAGGGCTACCCGAGAGGTGGAGCCACCCCTACAAAGAGGTTGGAGGAAATGGCTACCCAGAGCGTGCAGCCGCCACTGTCACTGGGAAGAAGTGATGTGCCATGTCGCAACGAGGACGTTGCGAATATAAGTGGGGGAGGTTGTAAAAACCCCAACAAAGTCCCACACCGTGGAAACATGTAGTTTCCGGGTGGGATAAATAGTGAGGAGGTTACTACCTAATAACCCGGCTTAAGCATTTTGGGGGTGGTTAATCGGGTCTATATGGGCCCGATCCCAAGAGATTGTCAGGGTCAGTAATCGTCGTTAACGGACCGGGGACCTAAGCCCGGGACGTTACACCCCTGCCAGCCAAGGGACAGTATGGAGCATGTGATCCTTGGACATTTTGCAGTCTGCCCCTCGGGCCAAGTATTCACACGTAGGTCCCTGCTCTGCATTTGTTTCTTTATTGTAATTATTGTAATATTGTGAACATACCCATGTGTTCGCCATTTATTTTGAACCTCTACATTACATCATTTTATTATTCCAAAAATAAAATTGTGTTCTTCAATTAAATCTCTACATTGTGCCACGCACATCATATTTTTATTATTTGCAATTAATTAATAATTATTATTCTTGCAAAAAACTGCATATTTTACCCAATTGACACACAGATCATACAAAAATAGCCAAAAAATTACTGATCATAGAATTAATTGTGTTATACATTGTTTTGCTCAATAAAAATCATTTTGTGTAATTAATTATTAATAGTTATTAAATTCAACATCTCAAGGGTTTAGGATTATTTTGAGATAGATCAATGAGTGATATATCTTAGATAATTTTATTTCCAGAAAGTAAATATAAATTATATTTGTTATAATTAATTAATAAAAAATCTCATTATATGCATTCATTCATTCTTAAAATATTAATATTACATCAGAAAATTCCAAATAATTTACAGTACATGTATTTCATCATAATTCACTTCTTGGCCAAGTTTCATAATTTTTGGACATCGTTTCATTAACACTTATTTTCTAGTCCTTAAAATTGTACCTGCATTTTCATTTGCATTCCAAAATTGCATTAAAAACACCTAAAATATTCCACCTTGAAAATCACACACAAAATTTGATAGAGTTCGAGTTTTCTCTAACAGTCTGTATAAAAGTTGTCGCTTTTGTACTTTATTTTATTTCTTTGTTTTTCTAATTATTAAAAATAAAAAAAATAGAGTAAATTAATTACTTGTCTTTGATTCGATAATATTTTCTTGATTTTTATTTTAACTAAATAAGACAAAAAATTATAAAACCCCAAAAACTGCTATAAATGTACATATGATACAACCAAAAATATCGCCTTGTGCAATTGACCTATTTTGGTGTTGATTCCTTCGTGAAAGTTGTAGATCTCATCGAGACAAGAATTTTTTATGAGGAAATTTTTTCGATCCTAGGTCATTTGCTATTTCTTTTCTATTTCATTCCTATTTTAATTTCAAATTTTCTGAGAGTGACACGTGACACCTCCTGGAGCCGCCACATATCGTCGATTTGAGCTTTTAAATATTCGTTTAATTAAAAAAACATTGAAATAATAATAATTAATAATTAATTAATTCCACATGGCCTCATATGGGTTGTCCGATCTCGGCCAATAGGATGGTTGTTTCTTCACTTCCACCTCCTTCAATCTCGCCGCCGCCCGATCCCCTCAATCTCGCTGCCGCCCCCTCACATCCACACCACTTTCTCTTTACAAATCTCCCTGGCCACCTTTCCTCCCTTAAACCCTTATAGAATCCCATCTAATAAACCCTACCTCATCCAAATCCCTAATCACCAAAATCAAATCGTTGACGCCCAATCTTCAATATCGCAGTGCAAATCAACCGCCGCCTCACCCTCCTATATAACATCCACCGCTACCCCTCTTCAAAGGCATCCATTGTTATTGCACTGAAGGAGAAGGCCAACCAGGAGGTGATAACTTCTTTCTCTGCCTACTGTGGTGAGGTCCAAGGCTACCGTACTACATAGTAGTCCAAGCACCTTGAGTTGATGCTCCCGTTGCTCTGGTCATAGCAATGTCAAGCCAATGCATCCGCTTCTCCTTCTACCACGAACATACCTCCTCCATGGTCAGGATACTTCATCTTTATCGACACTCCTCCGCCTTCAACCGTTACATGCCTCCCAATGTCGGAGTTGCCCCTTGCTCTGGTGTGTAACGTCGTAGAGTCAACGACCTC
Source organism: Ottelia alismoides (assembly GCA_037367405.1). Taxonomy (NCBI): domain Eukaryota; kingdom Viridiplantae; phylum Streptophyta; class Magnoliopsida; order Alismatales; family Hydrocharitaceae; genus Ottelia; species Ottelia alismoides. Next base: position 460,851 of record JAZKJV010009140.1, on the reverse strand, counting down.
CACCTTCCCGATTCCACCTTTTTCCTCTTCTCCCAGACATCTTCATCGGCATAACCTCCTCCCTGATGAATCACCACTCACTTCCACTACAACATCATTGCTCCTCATCGTTGCAGTCTAGTGCCAACCGCCTTTATCGACTAGAGGCACCTCCTCCTTGATCCTTTAGGAGTCAGTTGTTCACACAACCATCTCTGTGCTTCTGCTTAAACGACGCCTCCTGGCTAGACCCAGGAGCCTTCTACTTCAACAACACCCCTGCCATCTCCATCAAAGGATCTTTTCCATCACAACGCATCCTAGTCCTCCACATACCCTCGTCGGCTGTACAAATCGAGGGAGCACGTGCGGCGCACGTGCTTCCTAGGAAGTTTGCAAGAATACCCTCCATCTTCTGTCGTACTCCATATTACTTCCCCTGCATGTGATACGCATATGGGGTGGGCATATTGTAAAGAAGCCCTTAAAGGACCACCAATTCACAAGTCGCCCCCGCCAGGCCAGGGATAGTGTGGAGCACGTGATCCTTGGATATTTTTGCAGTCTGCCCCCTCAAGCCAAGTATTCACACTTAGGTCCTTTCTCTACAGTTTTTTTCTTTATTTTAATTATTGTAATATTGCGAACATACCCATGTGTTCTCCATTTAGTTTGAATCTCTACATTGTGGCATGTTCATCATATTTTTATTATTTGTGGTTAATTAATAGTTATTATTCTTGCAAAAATTTGCATATTTTTCCCAATTGATACATAGATCATATACAATTAATAATAGCTCCAAAATAAATTAAAAATCCACGGATCGTATAATTAATTGTGTTATACTTTGTTCCCAAAAGGAATTGCATTTGCATGCATATTTTTCTCAATAAAAATCATTTTGTTTAATTAATTATTAATAGGTATTAAATTCAACATTTCTAGGGTTTAGTATTTTGAGATAGACTACTAAGTAATATATCTTAGACAATTTTATTTCCTGAAAGTAATTATATTTAATATTTGTTAAAACTAATTAATGAAAAAACTCATTATCTGCATTCATTCATTCTTAAAATATTCATATTGCATCAGAAAATTCCAAATAATTTACACTATAGGTATTTCATCATAATTCACTTGTTAACCGCGTTTCATATTTTTAGGACATCGTTTCATTGACACTGATTTTCTAATCTTTAAAATTACCCATGCATTTTCATTTGTATTCCAAAATGGCATTAAAAATACCTAAAATATTCCACCTCAAAAAACCACACAAAAATTTTGATAAACATTAATTTAGGTTGTTCCTTTGCCTCCTCAAATTTGACCTTGGGACTTGCCCAAGTAAAACAAGCATAAAATCACTATAATTAATTGAATTAAATATTTAAGTGACTATTTCATGATTGATTCTAATTACTCGCCTACAATGGGATGACACAATAATTTTTTGCACGATAAATTCACATTAATTAAAAGTGTAAAATTCGTGACTTGTTAGATGGCATCATTACCAGGGAGGCAAATGTCTTAGGATTTTGTTTAGAAAATTAGTGTTAAGTTTTCCACACATTCAGGTAGTCTGATCCCCGACCGTGCCCATGTATATTTTCGATTTTATTTTTGGCATTTATTTTCTTTTATTTATTTTTGCTTAATTTTTATATCAATCTCTACAGATTCTCTCTTATTTTTTGTGTGAGTTACCCGACGTATGTGGAACAGTTTTCCAGAAACCGATGCATTTTCTCCGACACTCGAAAAGCTACAAAGAATTAAGATCAAGTCGAGTCGTGAGAGAGCGTAGAGTCTTGGATTTATTTTCAACATTCATAATTATTTTTAAATAATTGCTCATTTACAATGGTGTCTGTTTAGACTCTCACACTTGTAAAAAGGACTTAAACTCCTTCTCTGTGGTATGTTGGGCCTGTTTCACTCTCCAGTGGGAGTGGGGCCCGACTTGAGTGGCTCGTAGGTTAGATCTACACGTACGGCTATTAGAGATTCTAATATTTTCTTATTGTGCTCATAGAACCTAGGACCACACTACACTTTAATTGAGACACATATTAGTTCGTTCAATTTAGTCAAAATTCAAATCAATTCTTCCCCACTAATAGAACTTTCTGATAGGTGTGGTTTTTGTCGGCTTGTATTCATATAGATTATTTTTCAATTCTTTTATTGCATCCAACATGGAGATTGCCTGGAAACACTTTAAGTCTTCTAATAGAGCATACATCATTGTTTTCCACGTGCATCGTCTTTTTCCAAATTTTCTCCCTCCTATTTTTTCACTTAAGGTTTAAAGAAATTTGGGTCTGGACTATAGACGTGAATTTCTGCTTATCTAAATTTTTAGTGTTCACCTAAAAAATAGGACTTCTAAACAATGCAGATATTAATTAAACAATAAAATTGAGAATTTTTGTGGGGGGAGAACCTATTCCATGTATTCATTTATCTTGTTGTGAGGTGAGGGACACACACTTAAGGATAGAACCAAGCTCCGGGATTTTCTTATATACTATTGATTCTACAAAAATGAGTAGTTAGTTCTCAGAGAGGAAATATGGGTAGTTGGTAAATGGTCTAGACGTCCTTAGAAGAGTGGGTGGTTTAAAAGACAATACGTAAGGCTCTATCCCTAAGTAATGGGTAGCCGTTTTACGGTCTGTACTTACACCCATACTAGTAGAAAGTAGGTGCAACTAGTTATAAGAATTCTGGCCAGTCTTTAAGAAATTTTCCGCAACCTAACAGCTCGCTAATTGTTCTACAAGATTGAATTCATCACCAATTAAAATTTAAAAGATAATTGGCCGAAATCTTGCGGCCTTCACCCTGTGAGTTGGTGAACCTAGGATTGATATTGTGTTTGCATTCGTGTGCATGAACTGACTTCGAATAATAAAAAACCGTACACTTGTGCCATCACTCTCCCTCCTTGGATTAATAATTAGTGTTTCATCTCTTCGAGCATGTATCCCGTGCACTTAAAACAACTTCAACCAAGATCCATTATGTCATCTCATCCTCCTCCGTTGAAATTAATGGGACATTGGTTCGAGTATCCACCAGATTATTTCTTCTCGATCAAACCTAAATCATCTAACTCAAATCATCTAAACCCTCTAGACATCCTCCAACATTTGCGGGAGAATCCAACCCCCCAAGGAATCCAGCCTACTCTATAAATTCCAATCCATGTTACTCTAATCATCCAATCACTTCTTCATATTGCCCATCACCCCAACCCCCGTTCTGCAAATGATCAGATTTCATACCGGTCTAATCCATCTTATTCCCAAGTTCTCACCGAACCATTTGAAGATCGAATCACTTCTGAGACCAATGACCGACCGAAACAACAATTCCAGCCGGCTACATTCTCTCCTCATCATAATGTACAGACAAGTCAACACTTCACAAAAACACATCCAAACTGGACCTTAGGGAATAACACGATGGACCGATTAAACCAAATTGAGAGGCTCACGCATACTGATATTCCATACTGGATTGACTCTGATGATCATACTCTTTATACCAATTCCGCATACAATTCCTTCGGACAGGTACCTCATACAACAGACTAGACTGATGATATAACACACATGAGCCTTGTTTGAAGACTTCACTATATGAGGGACCCAACAACTATCACAAAAACAAGTTATACTCAACTCAACTGTACATGCCTATATCACAACATGTTGGGTATGAGACCTACAAATTTCCGCATATTCCTCCTATAGAGCAGACTCCTTCCAAGATTTTTCGGGAGAAAATTTTTAAAGATAATGATCATATACTGGGTATTCCGAGAGGATATTCTCCCAGCTCATACATGAAAATGGAAGCTGAAATGATTGGATTTTAAGTTGAAAATGAGATAACACTCTGGAACCCACACATACTGCTCCCATGATTGAACATGAAAATGTTTTGGAGGATGCCATTTCGAGGATTATTTAGAGATATGAATTGATTGAGGATAAATTTAGAAATTTTACCGAATGACTAATTTCATTTTACGCCTGCTCGGGTAAGGAAAAGGAGACTGAAAGGTCTGGATCGTATGTTGAAAACCCAGAGAACAATCAGGAGCCCACAAGCTCTGTACATCCTAAGGACGACTCTGACAACAACACTTCTGCATATTACTCCTTAAGGATGACTCTAACTTGGCACATCGAAGCCCCTCCTCAGCTATAGAAATCAACACATCGACACACCACATCGAAAAGACCACAAAAATTGATAAAAATAAAAAATACCCAAAAATTGAAATAGAAAATTCCATAAAATTGAAAGTGGAGAGGATTTGAGGAATTTGGATCCTACTCTAGGCGAAGCACTGGATAAAAGTATGATTTTTTAGCATCCCTTTATATAGGCCACTAAATACTTCCCCGACCTAGAAAGATTTGTAAAGAGTAAATTAATACCGATAATGTCAGGAAGGAAGCGAATAATAACTGAAAGACATATCTTGTCAATGGCCATTTTATTGGTGATGAGGAGAAAAACCAAGAGCCCAGAGTGAAGAGATTGCCTCGATTTAACTATGGAATCAAAGACATAATGTTAACCCTTGCCCGAATCGATGACAACTCACCGATCAATATTCTCCTGACCTCCGTTTTTGACAAGCTCAATTCGAAACAATCATGAAATCAATAGAGATCGTTCGGCTGGCCGATTGATCTATAAAATGAATGAGAAGAACAATTTCTATCATTATTATATTCCATGGTGTTCCGCTCAAGATGGACTTCACGATAATCAATATTGAGCAAAAAGGAGAGATCACCTACTCTCCAATCATTCTTGAAAAACCATTCTTAGCCTTATCTAAGGCAATTATAGAGTGTCAGACTCGTGAAAACAATTTCACGGCATTAGGAGAACTTCAAGCTCTACCAGTCTTTGAGGAAACATGATATAAGATAACCCACAAAGCCGACAACAACCATAACTGTCAACCGGTAGACGAGCCCTACCCTGCTGATACACTTGAGATAATGGTTGTTGAGTAGACCATTGGATCAAAGATTGACCCCACAGTCCCATTCCTCGTTGCATGCACCTCAGCCACTTCCTTGACAAACCCAACAACCTTATATATGGTGATTATGATGAAGACACATATGCATGGGCTCACCCTAAGTCGGACAAGATCTTCTCTGACCACCATGACCAACTCAATCCAACACAGGAACTCACCAATGACATACCAACTAAGAACACATACACAGGACGTTCACTGACCGGGGAAGAATACTACAATGGTTATTCATCTATTGAGGACACTGGTCAAAACATGAAAGACAAAAAGGGCCAAATTGACACTTCCTAATAAACAAACTAAGAAAGTTACCTTCGACATTTCGGAAAAGCAATCTTCTGATATTTTCTCATGAGGGCCGAAAAATATAATCTACACGAGTGAACTCAGTTTGGCAACTCTAAAGCCCTATATGAGCAAGTAACCAAATTTCAACCCCCGTTGGACTATTCCTTATCCTCACTATTTTTCATCTAGAGCTGATTCTGCTGGTCTCATTAGATATACCGGGATTATTTTTTTAGGAGAAGAGTGAGATTGGTGCTTCCGAGTATTCATCATCCGAGTATGAATCGCCTGACCACAAGACTGAGCACATTATGAGAAAACAACTTAAGAACAACAATATCTATTGTACCTCTACCTTCAATTTATATTCTTCTAAGGTTAACTCTGACAACGACTGGGAATCATCTGATTCATACGCTTCATCTTCCTTCCATTAATATACCTCTCAATACAATTCTCTTGAAAATAACCCTAACGATAGTTGCGAATCATCTGCTTCATCTTCTTCCTATCATTATGATCTCCTACCACAGGCTCACAAAGAAGATGTGCTGAAAATCTCCTTAATCATCGACACCCCTCCTTCCTGACCCCATCGTTTCCCTTGTACATCCTCTTCCTCTACTAAGGCCAAGGCCTAAGTATAAGGGGACCGATGCCCATCTATACATATACTCTCCTTATCCACTTCTATTATCTCGATCTCCTCAATTCACTCTTATTTTATAGTTAGACTGACCACAACCTAAGTATAGGGGGAGGGGCAACTTCTATTTTTTATGATTCTTTTTCACACTTTTACACTTAGCCTGAGCTATGTCTTCCCTACGCTTCTTCTGATTTGAGGACATAGCACTCGCTAAGTACAGGGGGGTGTCTGATTATATTGTGTTTATACTGTGTATATATTTCACCCATAACTCATACTTCCGTGTAAGTCAATATGTATTTATGGGGTGGGAGACCTAACCTAAATAAAAAAAACAAACACAAAAAGAGAGTTTTGCAAATAACATGTTATTTGTCCAATTGTGTGTACAACAAAAAATTTTGAAAAAAATGGCTTCCTATTCATTTTTTTCATAAAAAGAAAAAAACCATTCTCGCATTAAAAAAATATCAAAAAAAAATAAGTCATAAAATTTAAAAAAAAATTGCATTTCACGCATCTGCACTTCATCCAACATTACATACATTGGTGAATAGCCCTTAGGTTATGAACCAAGTTATGAGAGGAAACCAAGAGTGATCTAGATAGTACCTTACTCCACCTAATTTTCAGAAGTACTTCACAGAGAAATGGTATTTTAGAAGCTCTTGGTCTTTGACTTAATTCTTCGAGTTCTGCATGACAATGTGCAAGATTTTGACTCTTAGTGTCTAAATTGGTCTCCTAATTATGAGTACAACTATGGAATAAGGAATTAATTTGTACTCTCGCACTATGCACTTAGCTCAACTCAGACGAGGTGTTGGAAGATTGTGTGACTCTCTTTTTTGGTAGCATGGACATATAAAGATCGGAGTTCGGGTTTAAATAAAACTTCGGATAATGGATGGACGACAGGGAACAATTTTTCTAAGACCCTAAAACATGTACGGAAATAATGATTCCACAAATAAATATTTGATAAAAAAAGGTTCAAGCTTCAAACAACCTATAAATCTTTAAAGAGACTTGGCTAAACTGGTCGGTTTCACACATAGAGGTGACTACACTGGTCACCCTCATGTTCTTTTAACCTTCTTCTAATCCCCTTGTGAACACATCGCGACAGACCTTTGAATGAAATACCCGACATCCTGAGGATGAGTTATCGGAGTAGAGGTTTGCATGGTAGTCCGGCATTCTTGCTGGGATGAGCTAAAACCATTCACACACATGAGTAAATTGCTAAATGTTCACGGGGTATGCTCTAGGAAGAGGACTAATTTAAGATAACTTCTGAGCCAAAACTGGGACAATGATGTGTTGAACTTGGAGGCTATTGATTTTAAAACCCTAATTCTCATAGGAGTTCAGCCAAACTAATAATCCAAAGGTCGGGTCTAGCTCCATTTTCACATTCTGCACATGGTCTTGGTATGGAACCTAATATCATTTCACTACATTATATGCTCGGGTACGTACATGGCTTAAGTATAGGGGTTGATGAATCTCATATTCATCACTATAAAAGTGATTAATTAAGCTCATTCCCTAAAGTTCATTTTTATTTTATCCATTATCTTACATAATTAGCATTCATGCAAGTATAAATAATAACTACATTTTATCATACATTATTGCATAAAATAAAAAGGCAAAAATCGCAACTATTTGACCTGTAAAATAAGCTAACTTCTGTTATTTTTAATTAATTCATGCTAACTCCAAAATCACTTGAAATCACCTCCACTTTGTACATATCAGTAACAAGAATAAAAAAAACTACAAAAATATCATTAACAGAAATAAGTGGACCAGAAACTCAAATCCTAATTTTAGGACAAATAGACTAAAGCACTAAAATCTTCCTCATACAGTGGTCGATTTGATCCTACTAACTTTTGAACTAATGTAAATTCAATTCTCTTCAAAACAAGACCAAATTCAAGTGAATCGGAGCTAATATGTGAAAGTTGGGCTTTGGGGCTCTTTTGTACATTGTGTATTTTACCAGATTTTGAGATATTATTTTATTTATATTCAATTCTTTTGATATTTATTTCCTTTTCATTTATTTTCTTTGACAAACATTTTATTAAAATGTGCAAAAATCCAAATCTAAAATAGGACCAAAATCAAAGAAATTGATAAAGTCTTAGTGTTCACTAACAGTTTGTATAAACATTGTCATTTTCGCAATGTATTTTATTTCTTTTTTTTCTAATTATTAATAAATAAAAAAATATAGTAATGTGTAATTATTTGTCTTTTATTTTATCGTAATTTTACCCATTTTAATTTTAATTAAAAATGATAAAAATTACAAAACCCCAAAAATTGTTATAGTATGCACATAGGATACCACCAAAAATATCGCTTTGTGTAATTGACCTTTTTTTGGTGTTGGCCTTTTCATGAAAGTTGTAGATCTCATCGAGATAAGCAACTTTCTAAAGAAAATTTTTCTATCCGAGTTCATTTGCTATTTCTTTTTATTTATTTTATTATTTTATTTTTGTATTTTCTGAGAGTGACACGTGACCGCTCCTGGAACCGCCACGTGTCACCCATTTTTGAGCTTTTAAATATTCATTTTATTAAAAATATATTAAGAAAATAAAAATAATAATAAATCAATTCCACATGGCCCCACCTCCACCAATCATGTCATTGCCCGATCCCCTCAATCTCGTCGTTGCCCCTCGCATCCACACCACCTTCCTCTCTACGAATCTCTCCTTCTTCCTTGCCTCCCTTGAACCCCAATCGAATCACATCAAAAACCCCCTCCCTAATCCGAATCCCCAATCACCAAAATCAAATCGTCGATGCCCAATCATCAATCTAGCAACGCCAATCAACTTCCACCTCACCCTCCTATATAACAATCGTCGCCGCCCCTCTTCAAAGGCATTTGTTGTTATTGCACCGAAGGAGATGTGTAACCCGAAGGTGGCATCTCTGATTCCCTCCTTACTGCGATGAGGTCAGAGGCCACCGCACCTCGTAGCAATCTGAGCTCCTTAAGCTGTTGCCCCCTTTGCTCTGGTCGTAGCACCGCCAAGCCAACATATCTGCTTCACCTTCTATCGCTAGCGCACCTCCACCGTGGATGGACTGCTTCTTCTTCATCAATGCTCCTCCGCCTTCATCCGTGACCAACCTACTAACCTCAGAGTTGCCCCTTCCTATGGAGCTCAATGTCGTAGAGCGAATGACCTCCACCATCCCGATTCCACCTATTTCCTATTCTACCGTACACCTTGATCGACTTAGCCTCCTGCCGGAGGCATCACCACCCACTTCCATCGCAACTCAATCGTTCCTTGTTGCTGCACTCTAGTGCCAACCGCCTTCATCGACTAGAGGTGCCTCCTATTCGAGCCTCCGGGAGTCAGATGTCCATGAAACCATCTCTATGCTTCTGCTTCAATGACGCCTCCTACTAGGAGCCTGGTGTCTTCTACTTCGACAACACCCACGCCATCTCTGTCGAAGGATCTTTTCCACCACAACTCATCTAGCTCCTCCAAGCTCCCTTCGCCAGCTGTACAGACTGAGGAGCACGTGCAGCGCATGTGCTTTTACAGGAAGTATGCAAGAATACCCTCCATCTTCAGTTGTACTCTAGATTACTTCCACATGTGATATGTACGTGGGGGTGAGCATATTATGGAGAAACCCCTGAAGGACCACCAATTCACAAGCTGCCCCCACCAGCCAAGGTACACATGAGTAGCACGTGATCCTTAAACATTTTGTAATCCGCCCCCTTGAGCCTAGTAATCATACTCAGGTCCCTGCTCTACATTTGTTTCTTTATTTTAATTATTGTAATATTTTGAACATACCCCTATGTTCTCCATTTACTTTCAACCTTACATTACATCATTTTATTATTCCAAAAAAGCACTCTGTTCTTCAATAAATTCTCTACAATGTGGCATCCTCATCATATTTTTATTTCATGTGGCTATTTAATAATTATTATTCTTACAGAAATTTACATATTTTTACTAATTAACACTCAGAAATTCATATATAATTAACCATAGCTATAAAAATTACCAAAAATACATTGGAACGTAGAATTTGTTGTGTTTTACATGTACCTAAAAAGAATTGCATTCGCATGCATATTTTGATGTTTAAAAATCATTTTGTGTATTTCAATAATTAATTTTTAATAGGTACTAGATTCCACATTTTTAGGTTTAGGATTTTTCTGAGATAGATCACCTAGTGGTATATCTTGGGTAATTTTATTTTCTGAAAATCAGTAAATTTAATATTTATTATAAATAATTAATGAATATCTAACTATCTACATTCATTAATTTATAAAATATTCATATTACATCAGAAAATTCCAAAAAAACCGACAGTGAATTTATTTCACCATTATTCTCATCTTGGCCAAGTTTCATAAGTTTTGGACAGTGCCTGATTGATATTTAGTTTCTTATCCTTAAAATTGGTCTGCATTTTTACTTGCATTACAAAATTGCATTAAAATTCCAAAAATATTCCGCTTCAAAATCTGTGCACGAAATTTAATAGACATTTATCTAGGTTGTTTCTTTGCCTCTTTGAGTTCGACCTTGGGACTTGACCAAGTAAAATAAATATAAAATCACTTGAATTAACTGAATTAAATATATAAGTTATTATTTCATGATTGATTCTGATTACCCGCCTATAAGAAATGATACAATCATTTTCGCACGATTAATTAGCATTAATTAAAAGAGGGAATTCATGAATAATCAATGACTGAGGGCAATAAATAAACTACAGAAAGTAGAAAGAACAAAGGCAAACTCAAGGGGATCACTCGATCCTCCGTACTTAAGATTAAGTATCATAATTATAGAAAAAATGTGGCAAAAATTGGAGATGAGTAATAGATGTGAAGGAATGTATAAACAAGAAAAGTAATAACAACAAAAAAAGAAAACAAAAAATCAACGGAAACAATAGGCCCTCCTATACTTAAGATAGTATCCTAAGTATAAAGTTGAGCAATAATGGGGATGATTGGGATCTAAGAAGAATGTACAAGTGGTGTATGCTCCAGAAACAAATGGTCTCAAGCTCTCTGTACTGGACAAAATGATGAGAAAGAGTAGTCACAAGTCCCATATAAAGTAGATCACCTCAACTCAAGCCAAATGATTTGTAAATTCCATGAAGTGCTTCAACATTTATCCATTCACCAAGAATGGCTCTACGCCAGGTGACACATCTAATAAAGCTATGCTTCCGTTGTCGTGCACCATTCTGACTATGTATGGACATGCCCATTTGCTCATTAATTTGTTAGGAAAGATTTTCAACCGTGCATTGAATAACCAAACCTTCTGTTAAGGAACAAAGGTCTGGTGGTGAATGTGTCTGTCATTCTTCCTCTTCACCTTATCCTTATATATGAGAATGCTCTCATATGTTTGGTTTCGAATCTCAGCTAGCTCATTCAGATCGGTGTTCCTCTTTGCTCCAGCTTTCTACAAATCAAGTAATATCTCTTTGATCGCCCATTCTGATTTGTACATGATCTTAATTGGCAAATAGCATGGCTTCCCATAAACAAGCCTGAATGGGGAAGTACCTGGGGGGATCTTATATGTTGTACGGTATGCCCAAAGAACTTTGTCTAGAAGCTGTGACCAATCCTTCTTGTTTGGTTGTTCTAACTTCTGAACTATGGATATCACCTCCCTATTTGAAACTTAGGATATGTCGTTCATTTTCTTGGGGTATGGAGAAGCTACTATATGATCTATAGCATAATTCTTCACTACTTCGTCACATCTTTGTTGATAAAATGCCTAACCCCATTGTATATGAGAATACGTGGGATCTCGAACAATGAAATGAGGTGTTCCCTGAGGAACATGCATACTGTCTTGCAGTTAGTGTTTTGTGCAGGTATGGCCACCACCCATCTGCTAACAAATCTACAACCAAAAGTATGTACTCAAATCACCTGCTAGAAGGAAATGGTCGCATAAAATAAATGTCCCATAAATAAAAAATCTCACAAATGATCAATGGTTGCATCGACATCACAGCTCTCTCACTAGTCACCCCTCATGCTTTCTGAAAAACTGGGCAACTCTTCACAAATGTGTAAGCATCTCTCGTTAGAGTTGTCCACCAAAATCTACTCTTAAGTACCTTCTGCATTATCCTCTTCCCTGAATGATGTCCTCCTACTTCCAGAGAATGGCATAAGGAGAGGACACTATTGTATTCCTCATGAGGAATACATCGCTTATAAACGCAACAAGGTCCCTCATGGAAAAGAGTAGCATCCTCCCAATGATAATGTTATGGCTCAAAAACTAGTATGTCAACTCGATCTCTTTGCCAACTTTGTGGACTCTTACGTGTAACCAGAAAGTTCACTATATCGACATACCATGAAATCTCTATTACTGCAAAGAAGCTCTAATTTGGGAATCTCTCTGCAATATCTGCCGAATACTCATCTTGAGACTTCTCTATCTGTAACTGGGAGGTGATCAGCTGCCACGTTCTTTACTCTAGGTTTGTCCTTAATAAGCAAATCAAATTCCTGAAGTAAATTAATCCATCTAAGAAGGAATGCCTTAGCATCCTTCTTTTCCATGAAGTTTCTGGTAGCTGAATGGTTTGTGAAATTTGTAATCTCAGAACAACAAAGAAGATAAGATCTGAATTTGTTTAATTTAAAAATCACTACATGTGTCTCTTTCTCTTTAATTGTATAGTTCCGGTGTGCATCATATAAAGTGCGGGTGGTTTACTGAATAGCAATTGGAACGTCATTCCTCCTATGTTCTAATACAACCCCAACCGCAAAATCTGAAGCATCTGTCATGATCTCAAAAGGAAGAGACCAATCGGGTGGCTGTAGGATAGGAGCACTAATAATCATGTTCTTAAATGTCAGAAAGGCATAAAGATATTTTTCATCTATCAAGAACTAAATGTATTTACCTAATAACTCAGTCAACAATCGAGAAATCTTGGAGAAAACATGTACGAACCGTTAGTAAAAACCATCATGCCCTAGAAAGTACCGTAACTACTTAACGTTGGATGGTGGTCTAGACGCTTGATGACATCCACCTTGATAGGGTCAACCTCCATGCCTCGCTTCGAGATGACACACCCCAGCATAAAGGCATTTGTGATCACAAAGTGACTTTTTTCCCAATACATAACGAGATTTACCTCACATTATTTTTGAAATACTTGGTCTTGGTGCTCTAAAAATAAACAAATGAATAACCATAGACTGAAAAATCATCAATAAATAGCTCGAGAGTCGTCTACCATGTCTGCAAAAATGGCAAGCATGCACTTTTGGGGTAGCAGGGGCAATATACAAAACAAAGGGTATCCAACTAAAGACATACATGCCAAAAGGACATGTAAAGGTAGAATTCCCTTAGTCCTGAGGAGCAATGATGACCTAATTGTATCCAGAATAACTGTTTTGGAAATAGAAGTACTCTTTCCATGCCAACCTCTCTATAACCTGGTCTATAAAAGGAATTGGAAAGTGGTCCTTCATCGCAACATTTAATCATCTGTAATCAATACAAACTCTCCACGACGTGGTTACTCTCTTCGGAATTTCCTCACTACTTTCATTCTCAACTATCTGAATTCTTGAGTTCTTTGGGACAACATTTAATGGGCTAACCCATTAAGAGTTAGAGATGGGATATACAAACCATGCACCACACCCTTTCATAATCTCTTTCTTGGAAACTACTTTTAAAATGGTATAAGTTGGCAGTGAAACTCTCTAATTGTTTGTTGTTATGATCGAGATAGATATGTTGAGAACATAAAGCATAATTTTTCCTGTAGAGATCAGATACAGTTCATCCAATGGCCATGTGATTTCTTTCGAGAATCTCCATCAACCGAGATTCACGCTCTTCGATCAATGATGAATAGATAATGACTGGATACCGTAGGTGTGGACATTCAAGGAATGCATACTTCATGTTCGGAGGTAATGTTTTTAGCTCAGGCAAGGTAGAATCTGGCTCTGCTATCTCATCTAGCTTTGGAATGGGAACTATGCTAGTGGTTAATATATATGCAATATGGTTAACCACCATTTCAATGTGTTGTAACGTCGGACTACAGAAGACGTCTATGAAATCTGAAATGACATCATCCGACTCTGTGCTTTACTCATCCTCAGAATGACTAGAACTAAATAACTCATTAAAGTGATAGGCTGGCTCTATATCATCTGATGTGGAGGAATCAATCAAACTCTCTGAAATATCTGCAATAAGCTCATCAATATGTTGTTCCATCAGGTCAGTGTCTATAGAAGTGTACAAGCAGCCCTCAGAAGAATTGCCAATTGTATTGCCTTACCCATCCTCTGACAGGATATCTTGGGTCTCAATCTAATACCACTCATGGTTGTCACAACGAACCTCATCCATGTAATAACAACTAGCAAAAAAAACTAAAGATATATGAACAGTGTGTAGACTTCACACTAGGAGTGGGTAATTCTCTCGCCATCTCAATGTGTACCTTCTCACCCTTAGTGCAAAAAGACACCTTCCATGTATCATAATAAAAGAGAGTCTTCATGGTCTTTAAGAAAGGCCTGCCGAGAATGATTGGCGTAATGTGTAAATTTGCAGGGCAATCCATCTCTTAGATAGTGAAGTCTATTGGGAATTGCAAACCATGCATAGTTACGATCGTGTTCAATAAAATGCCCCTAGGTCTCTTAAATGATCGACAAATTAGTGAAATTGGGTGTTGCAGTAGCTACAACAAACATGTTCTTGAATAAGAAGCATGTTGTGCTGACAAGTGTCAGCAACACAAAATTCAAAAGGTGAAACTACATTATAAATTATGTAATAACTAGTATAATGAGTTGTTTTGAAAACATATAAAAACAAAAATGTATATAATTAATTAATCTAATTTATGGTATATTTTACATATATAAAACACATATATTTTATGATATATAAATAAAATATCAATAAACATATAACATGCTTTATAAGTATCATTTACAATTGTAATTGAATATTTTTATAAATAAGGTACAATATTTTATTTTTCTTATGAATTTATATAATAATAAATAAAGTTTATATGATTTTTTGTGAATTTTAATTTAGCTTACATAGATTAATAAATATAAGTATATACAATGTAGTTCATTTTTGCTTAATTTTAGGGGTTTTTTATTTATTTGAAATATTAAATAAGTATTTTTTGATTTTATTTTATAAATAAACTAAAATATCAAAAAAACTAAAAATTGTTAAATTAAGCGTACTATAAATAATTTGTATAGAATAAATTCAATAACCTAAAAATCAAATTGTCATTAGGTCCAAAAAATCGACTTTTTGCAATCAGACTCCATTTTCGATGAAAGCATCTTCATTAATTATAGAATTTTATATTTTGAACTTGAAAGGTTAGTGGAATTAAATTGTAGAACATTTAATGAAGTCAGATTCAGAAGTTAGAAAATTGACAATTTGGATGTTTCTTTACTTAGCATATTTACTGTTTGGAATTTTTTAAATTTTTATACATATATATACACATTGGTTAAAAATTTATATGTATTAATTATAATTATGTGAAGATAGCATATATATAATGAATACGTGGAATTAAATGTCATGTACATGGTCAGTTATTTTTTAATTTTCTTCCTAATCTCGCCCTACTATATTATTTGTCGACCAAGCCATGCTGACTTGGTCCAAGGGATTAGATTATATAAATAGACCTTAAAAATATATTTTTATTTTTTTCTCAGTCTATACAATATATACATATTTACATATTATCTTATTTTCTTTTCCTTTTATTTCTTATTTTTTCATTTATGTATTTTTTATGCATAAAATGAGTTTTTATTCATTAATGTAGTTTTGATAAAAAGTGGATGTTATTGCATATTTACATGTATTTGTTAAATATTTTTAGATAAAATGTGATAGAAATGTTAATGAATCTTGGATTCATCATCGAGTTGTAGAGCTTCGAAGCCCATCCTTCAATAGTTTCTTGAAACCAAAATCGGTCAAAAATTTTCGAGCTCTACGCTACCTTCTGAAGGATATGGGATAATCCTCAAGCTCATCATGGAAGTGTGAGCATCGTATCGAATACGACGAAGAACGACTAGTCAGACTAGTTGTTCTATGCAGCGGAAACTAAAAAATTTTCATGTGATGAAACCACATGATCCAAGAACACTTCTCTAATCGTTTCGTCTAAACCACAAACAAGTAATAGGATTACCTCTTGAAGCGTGGTTGCGATCGAGTCTCTAAACGAAGAGATCTCATGTCTCAAGTCCGATCCGACGGAGGAGACACTTGCGAGCGCGGGGAGGAATCTCGTACTTCTTGCAATCCACGTTGATGATCCAAGCGGCGGTTCTCCTGATCTCGACACACGAAATCCGACGTCTTCTTCACGAGCGAGGCGCACCGAAAGAGACGGAGATCCACGAGCAAATGATCTGGCATCATAACGACGATGCTGCGGCGATGAAGAACTTCTCTAGGGCATCCATGGTGGACGGCCATGAGAGAAGAAGAGAGAGGGATGACGTGTAGAGAGAGAGAGACTTATGTTCTCATTATGTAAAGAAGAGCAAAGGGGTGCCGCTCCTTTTATAATATTTTGGGATCCATTGATCTCAATCCATGGGCAACACAAATCCAATGGCTCTCATTGATTTGTGTTACTTTAATGGCTAAGATTTGTGTTGGTAAAAACCAACAACTATTAATTTAATTTAGATTAAATCTATATTGATAAATCAAATATAAATCAATCCTAAATTAAATCAAGCAAAGATGGAGATTATTGGATTGAATATTGCCTCCTTCCATGATGTGGGATTTGTTGACAATCTCATGTAATCTTATGATATCTCATGAGATTACATTGTTCCATGGAAATCTCCAAGACTTACAACAATACATGTTGTAAATTATTCAACAAAAATAATTCATAATTATTTTGTGAATATTGCAATCTTGCCATTGAAAAATTGTGAATCACATTCACAACCCAAAATAAAAAGTGAATTACATTTTCAATTCATTGTCTAATGTGAATCCAATTCACATAGACATTTAATTAACAAATGTAATTTATAAATTGCTCTCTCTTATATATTATAAATCACATTTATAATATATATGATTAATATGGATAGTGCCATCCACATTATTCGTGTCCATGATAATTAAATCACATTTCATCATCTTGGATCTCTATTCTCATGTTCCCAAATAATATGAATCACATTCACGTTATTCACATCTTTGATAATCAAATCACATTTAATTATTTAAGATAACTCTCTTTATAATATGAATCAAATTCATATTAATCATGATAATTAAATCATATTAATTACCAATTTACTCAATGCTTGGATACATATATCAACAATTAAATTATCCCGAAGGATAATGGGCTTTCTCCGTGAATACATGGAGATAAGGACAGGGCGATTGTATTGTTCCACGTATAGTGACTTGGATATTGAGATCACATCTCAAATCCAGATCTCGGGCCTCCCATAGATGCTTGATTAAATCAAGACCACAAATCTAATCTTCTCATTGCATCTGAATTACATTCAGATCAATGTCCAACATTTGGATTAAGATCATATTACTTCTCTACTGAGAGGAGTCACTAAAATCCAGACCTGTTTAATCACTCCCTAGGAATGGAAGCGTCATGGTTACACAACCGTTTATGATCACATCACCCTCAGGTATTCCCAATACCTGTACATCCTGCATACTGGAAGATTCAGAATAAACCCGAAGTATAAGATCAATTTTACACTGTCTACTTCTGGAATTTATCATTAAGTTTCTCATTCGAACATTGGGAGTTGGTATCGATCATATTCTTTCCAAAAGCATATATCATACCTAGGTGTTGATCATATACTTTCCAAAACTCTATATCAAACCTACAAATTCAGTCAAGATTCCAAAGCGAGACGACCGTGCACAGAATTTGATCTTCCCAACATCTCATGAGTGAGCTCATGTCTTCCAGTTCAGTAATGAACCTATATGATTCCTTTGAGAGATTGTATTACTCAAATGCCCTTATATGCACACCAGCACGCCGGTGTATAGACCGTGGTTAGGTCATCAACCTATTGGTCTGCCAAATGTACATACTCAGACCTATTGGTGTGCCTATATCATGACAGTATACAACATTCGACTTTGGTTATCTCGATTTCGTTAAGTCAACTCTTTGACCTAACTAATCTGACACCTCTGAATCTCTATTCCCATGCAGAGGACCTACATCAAGAGGTCGGTCAGATATCAGTGTAAATGAGAAAGGATTGCCATCTCCTACTCAGGCTGGAGATCATCTCTCAATAATTATTTGACGGTGCTTGATGAGTCCTCAATCTAACTCTTTAGATGTTCATCCAAGCACCAGCCTCTTTGATTCAATAATTGAACCAACAACTGTATGATCATTAAGATAGCCATGGTACATAACCCTAATTGTACTATGGGACCTATTATGCAAATTAGTTATTCTTCATTTCTGATCAGGGAATGATATTTGCAATAACATTTATTGCATAATGGCTCGCCGTGGGCTCGCATGTCGAACAATCTCCGACTATCACAAAGAGCCATTAGTGGGCTAATTATTTAAACCCACACTCATGTGACAATCATAGGCTATTTAGAAAAATAGCTAGGTACACTGATCAGTCACTCGATTCCCAAGAGACTACACCAAGTCCTTTTACGGTACTTGCATATCTCATAGTAACATTGTTCGCATCCAATGCGAATGTTGCATCTCATGCAACCAATACTCAATCATAGTGTTCTTGACACTACACCTCAATAATTATTATAACCAGTATGTAATTTAAATTTATCCTTTTCAGAATACCCTTATTCCTGGAGATCTCTATCTCCCATGTTATCCGTAGTTAAGACATTTCGGATCACTATCTATAAAGTCTAAATTTCTTGAAGATAAGACTTTGAGATCACTATCTCAAAAGGTTTTCCTTCTATGAAGATATCATTATTACTGCAATCAAGTTTTTTGTCACCAGAGTAGGGTTAGTAACAATTTACTACTCCCACTGCATGGTAGACATCTGGCTTTTTTACATATCTAGCATACCCCTGGCTTCTTTGAACTGATGCCCAAGGACTGGAAGTTTTAATATTCACTCCCTCAACTCTTTGAGGTGCTATCCCTTTAGATAGGTTAGTACCATATCTTAAAGGAAGGAAGCCCTCTTGGAATTTTCCAAGAATGGAACAAGTCCAAGGTGTACTACAGATGTGACAGTCCCAATATCCTCTTCTCTTTGCTTTTGAACACCTTCAGAACTAAGATCCAAGAGGCATCTTTGAGATCATATCTCAATGTATGGAATAGCCACATCATAAAACACTTATTATTTGCCGTGACCGTCCTCCCGAGGACCTTAGGTTACCCGTCAAACACGTCATTCGCCTACTTAATTAGCTTAGAGTTAATCCGATGTTATGAAAACCCTGGGAAATTTTTCTCTTTTTCTCATGACGTTCACAAGATTTATTTAAGCTAAACAAGCAACCACGAGGAAACTAAAAGCGGAAGTAAATAGTCACCAAAGCTGAACAACAGGATATACATTCCTTTTTCATTTCATTCATATTTACATGTTGGGGTTCCACAACACCCATATACATATACATATATATATATACCATAAAGAAGACTACATAGGAGAGCATAACTAATAGTTGTACAACTGAACTCCGAAAGACAAACCTGCTCTGAAAGTGTTTGCACCAAAAAGTAACTGCAGCCCCAACTAAGTTGGCTACCCGGTCGCCAGACCCTTGCTTGACACAAGTGGAAAGGGGACAAGCAAGCATCTGTCAACAATTGCCAAGTACAAATTCTACACAGTTTTACTAAGGAAAAGTAGTAAGGAAAAGACTAGAAACAGCTAGAAAAACAAAAAGGTAAACTGTAGTGGACAGAAAAAGAACTAGCAAGTAAAAGTGGGTTAATTGATTCTTTTAAGTTATTTACTTTCTTTAGGAAAACTGACAAGAAGAACACACTCGCTCATTGCCACACCGTGTCTCCCTCGATCAATGGAACTAACCAAACAATAACTCAAGCCTAGAAGAAAGTCTGTGGTCTTGGTCCGGTTAGGACCTCGATATCCGGGTAGGACTTCAAAGTCCAGGTTGAACCTCACACTATGATTCTGAGGTATGGTGTACGCCTCAGGGTTGGGGTGCCTCCGTAGGCATGTGATGGTACCTTGCATCCTAACTAAGTTCCCAACACTTCTTCTAGCTTTTCCCTCAACTCACATTGATCCTCGGTCGACACGTGTGATAGCTCGCTCATGAAGGTGTACAAGAGGAAACGTACTCACAACTCTCTCAACACCCAACCCTCATTAGTCTCTACTAACGGTACTATCATCACTAGTCTCCTAGCGGAAAAGTCATCACTAGGCAGCTAGCGGAAAGTCACCTGTCTCCTACCCCATCACGAGGCCACAAGCCTGGAGGAAAGGTAGTAAAAGAGTCGTTAGTGTTTACTGGCAGAACTACAACTCAACTGGACAATTGGTGAACTGTAACATGTTTACTGACCACTACCCCATCACCAGGTCACAAGCCAGGAGGAAAGGTAACATTTGTTGCGGTGAGGAAACCCCCGAAGGGATTCGTCTGTCTCGCCAATCCTAGTGGAAGTGTGGTCCAAGGGAAAGGCAATGGTAGTACGACTACTACGCCACTAGAGGCAGGAAAGAGAAGAGGTAAGCCTGCCGGTCCCGACTTCCTCTCTCGTTGCTCAACTCCTGGAAGATAAAAGCTATGTAAAACCAGACGAGCTCGTAACTAATTGCGGAGAACCTCCAGCCTAGGCTCTCTAAGAAAAACCACTGGGTCAGCAGAATGGTCTAGACAACTCGTGGATCCCAAAGAAGAGTAAAATCAAGCCGGCTCTAAGAAAACACGTACAGAAGACTGGGATCCTAGACCCATGCTCTCAGTGTCCACTACCCAAGCATGAGTGACCTCATCTCCAGCTCAGGTGAGGGTCACCGCACCCTCGCACAGTCGGAGTATGAGTCTCCACGACTGGCTACATGTGACATCACCATTTCTTTTATTTTCATGTTTCGCACTAATTGTCTACGATTTCTTTGACTTATTCCACTTCTACAAGTTATCGGTCCTAGACCTGAACTTGTTCTATAAGAACCTCAACTGATCCAAGGTCAGGGTTACATACCTGTTATGATAGTCTCTCTCAGCTCCCACTGAAGAACATCTATCTTATGATCTTGGCTATATTACCGGGAAACATCTTTCTTTCCTACGACCCAAAAGATTCACAAACACCCACAAAGATCTGGCTGCCTATTAGAGGAAGATTTGCTACATGGCAAGTTCATATAGTCTTATTTTCATGTATGATAACAACATATATATCATTAAGTTCATCCCCAATTTCATAACCCATAACATGTGTTTCAAACCCACCTTTATAATTAACAAATATACTAAGGCACTCTAAAATGGTTACTAAGGGGTTTACTCTTTCAAAGTTTATCATACCAAAACAGTGGCAATGTGCGTGTACACTACATAGTAATTCAAGGCATCTAATCCTTTTAATTTCACATCCAACTTCATGGGCTTCAAAGACACAAAGTTAAGCATTCAATTGACTTTAAAGTCTAACATTTGTTGGGTCATTTAGAGGGCACCGCATGCTCCAATCATGCATCTGTTCTACACATAAATCTATGTGTACAGCAATCATATAGCCGCAAACATAAGGAAATTCAAGGCATAAAAATTCTCCCAATTACTCAAGCAAAGTTATAGCTTTCAACACAACAAAATCCACTAACAATCCATGCTTAAAGATCATCAAAACAGTTGAGAATATCGAATCAAAATCATCAATGCTCAGCCATGAATTGCAAGTGTGCACAGTATCATATAACAATGCATCAATAGCCAAAACCATCAATTCATTCACTCTAAATAACTCCCCCTTATGAGATTAAATCATTAATTGATTACCCATTTCAATATAGGGAGAACTTGGGGACTTGGAGTTTTTTAAACCCACCAAAAGATGCGTAAAATTGGATCAAAACATGCATTCAACAACTGAAATTCGGCCATAGCAAGATCCATGAACAACAGCCAATTTGGTCTCAAAATCACCATCAAAACCAATCCAAATACTAGGATTCCATGGGTCTTGTATCCCCCATATATCCAGCAATCAAATCCATCAAGGAGGTTCTAAGAAAACTTCCAAAATCATGCATGTCCTCAGCCATAATGCAACAATTTCAAATCTGAAACATTCAGTGGCAAGCATAATAACAACAGTCATAAACTCCTCAAAACTCATCATATTTCGAAACCAAACCCATGGATTGATGGTTAACATGAAGGAGTATCTATCAACAAGTAAATCCACTCATGGGGACATGAAGAAACTCCCCAAAACCATCATGAATCTCGGATTTTAAGTGCATGGACAGATGTGAAAACATTCAGCTACTTGTATATGAACAACAGCCAAATCATTTCCAATTCACCTCAAATTTCGAAATAAAAATCATGGATCTTAGGCCAACTTAGTGGAAATGCAACCAACAAGCAAATCCACTCAAGGGAATTCAAAGAAGATCCCCAAATCATGAAAAACCTCAGCCAACATTCAGCAAAAAAAATCTGAAACATTCAGCAAAACCGTCCATGCACAGCAACCATAAAAGCTCATAATCACATGTAAATTCGAGTCCAATACCGTGGATGGAAGGCCAACTTAATGGAGCATATAACAGCAACAAAAACCACTCAGAGCCTCAAAAAACCAAGTTTGATCAACAAAATCCCCAAAACAAAGACTTAATTCAAGACCTGGGTTATAAGTGGTAGGAAATCAACAAAATGGCAGCAAAGGAGGGCTTAATTTGTACCTCAATTTCAAGCTTCAAGGGCTTGAAGAAGAACACTCCAAAAACAAGTGTAGAGCATTCCACACCATGGGCTTCAAGCTTGGATTTCTCTTCTTCTTTGGCCCCTGATCTTACATGTAATGCAAGATCCAAGATCCTCTCCTCCACAGCTTTGATTTGAGCTCTTGAAACTCAAATGTTGATGAGAAATGGGGAGTGGATCAAAGGAAGAAGGTGGAGCAAAGAGGGTAGTCGGCCATGGCTAAGGAGCTCTAAGTTCTCAAGAATAAGAAGATGAAGAGAGGAGATTAAGTGTGGCCAAAGTAGGCATTTAGGTGGGTTTATAATTCTTGGGCAATTTGCAACATAAACCCACAAACTCCTCATATTTGCAATTAAGGCCCACCTATGAATAGTAACCCATACTTAGTCACAAATCCTTACTTAGCCACTTAACCCCACTTAGCCACAAATGACATCTCAAAATCCCATCAAGCTCACTAATGATTCATCATCTAGACTTAGTTACTCATTAGGATTTAGGTCTGTTACATTATCAACCTTATATCACATTATAAATGATTAGGATATTATCTACATTTAGCACGATGAACACAATGGCAGTCCTACTAAGCTTCATATAGTTTATCAAGATTCTATCTGAAACCATAACATTTATAATTTCATTAAAAACAAATATTCCAACTACAAGAAGCTTATTTGAGTGTTGCTATGGTTAGCAATATTCTGATTAGGATATTCATATAGTTTGTCTTCGGTGTGTAGCTCATGGCCACGAACCGTGCTTTGAAGGTCTCTACCTTTTCATCAGGTTTCCTCTTTCTCTTTAAGATCTATTTACACCTTAATGGGTCTTACCCATATAGGTGGATCCTCGAGGGTCTATATACAACACATGTATATGAAGTCTACTTTAGACTTTATTGCTAACATCCATCTTTCCATGTCATGATCTTTAGAAGCATCATCATATGAAGTTAGATCATTGTCAGATTCAACTGACACATGGAACCCATCTTCAAACTTATTTGAAGAGGTATTAGTGTTTCATCTTTAATTGTCATTTTAGTTTCCGATTCCAGGAGCCTCATTATCATCTTAAGATTAAATGAGTTCCTTTACTTCATTTTCATCTTGATTCTCAAGAGAGTCATCCAATAAGAATTATATTCTCAAAGATGAGATCTTTAAGAATCTCAAGGTCATAAAGTAGGTATCCAATACCATCCTTTATTTTCCTAATGAAGTAGCACTCTCCAGTGCCTGATTCCATATTACTTGCATGGAACCTTATTAAGGATATATATTGTATTCTCTACTACATATATACCTTGAAAACTAATAGATAATTATGCTAATATTCATCATTGATCATATCATGTCATATATGATCCAATTGTATCTCCGTACAACTCTTATTGAGTTTAGGTTTACAAGGAGGAGTGAGATAAAAATAATATTCATTTCTCTATAAGGTATTCCATGAATTCATCTAATAGGTACAAGTTACCTAGGTTAGATCAAATTCATTTTAGCTTCCTTCAGACTTTGATTCAAAATCAAAATTGTGAAATCTTTGAACATTTCAATGCTTTCTAACGCGAAGGAAATAAATCTCATATCTCAAATAATCATCAACAGATATCACATATCCATAATGTTTATTCTGATATAGAAGATTCGCATACATCAATATGTATGAGATTTTGAATACCTTGACATATTACATCATTCCCAAGGAAGGATGTATTGGACATTTCTACTTTTGAATACAATATTCACAAGTATGTAAGATTTGAACCTTTAGACAATCTAAAGTTTCGTCTCTTATCAATCTACTGATCACATCAACAGACAAATGTCCAAAACATGATGCTAGATCATTATCAAATGATCTACATGCTCCTATTGATCTTTAATGGTATAATTTTCTGTATTAGAAATCTTAATGAACCATTCACTAATTTTCTAATTTAGTAGAGTCCACAAGATTTTAGATTACTATCTGAAATATCTCCATCATAACTCTTTATGATAGGTTTATTACAAAATTCATGTTTATTTCCAACATTTAGAAATAAACAATAAGTGTATTTTGATATCTAGGTCATAGAGACATTCTCTAAGACTAAGGGCTCTCCCACTGAAAATAACAAGTCCATTTATCCAATAGAGATTGTTGCAACAATTGCATCAATGTCCATGTGGATGACTATTGAACTTTAACATCAATATTTATAATCTTCTAATACATATGCAACTAATTGCAAGTGTCATTAGAAGAATGAGATACAATTATTAGACTTTTATCTTATCCAATAAGAAAGTCAATTTCAAAGATTAAAAGTAGATTATTCCGATGCACTATCCGAGTCGTTCTCTAAGGATCTAGATAGACTTTATTGTCATACTATTTATACATCAACTTATTGCAGTATCG
This sequence comes from Ottelia alismoides, assembly GCA_037367405.1. Lineage (NCBI taxonomy): Eukaryota > Viridiplantae > Streptophyta > Magnoliopsida > Alismatales > Hydrocharitaceae > Ottelia > Ottelia alismoides. The sequence continues at coordinate 435,359 of JAZKJV010009140.1, read as the reverse complement.
GCATTCATCCAACTATTTGGATGTCATATGGAAGTCACAAAAGCACGGTAAACTCTTTGACTTTCCTTCTTACTTGGGTCCAACCCATGCTTCCACTGCGCTCCGTTTATCTATAAACAGCCATTGCTTTAGACGAAGGATCTCTTATGCTGAATTCAAAAGATTTTAATATAAGAGCATTTCAACATTTGCACATACTTTATTCTATTCATACAATATGAATATTCTGAAGCTTCATGAATGACTAGAGTATAGATAGTAGAATGATGATACTCATCGTATCTACATCCATCTAAACTCATAAAACATTGGTTCAGGTAGGTACTCAAACAATTTGAATACATCATCTCTTATAGAGCTACCACTCTGCATGATTCAGAGAACCACGCCATTCATGATTAAATGTCGAGAGCACATATGTATGCCATAACATCTTCTTAGAATTTTATAAGGATTATTTGACAATTATGATCATCATCGTCATGTTACTTCCGAAGTACATTCAATGAGAGATCAAGATTATAGAGACATACAAACCCTAGGGTTGTAGTCCTATTATCTATTTAATTATCATTCCTTATTATTACGAGGAAAATTGTGTTAGCAATGTGAGCCCGAGGCGAACCATTCCTGCAATAAATGTTATTGTAATAAATGATTTATCAATAAATGTTATTGATAATGTTTCACTCCCTTTCTGAAATTGATTGAATGAATGCACTATAAGGTCCCTCTGTACAATATGGGTTATGTACCATGGCCAACTTGATAATCATACAGCTGTTGATTCAATGATTGAATCATAGAGGCTGATGCTTGGATGAATATCTAAGGAGTTAGATAGAGGACTCATCAAGCATCATCAATGGTTGACAAGTAGTGATCTCCAGCCTTAGAAGGAGATGCCTTTCTCATTAGGATCCTCTGATCGACCTCTTGATGCAGGTCCTCCGCATGGGAATAATGATTCGGAGGTATCAGATTAGTTGAGTTAATGGGTTGACTTAACGAGATCGAGATAACCAAAGACCTATGATGAATACTGTTACATCACAGGCAAACATCCTCCGACCGGAGACAGATGTATTGCTATATGACTTAGTGTGTACATTTGGCAGACCAATAGGTTGATGACCTAACCAAGGTCTATACACAGGCGAGCTGGTGTGCATGTAAGGGTATAAGAGTAATACGATCTCTCAAAGGGATCATACAGGTTCACTTGTGAATCGGGAGACATGAGCTCACTCATGAGGTATTGGGACTGATCAAATTCATGCATGGTCGTCATGCTTCAGAAGCATGACATGAATTTGTAGGTAAGATATATGCTTTGTGAAAGCATATGATTTGTACCATATCCCAAGGACCAAGATTAAGAAACTTAGTGATCAGACCATGAAGATGACAGTGTAAAAGTGATCTATATCTTCAGGATGATCATGAGTCTTCAAGTATGCACGATGTACAGGTATTGGGAATACCTGAGGGTGATTTGATCATAAACGATTGCATAACCATGACGCTTCCATTCCGAGGCAGTGATGAAACATGTATGGATTTTAGTGACTCCACTCATTAGAGAAGTGACCTAATCTTAGTCCATGTACTGAACATTGATCTGAATGAGATTCAGATGCAATGGGAAGATTAGGTTTACGGTCTTGGTTTAATCAAGCATCTATGAGAGGTCCATGGGATCTGGATTTGAGATGTGATCTCAATATCCAAGTCACTATACGTGGAACAATACAGTCGCCATGTCCTTATCTCCATGTATCTGAGGAGAAATAGCATTGTTCCTGAATGGTTCAAGATTACATCCATAAGATCTAAGCATTGAGAAATTGATAATTAAATGTGATTTAATTATCATGATGTATCAGGAATTATCCAATATAATTAAATGTGATTTAATTATTATGGATAAGAATAATATGGATAGAAATATCAAATTATTCATGATATATTATAAATGCGATTTATAATATATTAGAGCTAATTATAATTTATATTTGTTTAATTAATATTAAAATGTATTGGATGCACATTGTTTAATTAATTGAAAATGTAAATTATATTTTGTTTTGGGTTGTGAATGTGATTCACAATTTTCCAATGTCAAGATTGCAATATTCCCAAAATTAATTGTGAATTATTTTTGCTGAATAAATCCCAACAAAAGATATTGGAATAAATAATGGAGAAATTCAAGGAGATATGCAATCTCATGGAAATCCATGAGATTGCCCCCACTTGGAATGTGGTGGGCGGCTACCAAGTCCTATATGGAATTGGTGGTCGTCCACCCTATTTCTTGGGGAGGCATGATCTACATTGAAACAATCTCCTTATTTTATTAGTTTAATTTTATGATTGATGTATATTTGATTTATCAAATATATTTAATCTAAATTAAATCATAAGTTGTTTGTTTTTATCAACAACAATCTTGACCATTAGATTGACATAAATCAATCTCATCCATTGATTTTATATGTCCCATGGATTGAGATCCATGGATCCTAAAACCCTATAAATAGAGAGGCATGCTAAGCTTTCTATTACATGCTTTTTGGAAGTACTTCTCTCTCTCTCTCTCTCTCTCTCTCTCTCTTTTTCTCCTCACATTCCAACCCTCTCCCTCTCTCTCTTGGTGACCGACCACCAAAACCCTAGGGGAGGACTTCGTCGTCGCCTACGCCATCGCGCCGCCACTTCGATGCTCCATCGTTCTCCGTCTTCATGGAGTTCTACACTCATTAAGGAGAAGTTCGATCTCGTACGACGAGATCAGGAGTTCACCGTGCTTGGATCAACTCGTTGGATTGCGAGGACAACACTACTCGTCCCCGCGCTCACAAGCCGCTTCTCCGATGATCGAACTTGAGACAGGAGGTCTCTTTTTTTCCCTAGAGACTCGATCAACCACGCTTTAAGAGGTATTGCATTATACTTGTTGTGTTTATAGATGAAACGATCCGAGAATCGTTCTTGGATCATGTGGTTTCATCGTATGAAAAATTTTAAATTCCGCTGCACCGAACGACTAGTACGACTAGTCGTTCTCCATTGTATCCGTTACGACGATCACGCTTCTATGATGCGCTTGAGGATTTTCCCATATCCTTCAAGTGGTATCAGAGCCTTAGGTCGAAGGTTTTGGATACGATCTGCAAACCTAGGACGACTTGGGTTCGTGGAAGTCACGAAAGTTTTTATCGCATTTGATTTTCGCACTTCTGTTTAGTGAATAAATTCTGCCCTTTTTAAATTGTTTAAACACGAATTAAAACTTGGATTTTGTTCCCCATTAAATAAGGAAACCATAGGATCTGAGTTTACGTAATTTGGATTTCGTTTGATCGAGATATGGTTGTTTTAATGAACATGTCTGCACTGTTGCAGGAACTACAAATCTTAACATGATTAAAGGGTTAATTACTGTTTACACTTGCCTTGAAATACATGAAATATCACTTAGGTTCTATCCTAAATCAAATTAGCAATCTATGAAAATTGATTTTGTCTAATTTGAATTTCATATGATTGAGATATGTTAATTTTAGTAAGTATGGGTCACTGCTGAAATTACAGTCCTAATCAAGAACCGTGTGATTGTCAATTGATGAAATTAATTGTCAATTTCAAGAAATAATTATGGAAAATATTTGATAAATATTGGAAGATTATTATTTCCTTAATTGACTTGGCCTCGACCAATAATTTAATAGATTTGATCTAGATCATAATTGGAAACAAAATCATCAAACTCCTTGCTTGAATAGGATTGGGAATTTGTCTAGAAAATTTCCTTATAATAAAAAATGTTTTGATTACTATATGGTATAATCTCGGTTGAAGAACCGATGATCATGTCAAGTACAAATTGATCTATTTGGCATTATCCCTTCCTGAGGCGGATATGGTGTCTAATCGGAGACCGCTGGGGTAGCGGGATGCAACGTATGTGGTCCATCCCACTCTCGCCGGTACTGGCCATGACAGTGGGTAGGAACTTGATAATGCCAAAAAAATTAAGTTGTATTTTCTAATTATTAAAATACGAATTAATACGTACTTTGAAATAATACCATATATATTCAAGTAAAACAATCAAGTTTGATTGATTGAATTGGATTGATAATTAATTTAATATGATTGAATTAATTATGTCTAATTAAAATACTCTATTATGAATAGAGTTGTTAATTCCCTTGGAAGAATTAATTACATGAAATTGATACATAATAATTAATTAAAATTTGAATATGAAATGGAGGATCACACAAGTGACATCCATGGTCTCTCGTCAAGGCGAAGGGCTTCGTCGCCAGATATTATATGTAGGAGACGCCTGCCCGAAGTTACAGCTCCTGTGTATGATCCATTTGGATCGGGCTCGTCGTTTCTCAAAAGAGTAAGGACGTATGCGTAGTGACCCCAATATCGGGTCCTCATATTATTGGGGCGATATTTGATTACGCATAGCGAGTTGTATTCCGGTTGATGGTTGGTTCAATTAATGACGGGTCAACATCACCTTAGGGGTGGTGGGCCCGTGTATGAAAGATTGAATTGGGAAATGCAAGTAGGACTTGCAAGGCGGAATGTGTTCCCGCTTCTCTTACTGGAGTCAAAGGTTCTAATATTATTGGGATATGACAAAGATAAAGAGGAGATCCCAGTTCTTACTTGAGATATAGTGGTAAGTATATCTCTTACTTTGAAAGTGATTAAGGGAATAAACTTTTATAGTTGACATAGTAAGACTAATTTGATTTAAAATGCCTTGATCAAATAAAATTAAATTGAATATATGATTATATGTTCTAATATAGTGCATTCTTAATTTCAGAAAATGAAGTCCATGAACCCACTAAGCAGGCTTCTGGAGGTCAACTAGTTAACCGGACCAAATTACTCCGATTGGATCTGTAATTTGGAGCTTGTACTCTCGGCTGAGCGCATAAGTTATGTGCTCTTAGAAGACAAGCATGAAAACCCTAAATCTAAGGAAGAGAAAGCATACAATGACAAGCATGATGAAGATCATGTCTTGGCTAGATGCTACACCTTGGGTTCTCTCTCCAATGTTTTTCAGAAACAACCTGTGGAGATGAATACTTACCAGAAGATAATGAAGAATCTGAAAGATATGTTTGGTAACATTAACCACACCCAGCGGTACAACGTTATGAAAGAATTCATTCGCTGCAAGATGCAAGAAGGGACGTCAGTCCATGAACATGTACTCAAATGTTTGGGTACTTATCGGAGCTGGAGACTCTGGGGGCAACTATGGATGCAGACATGCAATCTGATTTCATTCTGTTATCATTTCCTAAATCTTTCAATAACTTTGTGGTGTCATTCCAAATGAACAAGCTGGAGTTGACAAATGCTGGGCTTCTTGCTGCATTAAAGTCTGCAGAAGACGTGATGATGAAAGATGGTCCCGCTGGCAGTGCAATGGTTGCACAGGTCAGAGGGAAGCGTGGTCGGAAGCATGGTTCTCGGAAGGGCCCAACCCAGAAGAGAAAGAAGAAGGGATAAAGTGTTGGCTCATATTCCAATGCATCCACTCTAATGGCGTCGAAGAAAACTGATGTCTGTCACCACGGCAAAAAGCCGGGGCACTGGAGGCGTAATTGCTCGGATTATCTGAAGTCAGTCGACAAAGGTAAAGCACGAGCATGTATGAAATTTACTTTTATAATTGAAACCAGTTTTCTCATTGGACGAGAAGGAAGTTGGGTTGTTGATTCTGGTGCTTCTGTTCATGTACGCAATTTGTTGCATTTGTTTCAGGAAACTAGAAAACTTGAAGAAGGGGAGATAGTCATCCAGATGGGATCTGATGCGAGTGTTGCAGCAGTCACCGTCGGGACTAGTAAGCTATCATTATTTAGTGGTAGAGTCCTAGTACTTAAAGAGTGTCTTTATGTACCTGAAGTCAGGAGGAATTTGATATCTGTATCTAAGCTAGTTAGAAGAGGATAATCATTCCTATTCTGTAATAAGTTAGTCATAAATCATTATGATAAAGATATTGCAGATGGTATTTTGACTTCTGGTGGATTCTATGAATTGTGCATTAATGAGCGTGTCATGAATGTTACAACCACTAATAAAAACCCTAAAAGATACAGGAATAATAAAAATCATTCAAACATGATTTGGCATCAAAGGCTTGGTCATTTACCTATTGATAGGTGATAAACCCAAAAATCGATCGGTCTTGTGCTCCACACAAGGCGGGAACACAGTCAAAGTGTCGACCAATCAAAATCTGAATTTAATCAACAATTAACCCACACTAAAGATCAATAAATTAGAAATAATGTGGAGTTAAAATTTATTTTTAACTCTACATAAAAGATGTATAGGTGCAAGTATGTAGAGAGTTCGAACACAGGGAGCAAACAGGGTAATTCAAAAATGTGTGCACAAGTGAGTGTGGGTGAAGTGTCTACACTAAGCAGGCAAGCAAATAAATTTTTGTGGGTTTTTAATTTTTAATTAATTTTTTTTATTTTTATTTAATTTTTAATTTTGTATTTTTGTTTTTAATTTTCTGATTTTTATAATTTATATTTGAAATCTTTTTTTTTCTTTTTCAATATTGGAAAGTAAAGACAATGTAATGAAAGGCAAGATAAAATATTTATAAAAATATGTAAAAATAATCAAAAATTCAGAAATAAAATGTTTTTAATATTTTTAGGATTTTTTACTGTTTTTGTGATTTTTGGAGATTTTTCAAGGTGTTTTTGGTATTTTTTAATTACTGAAATAAGTCAAATCAGTGAAATAGATGCTGGCTGTGAGTAAAATGGGATTTAAAAATAGAAACCAGTACTCAAAATTTTTCACAATAATTTTCAAATAAAGCTACTGAAATATGCAACAAACAGGAGCTGAGTTTGTATTTTTTGGAGTTTTCCTTGATTTTATATATTTTTTTGAAGTTTTAGAGTGTTTTCAAATTTTTAGTGTTTTTCTTTTGAGATTTTTAATGATTTTTGGACTGACACTAAAATATGATAAACTAGACACACTAAGAAATTTTTTTAGAATTTTTTGAAGTGTTTTATTATTTTTTTGGCATTTTCTAAGCTAGACAATAAAGAAAAAGCATGTTTCTGATTTCTAATCAATATAAAAATAAAATAAAATCAAAAACTAAATTGATAACGTTAAAGTACACGTATCCAGGAGCTTAAGTTCAAAATTTTAGAAATTTAGAGGCCAAATGAAGGTCCAAATAAATGGAGCAAGTCAGCACAAGTTAAAGGTCTGGCAGGGGCCTAAATGCGAATAGTCAAAAGCCCGGAGCTGATCATGCAATTTTTACACAAATTTTCAACTCAGTAAAATATTTTCTGTGCTAAAAACCAATACCCCAAAGCCGCAGGGGCTTCTCTGTAAATATCCCAAACCCACGTGCGTCGCACGCACGCCTGGGAGGGGCACAGATGAAATATTAAAGAGTTCAAGGGCTAAATTGTAAAGTGGCCAGCACTTTATAACTGCACTCGAAAGCTTCTGAACTGAACTTTAAAGTATACAAAATCCGAGGGACCTTTTGCAAAATCACCAAAGCACATGCTCACACACGTGACTGGTTGGGCGTAAAAGTAAAACCTCAAAAAGCAGGGGTTTAATTATAAATTTTACAAAAATAAATCAACGGTAGATGAAAGATTCCATGCTAATTTTTAAATACAAAAAAGATGGCGGGCTTACGATGCAAAATGCCCAGCCAAGAGACGATCTGACGATGGGCGTAAACCCACTTAACCACGTGTCGGCACAGGGGGCAACGATGCCCCTTCGCTTCCTACGGCCGCGATTAGATCTGGCGAGATGATCCAACAGCTGGAGTGGCGTTGATCCTATGGTAGCTGCTCTCCACGACGAACGGGGGAGAAATCGACGACTGGGAGCCCCAATGGAAGAACACGGACGAACAGCGGCGCAGGGGGTCTTCTCCGAGCGTTCTCCTCCTCCTCCGACGCTTTCCGAGGTTGCGAGATGGCCTACGACGTTCCTGGAAGGTTCCCCCAGCTTGTGACGGGGCCAAAATGGGTGGAGAGGCCCTGGTGCGCCGCCGCGAGCTCGAGGCAGCAAGGTAGCTCCAGGTAGCGTGGTTGCTACAAAATTCAACCCCGAGAGGGGGTCTCTTCGACCTCAGGAACCTGCAAGAATGAACAGCAAGCACGAGAGATGGTTCCGAGGCAAAAAGAAGGTAGCGGGGGTGGTGTGCGTGGAATGGGGGTACCCGCCGGAGCTCGAGAGCTCCGGCAAGATGTTCGATCGTGGACTATATGCGGATTAATCGACGAGCAAGCAAACTAACTGTACAAGCGTAAACCTAAGACTACCAGCTACTAAATGACGGAAAAAAATAAGGAGAAAAATGACCTCGAGGTCTGTATGCCCAAGGTTGGAACCTCACGGCCAGGAGATGGCTGGAGATGGTGGAACTCGGCGTTAGGTGCTTTGTCGCACCTCGCTTGAGATGGGGGAGGACTCCCCTGTCACTGGAGATCAACCCTCGACCCTCACATGGAGGTTTTTGGCGCCCAAGCCGGTTCAAAGTCAAATGGGGTTGAGGGGTTGGTTTTTGAAGCATGATGGTCGTGGCTCCTTCAACGAGGAAAAACGGGCTGCATGATGGTCCATTCCCCGAGCAAATTAGTGGGCGGATATCATTGATGCAAGGGGAGAAAAAATGCAGAAGAAGTCGACCTCATTCGATAAAAGATGTGGCCTCCAAAATTCATCAAAAACGAGGAAAAAGTCACTCTGACAGGCAGCAGGCGCTGGTTCAGAGAGTTGACCCAGGTCAACTCTCCGGCCCTCCTGGTTGGTCCACGTGGACCAACCAGGAAAAAGCCTGGAAATAATTATTGTAAAATCTTTTAAAAATATTAAACGATTTTATTAAGTTTTGATTATAAAATAAAAAATGTTTATTATTTTATATAGTATTTTATTCCGATTTTTAATTATTTTTATGAGTTATAATTTTACAAGTTGCTTTTATACCCCTATATAGGTATATTATTCTATACATTGTATTCTCTTATTTTTATTTTGTATTTTTAATTTCTTTAATTTTGTTTATTAATTTATATAATTACAAAGTATTTTACTACACTTAAATATATTTTTATTTTATTTTTCTGAGATGTTTTGTATGTGTAATAAAATATTAATATGAAAAGTATAGGTATACATATGGGTAGGGTACCTATATATTGTGTATATAAGTATTTTTATTTTGAGTTTTATTTAGGTTTTTATTCTAATTTTAATGTACATTATTATTATAAGTAATATTTACAACATTATAAAAATATAAAAATATAAAAATAATGAATAAATAATAAATTCAATATTTTAATATGTACAAGTATACAATAGGGATCCAATACGCAATTTTCAAACCGTAGCTCCGCCAAATGCGAAACCACCGCCATTAAAGAGCTTATTTTCTTCTATATACAATTAAAGGTGAGTATGCTGCATTTGGAGTTTCCATTTGTGAGATACGGGTCTGGGAAGTTGGGATTCTGGATTTTTATTCAACCATAACTTTTTATCTGTGCATTATTTTTCTGTGAAATCAATTTTGTATTTTTATTTATAAAATTATCTACAACTTTCATGTACAAAGTTTCTTAATTTGATGTATAAAAAGTGGAACCAAAAATAGGTTCCAAAATGACTAAAGAATGAAGAGAATGTATAGGCATTTATCTGTATTTCTGACCTTATCTCCCCCTACTTTATTCCTGGTCGACCTATTCATCAAGATGCCTAGGTCTCGGGGGTTTTGGGTCATAAAATATTTACAATATTTTATTCTTTTTCTTTTCTTTATTTATTCTATAATTTTGGCCTTAATTACAGTATTTTATACACTATGTAGATGCACATGCATGAATGCTAAGATGCTCTATTTAAGGGTATTTACAGGCCTTTGCTAGGGTTTTTAGTGCCAAAATGATAGAATAAAGATGATGAAATGTGGATTCATCATCCCCCTATACTTTACCTTTGCTAGTCCCTAGCAAACACTTATGCAATAAGTGCAGAAAGAAAAGAAAAAGAAGAAATATGGATTTTATTTGATTATCAAACTTGTCTTCACAAAATCAAAGTTTGGAGCTTAAGTCGGACCCTTGGAATTTTAGTACGGGCGGAACCTTATTGAGAACCGAATTTGAAATCCAACAGTCCTTGAGAATCCCAAAACTCTGTCCAAGTCTCCTTAATAGCCAGGTCAGACATATCTCAATTCATACGCAAACTCTTACGACTATGAATCTGACTTGTACAGTGTAAGTGATGGTGGCTCTCCCCAACCAGAATGACAAAGAAACTGACTTCTCCAGTACGACAACCCAATGATTCCCCAATCCAGCAACTCCATCCTCGAGGAGCGGGGTATTCCCTTCTAAGTTCAAGTGGCAACCAGCTCAAGAGGAGGGGGTGAAGAGAAGAATGGACGGTAGCCAGTGTAGCTACCTATCCCGGGATGCAAGACCGGTGTAGTCAAGTCATCCTGCTGCAGGCTCACATATTTGACTTTGGAACTCAAGCTTGCTTATTGACTTTGTACATACTTGCAGGCTTTTTATTTTTGTACATGCCTGAACCTTTTTTTTTAATACTATATACAGCAGTATTTACATAAGGAGTTTTTCCTCTTGAGCCAGTAGACTATCCCTCTTTTGAAGCTTTATCGCAACCCACAGCCTCCTGTCTTTAGACTTCCTAATCACTGGACGGGTTGGGGTGCACTTCCCTCTCGAGAGGAGGACAAATGTTTCCACTTGTGTGCGTCTCATACCGGCAAATCCAATCCTCTCACCACTCCAACTGAGTTGAGCCATGTGAAAGGTGCAGGTGTCCAAGTTAGGTCATTATCAACAAGAATCGTGCGTGTGCTCCGAAATACTCTACTTAGGCAGTCAAGAATCCATTGAACCAAGTCACGTGATCCTCAAAGAATTAAGTCAACTAGACCTGAAGTACCTCAAACCCAGTTCCTATAAGGTTCCTGTTATTAGGTAGATTATAAGGTCCAATCAAGCTCCAATCTCCGGATTTTACTTAGACTTGTTCAACTATCAAACTCAATCCGAAAAATGCGAATGCTATGCAATGCAATGCAGAAAATATTTTTGTGATGCAATTTTCAAGATTTTGAACTTTTTATGGATTTTTGAAAAGATGATGCATGCATATGCAGATGCAAAAATTTTGTTGTATTTTTCAGAAAGATTTTTCAAGTGTTTTTTTTTTGGATTTTAGTTTTGCAAATATTTTTGGGCTTTTTGAAAACAAAAAGATTTTGGCTGAAAAATAGGTTAAAATATGTACACGGGAGTGCTTCTTATTTTTAAAAGAAGTGGATTTTAAGAATTTACAAGGGTAAGTGGTCAATTTTATAAGTACATGTATATAGTGGATTTTGGTGTGATGTAAATATTCCTCAAACTTATTTAAAAACAATTTACACACGGTTTTTGAAAACTATAGTCCAAAATAGTTTTTACAAACATTTTTGCAATCATTTACACACATTTGAAAATCATTTTGCAAAAGGCTTTCAAAACAGTATATATAGATTTTTCAAATATTTTTGCAACCATTTTTCAAATCATTTGCAAATCATTTTTCAAGCATTTTATTTCACACAAAGAAAAGAAATTTTACAAAACACACAATTTCACACAGGTTGAAAACATGTAACAAAATATTTTCAAAATAGTTTTCAATAAATGTTAACAAAGATTTTCAAACTATTTTTCAAACATTTTGCAAAAAACATTTTCACCTGATTTATTAATCAGTAAATACAAAAAGAATTTGAGGAATAACCACATCTTTTTATTAAGGATTTTTAATGAATTTTAAAGAATTATTAGCCATATTATTATGAAAATACGAAAGTACGAGTTATGGCTAAAGTATATACGTAGTATATACGACCCCCCTATACTTAGCTTGAGCTATGTCCTCATAGATCGGAGAGAAAAGAGAAGACATAACTCGTACTAAGTATAGACAAGTCTAAATAATAAAGGAGCAAATGAATCAAACGAATGAGAAGTTGACCGTCCCCCCTATACTTAGGATCAAATAATCCTAAGTATAGCAGACTGTACACAACGCAGGGAGGGTCAAGGGTGGGAATGAACAGATCGTACTCAGATTGTCTCTCCCTATACTTAGGGTAAAATATCCCTAAGTATAGACAAGAAGGGGAGACAATGGAGAGGATCGAAAAGAATAGAGAAACTCGAGGTGCACGCCCCCCTATACTTAGGACAAAGTGCGTCCTAAGTATGGAAAACTGTCTACAAGGGCGGCACCTTTTTGATAGAAAAAGAAGATAGAAAAGGAAAAGAAGAAAAGAAGAAAAGAAGAAAAGAGATCTGAAGATGGAAGGAAAGATCGTGAGAATGTACACACCACTCCCCCTATACTTAGGGTGAAAGAAGCCCTAAGTATAGGCAACAACAAGAGTGATGACACGAAACGATGAAAGAACGCTCAACTCGGCTACCCCTCCTATACGTAGGACAAAGTACGTCCTATGCAAGGCAAACACGAGAAATGGGTAGACGAGCAAAAACAGGAGATAGAAAGGGTCACAAGAGAGAATCTACAACATAAAAGGGTGATCATCAGAAGGTGGAAAGCAAACCTTCTTGCGGGACCGCTGAGGGATAGATCTGGTATGGTGCATGTCGACATCGGGGTCCACAACGGACGGAAGCCGATCAGGGTCGACACGGTGAAGGCCCTCAGTGGAATCAAAACGGAAAGGGACGAACTGATCAATGGAAGCAGTCTGGCTAGGTTCTCCCTTGGTGGTCCTATGTTGTGAAGGCACAGACGGGTGAGTGGAAGAAGTACGACTAGGTCCGGCCTTGGAAGTCTCGCAGATGTCAAAGTGAAATGGGGCAAACTCATCATCCTCGGAAGAAGTGTAATCGGAGTCGTCCTGCGAGTCCTCGTCCAGGTCAAAATCAAAAGGAACGAAATCATCTGTGGAAGTATACGAACTCTGTTCGTCCTCTATAATCTCAACCGGATCATCTTTCTCATCAAAAGGCCCAAATTTCTGAAGAAAAGCGATCAAATCAACTTCGGCCTCTGGTCTATCAGAATCTACATGGACAGGAGTGGACTCATCAGTGGAAGTAGTCAAAATAGGTCCGTCCTGTCTAGTCTTACATGGGTCATTTGTTACCTTATGAGGTCTCTCAAAGTAATGGGCAACATCATAAACATCCTCAATTATCTTGTCATCTGCCCCCTGCTCAAATGGTTCAATCACATAAATACTCTGGATCTCATCAACACATCGCCACACACCAGGAGGAGGATTAGTGAGGTCCATGCTTTCCGACTTCCTCCCCTTTCGGGGGATTCGTCGGGTCTCATCAGGGATCGCTAAGGAAGTATCTCTAGTAGCATCAGGTAGGTCACATGCCTCAAAGTCAGCTATGATCGATGAAGGTGCATCAGGTGCAGGTCTCTGGTCAATTGTGGGTGAGGTGATCAACATTTCGCTCTCGTCAACAGGACGGAAACGAATCTCTCCTGATCCATAGTCAATAACGACCCTCGCGGAGGCGAGGAATGGTCGTCCCAGGATGATTGGAGATGGCTCCCCTGTGGAGTTCTCCATGGGCAACACGACAAAATCAACATTGTGGCTCGTGCCCTGAATAGAAATGACGACGTTTTCAAGGATACCCTTCGGCCTCTTGATAGATCCATCAGCAAACTGAACGATCATCCTGGTTTTCTTGAGAGGCCCTAAGTGAAGAGACTATACCAGCAAGAAGGGTAATATGCTAATAGATGCACCGCCGTCTAGGAGAGTGCGATCACATGTATAGTCAGAGATGGTGCAAGTGATGAAAGGTGTAGCTGTGTTCTTCTTCTTGGGAATGGGACGGTGTGTGATGGCGAGGGCAGTGGCCATGGTCAGAATGTGACGCTCAGATCTGCTCCTCCGCTTTCTCTTCTTGGGAAGAGGAGCAGACATTTGGGTCATGGCCTGCTGAAGTGGGGCACGAATAATCTCATGAATAGCAGCCACCACTTCGGGTTCAGATAACATTTTTTGAATTTTTGGACTTCCTCCATACAAGGGAGGAAGTCGAAATCAGCATATACACGAGGCATGTCAAGAGCAGTCTGTACATCGGCATCCTCGGGGTCAAAGGTGGGACTTGGTGTGAATGCATGTGTAGTCCAGGGTTCTGGCAAGTGGACTCTCTCCACAAAATCTTGATCAACCAAGTATCTCCCCAAATCTTTTTGGATTTTTAAATTTTTCTCATTTTTTTGTATTTTGGGTGATTGCAAGCTCCCATGATCACCTACAAATGAAGCCGTATTCCCGACAAAAGGAGCATTAATCTGATTATTCCTCAAGATAGCAAGATTATCATTCAACAAATCAATGCGCTTTGTCATCCGATTCAAGATATCACTCATAGAGATCGAGGGAGGTGACTCCATCAAGTTAGACTCGGGTGGATGTGAAGGTGGAGATGGATAATGCACAGGTGGGGGTGGGTGTGGATAGAAGTCCGAGGTCTGATACTGTGGCTGAGGTGGGTATGTACAAAAATCAGAAAAAATAGGAGGAGGATCCTCCTGATAAAAGGGAGGTGGATCGGCTGGAGCGAGTGAGGGGTCCGCAAAGTCCGGATAAAATGCACTCCAGGGATCCATCTCGGAAACAAAAGTAAGTGATTCGGGGGAGCACGAAGGTCAAGTCAAGAGAGTGAAGAAAAAGGCGCAAATGCGCAGAGGAGATCTAGGACACACAAAAACAATCACAGACAAAAATGAAACAAGACAAACCCTCAATTCACCTACTCAACTCGGTAGAGACCGTAAAATGCGGTCTTTTAATCTTGTCCGTTTTAGAGTTAGGTGAGAAGTCAAAGATTGCACAAACACTTAGGGGGCTTGATGGGATTTGGGCACTAACCTTAAGGTGTGCGCAAGCAAATAAAAGCGAAGACAATGAGGGGATTACTCGCCCCAAGACAAGATTTTTCTTTTTGATCGGTTTTAGGGTCAAGTAATATTAGCAGTCCCAATTTTATTGGTTATCACTTTTTTTTGGATTTTTAATATGCACGCGCCTAACAAGGATTCAATTCCTTTATGATCCTAGGTTGGCAAAATCAGAGGTAGAGAGGCGGAAAAGCAATGCAAGCGATCAAAACGATGATGGATGCTAAAGCGTAAATGCTCACCTTGCCTCCAGCACTCTACATGCAAGGATGCTCAACAGAATTGAAACCTATCTATATGCAAATGCAAAAGCCGATGAAAACGCCCTATGTAACACCCCGTAATTTTCGGATTTTTCTGAAACTTTAAAACCTATTCAATATTATACTCAAAAGAAGCGTCTCGTCGCAAGCTTTCCAACGAGCCCAAAAACGCGAAATTCCGAGTCCGGATGTGGGAGATATGCCTGTTTTAGTGAAGAGGGTCATGGTTTTTGAGGGAATTAAGGGTTACGGGTTGTGGTTAATTAATTTCGGATTAGGGTTGTTTTAGGGCTTTTAAAACCAATGACTTGATCCCCAACTATATAAGGACCCACACCCTTTATCTCCCCTCATTCCTACTCCTTTTCCAAACCCTAAACCATCCTTTCTTCCTCCCCAAGTCATTCTCTTATCTTGTTCCATCTCCTTCTCTAGAGAGCCAAAAGGATAATGGTGCAAGCTCCGTAGCTTCGAGACAAGAAGAAGACGAGGAAGGCCATCGCAAGGGAAAGGCAACCCTCTCATCGGATTCTTGATCGGGCGATCAAGCACGTG
This sequence comes from Ottelia alismoides, assembly GCA_037367405.1. NCBI lineage: Eukaryota > Viridiplantae > Streptophyta > Magnoliopsida > Alismatales > Hydrocharitaceae > Ottelia > Ottelia alismoides. The sequence continues at coordinate 419,475 of JAZKJV010009140.1, read as the reverse complement.
GATCAAAGACGTGCACGAGTATAGGTAACGGATCTTCGACTCTCTCCTTTTTATTTTTCGGAGATTGTCTTTTGGGGTTGAATACTTGCTTCCGATCCTAACCCCAGGATCTTCTCTTGCTGTTGGTACTAACTGAATCAAATCATTTTCACATTAATTGCTTCTATCAAAAAAAAATGATTGAGGACCTGATTTATATCGATTGATCAATCTCCGAAAATCATCGTCGTATTTTTTTTCCCATGAGATGGCCGAAATCAATATCTCATGGGTTGATGGCCGAAATCAATATCTTATGGGTTGGTTTCACACAGATCATTTTGTTTTCCATCAAGTATGATATGATTTCCTGTAGTAGGATTTTTTTTATTTCTAATACGTTGTCTCATATGTTTTTAAAATTATTATCGTTATTCTTATGATATTCTTGAGTTCTCTACACGAAGGCCATCTTATCTTGTTTTCAAAATTTGGAAAGTTAGTTTTCTCACATCTCCTATGTTCCGTGAGAACTAAAATGTTGTATAATGTTTTTATATTGTGGGAGGATTAAAAGGGACATTAAAGTATATTAGTGTAAGGCATATATCAGGATCCTTCATCAATAGATCTGCTTCTGATATTGTAGCCATAGGCTACTCGTAGTTAATCTTTCCATCATGTTTGACAGTATCTCTTCTATACATATATTATGTGATATCTCACGTAAGCAATCCTTTTTTTTTATCCCTACGTGTCTTACAAAAAGATGTCATTCAGAACACGGATCTGTATCGAATAAAAGAAGACTATTGTGTATATGATTAATTAACAATATTTACGGTGAGTGATATTATTATAAAGATAAGTTGTGATATTAATTGCCATCAAAGAATTCTCAACGTGGATAGCTTTTGTATTTTTTATTTTCTCAACCCACTGTGTTCTTAAGAGAGATTACGTGATAAATTTTCTTTTTTTTTTTGTTATGTAACATGCAAGTAGTTATGTTTAATCGCTTTCCTTTTTCCCAAAATAGGTCCATCTTCCACGAAATACGTCCAAGTAGTTAAGAGTAATTACGTTATATATATTGTGGTTTTTGAGATCAAGTGGATATTTTTGTTGGACGTTGCATTGTTATATGTCTATATATAAATGTGCCATTATAGTTTATGATATAAATGTTTGTGAGGTGGCTTGTATTAAAGGGCGTGGGGAGTTGAATGAAAAGTAATTACTACAAGGTGGGTGCACACCCTTGTAGTCCGGCCGAACCGACAGTGAGTCACCCCACTCGAGGGGCATCATAGAGTGGGGGTGGTGGTATGTACTCTGGTGGAATTAAGGTGGATGCATGCGTGCAGCGCACATACGGATCTGTTTTGTTACACTTTTTAAGGAGCGAGCGAGACTCCTCCGGCAGACTCGATTGACAGGGTTGAGACTCATTGAATATTTATGCCCGTCTCGAGTGTCAGAGTACTATCAACTAGACTAGCTGAAGGATCGCGTTTGCACACAGGTTTTGGGTTGCACTTTAAATGAAGTGTTGCAGACTTCATTTCTAGTGTAATCTTTCTCCTTTGACGGGCGAGTCCGGGATAAGTAAATGAAAATGTGAATATAGATATGTCAAGGAATTGATTTTTGGTTACGTAAAAGTTAAAGGCCTAAATTATATCTGATTGTATAATGCTAGATGCTTTTAGAATGTTCTTTTCTAAACTTGTTAAGTTACTGCATTTGCATTGCCTACCTATACTCTCTCTTGATTATAAGTTATTTATCCTTACTGAGTCAGTTGACTCATGAGTTACACTCTTTGGAAATCCAACAGGAAGTGTAGAGCAGGAGACAGAGACTCATATCTTTGGTGGTGCATCTGCAGGACGTGGTTAAGGTTGAAGACTAGTTTCTTAGTAGTTGTTGCTATCCTTCATTTCCAAGTATTTATGATGTAATAAAGAGACTCTGAGGATTTATTGCTATTCCTATGTGGACTTTTGTTATCAGTGAAAACTTAGATTTTCCTTCCTATGTTTTTTTTTGTATAAATGGTATATCATGCAGGTTGTTTATGACTGTTGTTGGGTAATAATGTGAATGGGTGTTGAGATGCGCTCCCGTCGAGGAGGGGCGTTTCATTTGGTATCAGAGCCTAATTACCCCATCAGTTATAGACAACTGTATGATAGGAGAAATACCGTTATACATTAGACAATTAGTCTTATGACTACTGTCAAAAAAAAATATTGATCAAGGTAGACTAGTGACCTCTACTCATGGATCTAATCACAATTCCCTTTTTATTTATACTCATGCAGATCATGCCGCCTCGTAGGGATCAGACTGCGCAGCAGTTGGCTGCCATGATGGAGATGCTGCAAGATGTGCAGCAGAGGCAGCTCCTGCTCGAGGAGCGATTGTCGAGATCTGCATCTGAGGGCGGGTCTGGAATGGGTGGGGGAGATGGTGATCCACCACCACCGCCACCTCCTCCTCCTCCTCCGTCGCCGCTGCCACCGCGACAAGAGGACATATTTTCAAAGTATCGCAAGGAGAAGGTTCCGGAGTTTCTGGGCAATACAAGCCCAGATGTGGCAGAGAGGTGGCTGAAGCGTGTAGAAAAAGTATTTCGCACCATACATGTACCGGATGAGGAGAAGGTTACCCTTGCCACTTACTCCTTAGCAGGCTATGCTGAGGAATGGTGGAGTTCTATGGAGCCGCAGATTACAACGCCAGTTACTTGGGAGAAATTTACTGAGGCGTTCCGGGAGCATTTCTATCCGCAATACTGGCTAGAGCAGCGCCGCGTGGAGTTCACACTACTCGAGCAAGGGAACAAGACTGTGACTGCTTATCTAAACAGGTTCACGGAGTTGCTGAAGTATGCTGCTAGCACTGTGCCGACTGAGGCTGACAAAGCATTCAAGTTCTTTCGGGGTCTCCGTAAGGAAATTCGCGAGAGACTGGTACCCCTTAGATTGGTTACTATGAAGGAAGTGGTTGATGCTGCATCACGAGTGGAGGAGGACTTGCGTGAAGGCAGGTCAGTGCAAACCAGGCAAGGAGGATCGAGCTATTATGGGAGGACTGCTCGTAATGATCGTTCCACAGCACGAAGAGGACAACGTACCCACCCCTACCGACATGGCATGTCTACCAGGTCCGCACATGGAGGAGCTCCTACCTTGGGGCAAGCACTTTCCGAGCCATCACGACCAGCACATCCTATGGTGAACAGCATAACCGATGCACGTGTTTGCTACCGATGCAACCAAGAGGGGCACATCAGGTCCAACTGTCCGTTGGGAGTTTCACAGATGCGAGGTACTGTACGAGGGGGACGTCCGCAGCACCAGGGACGTGGTTCTACCTCTCGTGGTGGCAGGGGACATCCCAACCAGACTCGGGGCACGACAGGTTCCAGTGGGCCACGAAGAGAAGGACAACTCCATGCCATCACCGATGGGCAAGCACATGCTTCGGGATCAGTAGTACGAGGTATGATTTCAGTAGGCGACTTTACAGCTCATGCTCTTTTTGATTCGGGCGCATCTCATTCCTTCGTGTCATGGAGTTTTGCGGATACCTTAGGCCGAGAGCCTACTGTGGTTTCAGACCCTTATCTTATTAAGGGACCTGGAGGTCAGGTGTTTGTTGTACATCGGGTGTTTCCCGATTGCCCGGTCTATATTGGAGGTTATATGCTCGAGGCCTACTTGCTGCTTATTCAGATGGAGGATTTTGATGTTATTCTCGGCATGGACTGGCTTGAGAATCACCACGCATGTTTAGACTGTTTCCAAAAACATATTATTTTCAGGATTCCTGAACTACAAGAATTCATATTTGATGGAAGCATCTCGTCGAGAGGGGTAACCTGCATATCAGCATTGCAAGCTCATCGCCTGCTATCTCAAGGGTGTGAAGGATTTATTGCTCACGTCATTGGGAACCAAACTCCCATGGAAGGAATAGAGGATGTTGAAATAGTAAAGAACTTTCCGGATGTATTTCCTGCAGATTTGCCTGGGCTTCCCCCACCTCGTGAGGTGGAGTTTGAGATTTCTACCATCCCAGGAACTCAACCAGTATCCATGACACCATACCGGATGGCACCAGCTGAGCTGAAGGAACTCAAGGTGCAATTACAAGAACTGCTGGAGAAGGGTTTCATACGCCCTAGTACATCTCCATGGGGAGCGCCTGTCCTTTTTGTTAAGAAGAAGGATGGATCTATGCGCATGTGTATAGATTATCGACAGTTGATAAAGTAACAATCAAGAATCGTTACCCTTTGCCGCGCATTGACGATCTCTTTGATCAGCTACAAGGGTCATCCATCTTCTCCAAGATTGATCTGCGGTCTGGTTATCACCAACTACGTATTCGGGATGTGGACATACCAAAGTCTGCCTTCAGAACCAGATATGGTCACTATGAGTTCTTGGTGATGCCCTTTGGCTTAACAAATGCCCCAGCAGCATTCATGGACATGATGAATCGGGTATTTCAGCCTTTCCTCGACAGCTTTGTTGTAGTTTTCATTGACGATGTCCTCATATACTCTCGAGATGAGAAGGAACATCGCACTCACTTACAGACAGTGTTGGAGACCTTACGGAGGCACAAGCTATATGCAAAGTTTAGTAAGTGTGAGTTTTGGCTTCAAGAAGTATCATTCTTAGGCCATGTTATCTCAGGTGCAGGAGTGTCAGTGGATCCGACAAAAATCGAAGCAGTCCTTAGTTGGGAACGACCAAAGAATGTGTCTGAGATCCGAAGCTTTCTTGGCTTAGCCGGTTACTACAGGCGGTTTGTGAAGGGATTTTCTCAGATTGCCCTTCCCCTCACCCAGCTAACCAAGAAAGAGATGCCATATGCTTGGTCAGAAGAATGTGAGAATAGCTTCCAAACTCTGAAGGAAAGGCTCACTACAGCTCCCATCTTGACAATTCCGTCGGGTCCAGACGGATTCACGGTTTACACCGATGCATCAAAGGAGGGTCTGGGTGCGTTTTGATGCAACATGGTAAGGTTGTTGCATATGGATCTAGACAGTTGAAGCCCCATGAGAAAAATTACCCAACTCATGATATGGAACTGGCAGCAGTTATCTTTGCTCTTAAAATTGTGGAGACATTATCTTTATGGTGTTGCTTTCGAAATCTTCACAGATCACAAGAGTCTCAAGCATCTTTTTGATCAGAAGGAGCTCAATATGAGGCAAAGGAGATGGCTGGAGCTGTTAAAGGATTACGAGTGCACCATCTCTTACCATCCTGGTAAGGCGAACGTGGTTGCTGATGCCCTAAGTCGTAGGCCTCATCCAAGTGAATCTCATCCTCAGCTTAAAGCATGGGATCTTCTTGCAGCTTTCAGTGATTGGCATCCATTTCAGAGTAGTCGAGAGACTGTCATAGTTCCATCCCCTTCTCGTCCAGAGTTAGTTGAGCGAATCATCCAAGGGCAGCAGGAAGACCTGAGTATGCAGAGACTCAAGGAGAAGGCTATAGCAGGAACCTTAGTTGGCTTTTCTTATCAAGATGGTGTGCTACGAAATGGGAATCGATTGTGTGTTCCAGCAGATGTACAATTGAGGGAAGAGATCATGCGTGAGGCACATAGTTCACGTTTGTCGATACATCCTGGGGGCACAAAGATGTATAAGGATTTGAAAAAGAATTTTTGGTGGAAGCAAATGAGAAGGGATGTGGCCAAGTTTGTGGCAAAATGCCTGACGTGTCAGCAAATTAAGGCTGAGCATAAGAGGCCACCTGGACTTTTGCAGTCCCTTCCTATTCCTGAGTGGAAGTGGGAGGGTATATCTATGGATTTTGTGACGGGTCTTCCAAGGACCACTAGTTGTCATGATGCCATCTGGGTCGTGGTTGATAGGCTTACTAAGTCAGCACATTTCATACCTGTGAGTATGGCATGCACTCCCTTACAGCTTGCAGTGATCTTTATTAAGGAGATTGTTAGACTTCATGGGTTGCCGAAGCAGATTGTATCTGATCGTGATCCAAGGTTCACCTCTCACTACTGGAGGGAATTCATGAGTTCTTTAGAAGTGCAACTATGTCTCAGTTCTGCCTTACCATCCTCCAGGCCCGACCGACCCGAGAGGACGATTCAGACGCTAGAGGATCTTCTACGAGCATGTGCGCTGGAGTGGAAAGGGTCGTGGAAGGATCATTTGCCGTTAGCAGAGTTTACATATAATAACAGTTACCATGCCAGCATAGGCATGGCTCCTTTTGAAGCGTTGTACGGAAGGCGGTGCTCTACACCTCTGAGTTGGCAGGAGATTGGACATAACCTTCTACATAAGGTAGAGTATTTGGAGGAGACTGCCAAGGCAATCAAGATAGCTCGGAAGAAATTGCTTACTGCACAGAGTAGGCAAAAGAGCTATAGCGATAGGCGACGCACTGATCTTAGCTTTGAAGTTGGAGATTTTGTCTTCTTGAGAGTTTCTCCCACAAAGGGAGTTCAGCGATTTGGAGTGAAGGGAAAGTTAGCACCCCGGTTTGTCGGACCGTTCGAGATTCTCGATAAGATTGGTAAAGTTGCGTACAGGATTGCTCTTCCTCCTCACCTTGCAGGTGTGCATGATGTTTTTCATATCTCTAACTTGAGAAAATATGTGCGTGATCCATCGCATGTGATTAGTTATGATGACCTTCATGTGGATACTGACCTGAGTTATCCGGAGGAACCAGTTCAGATCATCGATCGTTCAGTGAAGAAGTTAAGGCACAAGGAGATACCATTGGTGAAGATCCTTTGGAAACGACACAACTCCGAGGAGGCCACCTGGGAACCTGAGGCGGATATGCGACGGGACTACCCATACCTTTTTGAAGGTAATTTATAAGCTACTCTCATCCTTTTAAGGTTGTTATCTTTTACTCGATAAGATCCAACCTTTTAAGGTTGTTATACTACACCTTTTACATCCTAAGTCTCGGGGACGAGACTGTTTTTAAGGTTGTTATGATGTAACACCCCGTAATTTTCGGATTTTTCTGAAACTTTAAAACCTATTCAATATTATACTCAAAAGAAGCGTCTCGTCGCAAGCTTTCCAACGAGCCCAAAAACGCGAAATTCCGAGTCCGGATGTGGGAGATATGCCTGTTTTAGTGAAGAGGGTCATGGTTTTTGAGGGAATTAAGGGTTACGGGTTGTGGTTAATTAATTTCGGATTAGGGTTGTTTTAGGGCTTTTAAAACCAATGACTTGATCCCCAACTATATAAGGACCCACACCCTTTATCTCCCCTCATTCCTACTCCTTTTCCAAACCCTAAACCATCCTTTCTTCCTCCCCAAGTCATTCTCTTATCTTGTTCCATCTCCTTCTCTAGAGAGCCAAAAGGATAATGGTGCAAGCTCCGTAGCTTCGAGACAAGAAGAAGACGAGGAAGGCCATCGCAAGGGAAAGGCAACCCTCTCATCGGATTCTTGATCGGGCGATCAAGCACGTGGATCAAAGACGTGCACGAGTATAGGTAACGGATCTTCGACTCTCTCCTTTTTATTTTTCAGAGATTGTCTTTTGGGGTTGAATACTTGCTTCCCGATCCTAACCCCAGGATCTTCTCTTGCTGTTGGTACTAACTGAATCAAATCATTTTCACATTAATTGCTTCTATCAAAAAAAAAATGATTGAGGACCTGATTTATATCGATTGATCAATCTCCGAAAATCATCGTCGTATTTTTTTTCCCATGAGATGGCCGAAATCAATATCTCATGGGTTGATGGCCGAAATCAATATCTTATGGGTTGGTTTCACACAGATCATTTTGTTTTCCATCAAGTATGATATGATTTCCTGTAGTAGGATTTTTTTTATTTCTAATACGTTGTCTCATATGTTTTTAAAATTATTATCGTTATTCTTATGATATTCTTGAGTTCTCTACACGAAGGCCATCTTATCTTGTTTTCAAAATTTGGAAAGTTAGTTTTCTCACATCTCCTATGTTCCGTGAGAACTAAAATGTTGTATAATGTTTTTATATTGTGGGAGGATTAAAAGGGACATTAAAGTATATTAGTGTAAGGCATATATCAGGATCCTTCATCAATAGATCTGCTTCTGATATTGTAGCCATAGGCTACTCGTAGTTAATCTTTCCATCATGTTTGACAGTATCTCTTCTATACATATATTATGTGATATCTCACGTAAGCAATCCTTTTTTTTTATCCCTACGTGTCTTACAAAAAGATGTCATTCAGAACACGGATCTGTATCGAATAAAAGAAGACTATTGTGTATATGATTAATTAACAATATTTACGGTGAGTGATATTATTATAAAGATAAGTTGTGATATTAATTGCCATCAAAGTATTCTCAACGTGGATAGCTTTTGTATTTTTTATTTTCTCAACCCACTGTGTTCTTAAGAGAGATTACGTGATAAATTTTCTTTTTTTTTTGTTATGTAACATGCAAGTAGTTATGTTTAATCGCTTTCCTTTTTCCCAAAATAGGTCCATCTTCCACGAAATACGTCCAAGTAGTTAAGAGTAATTACGTTATATATATTGTGGTTTTTGAGATCAAGTGGATATTTTTGTTGGACGTTGCATTGTTATATGTCTATATATAAATGTGCCATTATAGTTTATGATATAAATGTTTGTGAGGTGGCTTGTATTAAAGGGCGTGGGGAGTTGAATGAAAAGTAATTACTACAAGGTGGGTGCACACCCTTGTAGTCCGGCCGAACCGACAGTGAGTCACCCCACTCGAGGGGCATCATAGAGTGGGGTGGTGGTATGTACTCTGGTGGAATTAAGGTGGATGCATGCGTGCAGCGCACATACGGATCTGTTTTGTTACACTTTTTAAGGAGCGAGCGAGACTCCTCCGGCAGACTCGATTGACAGGGTTGAGACTCATTGAATATTTATGCCCGTCTCGAGTGTCAGAGTACTATCAACTAGACTAGCTGAAGGATCGCGTTTGCACACAGGTTTTGGGTTGCACTTTAAATGAAGTGTTGCAGACTTCATTTCTAGTGTAATCTTTCTCCTTTGACGGGCGAGTCCGGGATAAGTAAATGAAAATGTGAATATAGATATGTCAAGGAATTGATTTTTGGTTACGTAAAAGTTAAAGGCCTAAATTATATCTGATTGTATAATGCTAGATGCTTTTAGAATGTTCTTTTCTAAACTTGTTAAGTTACTGCATTTGCATTGCCTACCTATACTCTCTCTTGATTATAAGTTATTTATCCTTACTGAGTCAGTTGACTCATGAGTTACATTCTTTGGAAATCCAACAGGAAGTGTAGAGCAGGAGACAGAGACTCATATCTTTGGTGGTGCATCTGCAGGACGTGGTTAAGGTTGAAGACTAGTTTCTTAGTAGTTGTTGCTATCCTTCATTTCCAAGTATTTATGATGTAATAAAGAGACTCTGAGGATTTATTGCTATTCCTATGTGGACTTTTGTTATCAGTGAAAACTTAGATTTTCCTTCCTATGTTTTTTTTTGTATAAATGGTATATCATGCAGGTTGTTTATGACTGTTGTTGGGTAATAATGTGAATGGGTGTTGAGATGCGCTCCCGTCGAGGAGGGGCGTTTCACCCTAAGTTTCAGAAATTGCTATTATCGTGAAGAACCACAAGCTGACCACCAACCCTCAATCCTAATGTCCGGTCTAGGCTCACCCCTCCTCTGCTCAACACATTTGAGTTAGGAGAAAGCGCTTGTTCAGGAATGAGCTCGCGGTGCGTGGATCGAAAGCTAATGATCAACTGTTTAAGATTTTGACTAAGTCCAAACGAAACTATAGGTGCATGCAAAGTATTAGGTGTTTGGCCTTAGTCTATCGCAAGCAATCCTAGAACTAGGGGCTCAATCACACAAAATAAAGAAAATCGAAAAACAAAACAAAATAAAAAAGAATGCGAGAAAAGCCGACAAAAGCCGCGGCGAGCCCCCAAGTGAACAATCATTTGGAAATTAGGCTCGAAAGTCCAAGTCCAGGGGTACCTGTATTATTACAATCAAGGAGTCTCTCTCTCACAAATTACACAACTAAATGCAAGAAAAGAAAATGCAGATAAAATAGAACTTGGTCTTCAAAAATTCTCTTCTCGTCTCCTTGGTGCTAGGATGGCTAAGCCGGCTTCACGTGGGTGCTTCGGCGCCTCGAGTGGAGTGCCTCTCTCGGTCCGCGGTACCTCGCACAGAGTCAACAAAGAAGAGGGATTAGACAGCTCCAAAGATATATCAAAAATAAGGAAAATAAAACAAGCAGAAATAAAAGCCGCGAAGGTAGACAAATAGTCACAACACAACAGAAATGAGAACTACGCGCTGTTGCTCCCCGGCAACGGCGCCATTTGATAAACCCAAAAATCGATTGGTCTTGTGCTCCACACAAGGCGGGAACACAGTCGAAGTGTCGACCAATCAAAATCTGAATTTAATCAACAATTAACCCACACTAAAGATCAATAAATTAGAAATAATGTGGAGTTAAAATTTATTTTTAACTCTACATAAAAGATGTATAGGTGCAAGTATGTAGAGAGTTCGAACACAGGGAGCAAACAGGGTAATTCAAAAATGTGTGCACAAGTGAGTGTGTGTGAAGTGTCTACACTAAGCAGGCAAGCAAATAAATTTTGTGGGTTTTTAATTTTTAATTAATTTTTTTTATTTTTATTTAATTTTGTATTTTGTATTTTTGTTTTTAATTTTCTGATTTTTATATTTTATATTTGATATCTTTTTTTTCTTTTTCAATATTGGAAAGTAAAGACAATGTAATGAAAGGCAAGATAAAATATTTATAAAAATATGTAAAAATAACCAAAAATTCAGAAATAAAATGTTTTTAATATTTTTAGGATTTTTTACTGTTTTGTGATTTTTGGGGATTTTTCAAGGTGTTTTTGGTATTTTTTAATTACTGAAATAAGTCAAATCAGTGAAATAGATGCTGGCTGTGAGTAAAATGGGATTTAAAATAGCAACCAGTATTCAAAATTTTTCACAATAATTTTCAAATAAAGCTACTGAAATATGCAACAAACAGGAGCTGAGTTTGTATTTTTTGGAGTTCTCCTTGATTTTATATATTTTTTTGAATTTTTAGAGTGTTTTCAAATTTTTAGTGTTTTTCTTTTGAGATTTTTAATGATTTTTGGACTGACACTAAAATATGATAAACTAGACACTAGGTAATTTTTTTAGAATTTTTCGAAGTGTTTTATTATTTTTTTGGCATTTTCTAAGATAGACAGTAAAGAAAAAGCATGTTTTTGATTTGTAATCAATATAAAAATAAAATAAAATCAAAAACTAAATTGATAGCGTCAAAGTACACGTATACAGGAGCTTAAGTTCAAAATTTTAGAAATTTTAGAGGCCAAATGAAGGTCCAAATAAATGGAGCAAGTCAGCACAAGTTAAAGGTCTGGCAGGGGCCTAAATGCGAATAGTCAAAAGCCCAGGGCTGATCATGCAATTTTTACACAAATTTTCAACTCAGTAAAATATTTTCTGGGCCAAAAACCAATACCCCAAAGCCGCAGGGGCTTCTCTGTAAATATCCCAAACCCACGTGCGTCGCACGCACGCCTGGGAGGGGCACAGATGAAATATTAAAGAGTTCAAGGGCTAAATTGTAAAGTGGCCAGAACTTTATAACTGCACTCGAAAGCTTCTGAACTGAACTTTAAAGTATACAAAATCCGAGGGACCTTTTGCAAAATCACCAAAGCACATGCTCACACACGTGACTGGTTGGGCGTATAAGTAAAACCTCAAAAAGCAGGGGATTAATTATAAATTTTACAAAAATAAATCAACGCAGATGAAAGATTCCATGCTAATTTTTAAATACAAAAAAGATGGCGGGCATACGATGCAAAATGCCCAGCCAAGAGACGATCTGACGGTGGGTGTAAACCCACTTAACCACGTATCGGCACAGGGGGCAACGATGCCCCTTCGCTTCCTACGGCCGCGATTAGATATGGCGAGATGATCCAACGGCTGGAGTGGCGTTGATCCTACGGTAGCTGCTCTCCACGACGAACGGGGGAGAAATCGACGGCTGGGAGCCCCAATGGAAGAACACGGACGAACAGCGGCGTGGGGGGTCTTCTCCGAGCGTTCTCCTCCTCCTCCGACGCTTTCCGAGGATGCGAGATGGCCTACAACGTTCCTGGAAGGTTCCCCCAGCTTGTGGCAGGACCAAAATGGGCGGAGAGGCCCTGGTGCGCCACCGCGAGCTCGAGGCAGCAAGGTAGCTCCAGGTAGCATGGTTGCTACAAAATTCGACCTCGGGAGGGGGTCTCTTCGACCTCAGGAACCTGCAAGAATGAACAGCAAGCACGAGAGATGTTTCTGAGGCAAAAAGAAGGTAGCGGGGGTGGTGTGCGTGGAATGGGGGTACCTGCCGGAGCTCGAGAGCTCCGGCAAGATGTTCGATCGTGGAATGTATGCGGATTAATCGACGAGCAAGCAAACTAACTGTACAAGCGTAAACCTAAGACTACCAGCTACTAAATGACGGAAAAAAATAAGGAGAAAAACGACCTCGAGGGTTGTATGCCTAAGGTTGGAACCTCACGGCCAGGAGATGGCTGGAGATGGTGGAACTCGGTGTTAGGTGCTTCGCCGCACCTTGCCTGAGATGGGGGAGGACTCCCCTGTCACTGGAGATCAACCCTCGACCCTCACCTGGAGGTTTTTGGCGCCCAAGCCGGTTCAAAGTCAAATGGGGTTGAGGGGTTGGTTTTAGAAGCATGATGGTCGTGGCTCCTTCAACGAGGAAAAACGGGCTGCATGATGGTCCATTCCCCGAGCAAATCAGTGGGCGGATATCATTAATGCAAGGGGAGAAAAAATGCAGAAGAAGTCGACCTCATTGATGAAAGACGTGGCCTCCAAAATTCGTCAAAAACGAGGAAAAAGTCACTCTGACAGGCAGCAGGTGTTGGTTCAGAGAGTTGACCCAGGTCAACTCTCCGGCCCTCTTGGTTGGTCCACGTGGACCAACCAGGAAAAAGCCTGGAAATAATTATTGTAAAATCTTTTAAAAATATTAAACGATTTTATTAAGTTTTGATTATAAAATAAAAAATGTTTATTATTTTATATAGTATTTTATTCCGATTTTTAATTATTTTTATGAGTTATAATTTTACAAGTTGCTTTTATACCCCTATATAGGTATATTATTCTATACATTGTATTCTCTTATTTTTATTTTGTATTTTTAATTTCTTTAATTTTGTTTATTAATTTATATAATTACAAAGTGTTTTACTACACTTAAATATATTTTTATTTTATTTTTCTGAGATGTTTTGTATGTGTAATAAAATATAAATATGAAAAGTATAGGTATACATATAGGTAGGGTACCTATATATTGTGTATATAAGTATTTTTACTTTGAGTTTTATTTAGGATTTTATTCTAATTTTAATGTACATAATTATTATAAGTAATATTTACAACATTATAAAAATATAAAATCATAAAAATAATGAATAAATAATAAATTCAATATTTTAATATGTACAAGTATACAATAGGGATCCAAAACGCCACTTTCAAACCGTAGCTCCGCCAAATGCGAAACCACCGCCATTAAAGAGCTTATTTTCTTCTATATACAATTAAAGGTGAGTATGTTGCATTTGGAGTTTCCATTTGTGAGATACGGGTCTGGGAAGTTGGGATTCTAGATTTTTATTCAGACCATAACTTTGTATCTGTACATTATTTTTCTGTGAAATCAATTTTGTATTTTTATTTATAAAATTATCTACAACTTTCATGTACAAAGTTTCTTAGTTTGATGTATAAAAAGTGGAACCAAAAATAGGTTCCAAAATGACTAAAGAATGAAGAGAATGTATAGGCATTTATCTGTATTTCTGGCCTTATCTCCCCCTACTTTATTCCTGGTCGACCTATTCATCAAGATGCCTAGGTCTCGGGGGTTTTGGGTCATAAAATATTTACAATATTTTATTCTTTTTCTTTTCTTTATTTATTCTATAATTTTGGCCTTAATTACAGTATTTTATACACTATGTAGATGCACATGCATGAATGCTAAGATGCTCTATTTAAGGGTATTTACAGGCATTTGCTAGGGTTTTTAGTGCCAAAATGATAGAATAAAGATGATGGAATGTGGATTTATCAATAGGATCAATAGATTGATAAAGGATGGACCTTTGGATTTTCTGCAGGTTCAGTCTTTACCTACCAGTGAACATTGTATTCGAGGTAAAATGACTAGGATGCCTTTCCATAACATGGTTACAAGATGCGAAGGTATTATTGACTTAATACATACCGATGTATGTGGTCCCTTCACTACCGCGACTCGAAATAGATATCGGTATTATTTGACGTTTATTGATGACCATTCACGATACGTGTTTGTCTTCCTACTGTGCCATAAATCTGAAACCTTTGAAATGTTCAAATAATTCAAGGCTTTGGTTGAGAACCAAAACGATAGGAAGATTAAAGTAATTCGGTCTGATCGAGGTGGTGAGTACCTCTCAATTGAATTCAAGGAATACCTTAAAGAGAATGGAATTGTCTCCAATCTCACTACTCCTGGAACTCCCCAACTTAATAGTGTTGCTGAAAGACGCAATTGGACCATCATGGATATGGTCCGTTCAATGATGAGTAAAGCACATTTACCACTTAGTTTCTGGGGATATGCAGTAGAGACTGCAATATATATCCTGAATAAGATTCCCAGCAAATCTGTACCTAAGACTCCTCATGAGCTCTGGTATGGAACCACACCTAGTGTTAATCACTTGAAGGTTTGGGGTTGCTTGGTTCATGCGAAGAACGTGGACGCAAGTAAGCTGGAATCTCGCACTCGTGAGTGTTACTTCATTGGGTATGTTACTTCATTGGGTATGTTTTTGTCTCTAGAGATGTGAAATTTCTGGAGGATGATTTCCTTAAATGTCAAGACAAAAGTGAAGCAGAGGAACTCATAGAATCCCCTGAGGATTCTGAACTTCCTAGGCTAGAAACTGAAGAAGTAAATAAAGATGAAAAACCCATACCTCTTCGAAGGAGTTCTATGGTGGTTGCACCACCTAAAAGGTATGGATTCCATGTGTCAAGTGAAACTGACAATGATCCTACTTCATTTGATGAAGCACTCGCGGATCATTACATAGATAGGTGGATGCTTGCAATGAAGTCAGAAATTGAATTCATGCATAAGAATGGTGTATGGACCCTAGCTGATCCACCTAAAGGGGTAAAACCCATTGGGTGTAAATGGATCTTCAAGAGAAAGAGAGGACCTGATGGGAAAGCAGAGACTTTCAAGGCACGGCTCGTAGCCAAGGGTTACACACAGAGAGAAGGCATTGACTACGATGAGACTTTCTCTCCTGTGGCTATGCTTAAATCCATCAGGACATTGCTACATCAAGACGGCTTTCTTCAATGGATACCTCAAGGAGATATCTACATGGAGCAGCCCTAGGGCTTCATGACTGAGGATGGCAAAGTATGCAAGATGAAGAAATCCATATATGGTCTCAAGCAAGCTTCTCGTAGCTGGAACATCAGATTTGACGAAACCATAAAGAGTTATGATTTTGTGCAGAATCCTGATGAACCTTGTGTATACAAGAAGCTTAGTGGGAGCGCCATTGTATTCATCGTGCTTTATGTAGATGACATCCTTATCATTGGGAATGATACAGGGATGATGAGTAGTGTTAAAATTTGGCTATCCCGTACCTTTGAGATGAATGATATTGGAGAAGCCTCTTACATCTTAGGTCTGAAGTTGTTCAGAAACTGAGAGAAGAGGATATTGGGTTTGTCACAACATGGATACATTAAGAAGATTCTTGAACTATTCCGTATGGATTGTTCCAAGAAAGGATTCCTACCCTTAAGACATGGTATCCACCTGTCTAAAGGAATGGCTCCTCAAACTATTGAGAAAAAGAAAGCCATGGCTGGATGCCCTTTTGCATCGGCTGTAGGAAGCTTAATGTATGCCATGATGTGCACTAGGCCAGATATCTACCATGCAGGGGGAGTGGTAAGTTGTTACCAATCCTGCTATGGACAACAACACTGGAATGCAGTAACTAACATATTTAAATATGTAAGAGGGACGCAAGATAACATCTTGGTCTATGAAGATGGTGATCTCCAAGTCTTGGGATATACAAATTCTGACTTCCAATCGAATATTGATGATCGAAAGTCGACATCAGGGTTTGTGTTCCTGTTGAATGGTGGTGCTATGAGCTAGAGAAGCAAGAAGCAGGACACTACAACAGATTCAACAACAGAAGCCGAGTACGTTGCCGCATCGGATGCTGCAAAGGAGGCGGTGTGGTTGCGCATGTTCGTGCTGGAGCTTGGCGTAGTTTCCTCTGATACTCCCATCCCGCTACTCTGTGATAACACGGGAGCCAATGCCCGGGTGAAGGAACCCATATGGCATCAGAAGAGCAAGCACGTAGAAAGGAAATACCACATCATTCGGGAGATTCAAAAGCGTGGTGACATCATCTGTTAGCAATGTAAGCCTGAGGCGAACCATTCCTACAATAAATGTTATTGTAATAAATGATTTATCAATAAAAGTTATTGATGTTTTGTTTCACTCCCTTTCTGATATTGAATGAATGAATGCACTATAAGGTCCCTCTGTACAATAAGGGTTACGTACCATGGCCAACTTGATAATCATACAGTTGTTGATTCAATGATTGAATCATAGAGGTTGATGCTTGCATGAATATCTAAGGAGTTAGATAGAGGACCCATCAAGCATCATCAATGATTAACATGTAGTGATCTCCAGTCTGAGTAGGAGATGACAATCCCATCTCATTAGACTGATATCTGATCGACCTCTTGATGCAGGTCCTCTGCATAGGAATATTGATTCGGAGGTATCAGATTAGTTGAGTCAATGAGTTGACTTAACGAGATCGAGATAACCAAAGACCTATGATGAATACTGTCACATCACAGGCAAACAGCCCGAGGCGAACCATTCCTACAATAAATGTTATTGTATTAAATGATTTATCAATAAAAGTTATTGATGTTTTGTTTCACTCCCTTTCTAATATTGAATGAATGAATGCATTATAAGGTCCCTCTGTACAATAAGGGTTATGTACCATGGCCAACTTGATAATCATACAGCTGTTGATTCAATGTTGAATCATAGAGGCTGATGCTTGGATGAATATCTAAGGAGTTAGATAGAGGACTCATCAAGCATCATCAATGATTAACAAGTAGTGATCTCCAGTCTGAGTGGGAGATGGCAATCCCATCTCATTAGACTGATATCTGATCAACCTCTTGATGCAGGTCCTCTGCATAGGAATATTGATTCGGAGGTATCAGATCAGTTGAGTCAATGAGTTGACTTAACGAGATCGAGATAA
The DNA here is from genome assembly GCA_037367405.1 of Ottelia alismoides. Classification (NCBI taxonomy): domain Eukaryota; kingdom Viridiplantae; phylum Streptophyta; class Magnoliopsida; order Alismatales; family Hydrocharitaceae; genus Ottelia; species Ottelia alismoides. The sequence goes on along the minus strand of JAZKJV010009140.1, from coordinate 402,012 downwards.
CCAAAGACCTATGATGAATACTGTCACATCACAGGCAAACATCCTCTGACCAAAGACAGATATATTACAATATGTCTGAGCATGTACATTTAACAGACCAATAGGTTGATGACCTAATCAAGGTCTACACACCGGCAAGCTGGTGTGCATGTAAGGGAATATGAGTAATATGATCTCTCAAAGGGATCATGCAGGTTCACTTGTGAACCGGGAGACATGAGCTCACTCATGAGGTATTGGGATTGACCAAATTCCATGCATAGTCATCATGCTTTAGAAGCATGATATGAATTTAAAGGTAAGATATATGCTTTGTGAAAGCATATGATCTGTACCATATCCCAAGGACCAAGATTGAGAAACTTAATGATCAGACTATGAAGATGACAGTGTAAAAGTGATCTTTATCTTCATGATGATCATGAGTCTTCCAGTATGCAGGATGTGCAGGTATTGGGAATACCTGAAGGGTGATTTGATCAGAAACGATTGTATAACCATGACACTTCCATTCCGAGGGAGTGATGAAACAAGTCTGGATTTTAGTGACTCCTCTCATTAGAGAAGTGACCTAATCTTAGTCCATGTACTGGACATTGATCTGAATGAGATTCAGATGCAATGAGAAGATTAGGTTTACGGTCTTGATTTAATCAAGCATCTATGAGAGGTCCATGGGATCTGGATTTGAGATGTGATCTCAATATCCAAGTCACTATATGTGGAACAATACAGTCGCACTGTCCTTATCTCTAAGTATCTGTGGAGAAATAGCATTGTTCTTAAATGGTTTAAGAATAATTCCATGAGATCTAAGAAAAGAGAAGTTGATAATTAAATGTGATTTAATTATCATGATGTATGAGATATTATCCAATATAATTAAATGTGATTTAATTATTATAGATAAGAATAATGTGGATTGTAATATCCAATTATTCATAATATGTTATAAATGTGATTTGTAATGTATTAGAGAGAGATAAATATAATTTATATTAGTATATTAATTATTAATGTGTATTGGATACACATTGTCTAATTAATTGAAAATGTAAATTACATTTTGTTTTGGGTTGTGAATTTGATTCACAATAATTCAATGTCAAGATTGCAATATTTCCAAAATTAATTGAGAATTATTTTGGAGAATTAAAATACCAACAAATTGTTGTTGGAAATTGGATGGAGAGAAAATCAAGGAGATTACCCTCCCCTTTTGGAAAGGAGGGGGCGGCACCAATTCCTTGAGGGAATTGGTGGCCGTCCCCCCTTCCAAAGAGGAAGGTGTATCTCCCTTATTTTCTCTCTCTCTATTTGTGTGGTTTAATTTGGTATTATATTTATTTGATTTATCAAATATATTTAATCAAAATTAAATCACAAGTTGTTGGCTTTTACCAACAACAATCTTGACCATTCGATTGTCATAAATCAATCTCAACCATTGATTTTATATGACACATGGATTGAGATCCATGGATCCCAAAACCCTATAAATAGAGAGGCATTCTTGGCTCTCTTTTTACACATGCTATTGTAGCAAAACTCTCTCTCTCTTTCTCTCATACTCGACAGCCCTCTCTCCCCCTTCTTCTTGGTGGCCGTCCACCTTGGTGGAGAGAATCGTCGTCGCCCGCACCCTCGTGCTACCGCTTCGACGCTCTGCGATTCTTCGTCTACTTCGAGTGCTTCGCCTACGAAGGAGACGTTCGATCTCGTGCGACGAGATCATGGGCAACCGTGCTTGGATCAACTTCTTGGATTGCGAGGACTCCGCGGTTCATCCCCGCGCTCGCAAGCGATCTCTCCGACGATCGGACTTGAGATAGGAGGTCTCTTCTCTTAGAGACTCGATCAACCACACTTCAAGAGGTATTGCATTATACTTGTTGTGATTATAGATGAAACGATCCGAGAATGGTTCTTGGATCATGTGGTTTCATCGAATAAATTTTTTTAAATTCCGCTGCACCGAACAACTAGTATGACTAGTCGTTCTTCGTCGTATCCGATACGACGCTCACGCTTCTGTGATGTGCTTGAGGATCTCTCCATATCCTTCAAGTGGTATCAGAGCCTTAGGTCGACGTTTTCGAATAGTGATTCGTTAACCAAGGACGACTTGGGTTCGCTAAGGTCGCGAAAGTTTTCATCGCATTTGATTTCGCAGATCTGTTTAGTAAATAAATTCGGCACTGTTTAAATTGTTTAAACACGAATTTTATACTTGAATTATGTTCCCCATTAAATAAGGAACTCATAGGATCTGAGTTTGCGTAAATCGGATTTCGTATGCTCGACATATGGTCGTTTTAATGAACATGTATGCACTGTTGCGGGAACTATGAATCTGAACGTGATTAAAATGTTAATTACTGTTTAGACTTGCCTCGAAATGCGTGAAACATCTTAGGTTCTGTCCTAAATCAAATTAGCAAACTTTAGAAATTGACTTTGCTTAATTTGGATTTAATATGATTGAGATATGCCAATTTTAGTAAGTAGGGGTCACTGCTGAAATTGCTTTCCTAATCTAGAACCAAGTGAGTGTCAATTAGTGAAATTAATTGTTAATTTCGTGAAATAATCTTGAAAAATATTTGTGAAATATTGAAACATGATTATTTGCCTAATTGACTTGGCCCCAACCAATTAGTTGATTAGATTTGATCTAAACCTTAATTGGAATTACAATCATCAAACTTCTTGCTTGAATAGGACTTGGGAATTTGCCTAGCAAATTTCCTTAAAATCAAAATTGTTTTGATTACTATATGGTATAATTTCGGTTGAAGAACCGATGAACATCTCAAGTAGAAAATAATCAATTTGGCATTATCCTTTCCCGAGGTGGAGATGGTGTCTAGTCGGGGATCGCTGGTCAGCGGGTTGCAACGTATGTGGTCCGCCCCACTCTCGTCGGTACTGGCCATGACAGCGGGTAGGGCCGGGATAATGTTCGAGGGATTATGATGTATTTTTCTAATTATTAAAATACGAATTAATACGTACTTTATGAATAATATCATATATATATTCAATCATAAAATTAAGTTTGATTGATTAAATTGGATTGATAATTAATTTAATATGATTAAGTTAATTATATCCAATTGAGAATACTCTAATATGATTAGAGTTAATAATTCCCTTGGAAGAATTAATTATATGAATGTGATTCATATTAATTAATTAAATTTGAATAAGAGGTGGAGGATCACATAAGTGACATCCATGGTCTCCCGTCAAGGCGAAGGGTTTCCGTCGCCAGGGATTGTATATAGGAGACGCATGTACGTAGTGACAGCTCCTATATACAAGCGCATCTAGATCGGACTCTTTTCTTCTTGAAAGAGTAAGGCCGTATGCGTAGTGACCCCAATATCGGATCCTCATATTATTGGGGCAATATTAGATTGCGTATAGCGAGTTCTAATCCTGTTGACGGTTGGTTCAATTAATGACAGGTCAACATCACCTTAGGTGTGGTGGGCCTGGGTATTAAAGACCGAATTGGGAATGCAAGTTGGACTTGCAAGGCGGAATGTGATCCCGCTTCTCTTTATTGGAGTTGCAGTTTCTCATATTATTGGGATGTAACAAAGATAAAGAGGATATCCCAGTTCTTGCTTGAGATATATCGGTAAGTATATCTCCTACTTTGAAAGTGAATAAGGGAATAAACTTTCATAGTTGACATAGCAAGACTAATTTGATTTAAAAATGCCTTAATCAAATAAAATTAAATTGAATATATGATTATATCTTCTAATATAGTGCATTCTCAATTTCAGAAAATGAAGTCCATGAACCCACTGAGCAGGCTTCTGGAGGTCAACCAATTGACTGGACCGAATTACTCGGATTGGATCCGTAATTTGGAGCTTGTGCTTTTAGCAGAGCGCATCAGCTATGTGCTCTCTGAAAACAAACTTGAAAACCCTAAATCTAAGGATGACAAAGCATATAATGACAAGTATGATGAAGATCATGTCTTGGCTAGATGCTATATCTTGGGTTCTCTCTCCAATGTTCTTCAGAAGCAACATGTGGAGATGAGTACTTGCCAGGATATCATACAGAATCTAAAGGATATGTTTGGTGACATTAACCGCACCCAGCGGTACAATGTTTTGAAAGAACTCGTTCTCTGCAAGATGCAGGAAGGGACCTCGGTCCGCGGGCATGTACTCAAAATGTTTGGGTACTTGTCAGAGCTTGAGACTCCGGGGGCAACGATGGATGCAGACATGCAATCTGATTTCATTCTGCTGTCATTGCCCAAATCTTTCATAACTTTGTGGTGTCATTCCACATGAATAAGCTGGAACTGACAAATGTTGGGCTTCTTGCTGCATTAAAGTCTGCAGAAGACGTAATGAAGAAAGATGGTCCCACTGGCACTGCAATGGTTGCACAGGTCAGAGGTAAGCGCGGTCGGAAGCAAGGTTCTCGGAAGGGCCCGGCCCAGAAGAGAAAGAAGAAGGGACAAAGTGTTGTCTCATCTTCTAATGCATCCACTTTAATGGCGTCGAAGAAAACCGACGTCTGTCACCACTGTAAGAAGCCGGGGCACTGGAGGCGTAATTACCCGGATTACCTGAAGTCGATCGACAAAGGTAAAGCCCCAGCAGGTATGAAATCTACATTTATCATTGAAACCGGCTTTCTCGTCAGACGAGAAGGAAGTTGGGTTGTTGATTCTGGTGCTTCTGTTCATGTATGCAATTTGTTGCATTTGTTTCAGGAAACTAGAAAGCTTGAAGAAGGGGAGATAGTCATCCAGATGGGATCTGATGCAAGTGTTGCAGCAGTCGCCGTCGGGACTTGTCGACTATCATTATCTAGTGGTAGAGTCCTAGTACTTAAAGAGTGTCTTTATGTACCTGAAGTCAGAAGGAATCTAATATCTGTATCTAAGTTAGTTAGAAGTGGGTATTCATTCCTGTTCTGTAATAAATTAGTCATAAACCGTTATGATAAATATATTGCAGATGGTATTTTGACTTCTGAGGACTCTATGAATTGTGCATTGATAAATGTGTTATGAATGTTACAAGCACTAATAAAAACCCTAAAAGATCCAGGGGGAATGAAAATCTCTCAAATGAGATTTGGCATCAAAGGCTTGGTCATTTGTCTGTTGATAAGATCAATAGATTAATTAAGGATGGACCTTTAGATTTTCTACAGGTTCAATCTTTGCCTACTTGCAAGAATTGCATTCAAGGAAAAATGACCAGGATGCCTTTTCGTAACAAGGTTACAAGATGTGAAGGTATTATTGACCTAATACATACTGATGTATGCGGTCCCTTCAGTACCGCGGCCCGAAATGGATATCGATATTATTTGACGTTTATGGATGACCATTCGCGATACGGGTTTATCTTCCTATTACGTCATAAGTCTGAAACCTTTGAAAAGTTCAAAGAATTCAAGGCTTTGGTTGAGAACCAAACCGATAGGAAGATTAAACGAATTCGATCTGATCGAGGTGGTGAATACCTATCAGATGAATTTAAGGAATACCTTAAAGAGAATGGAATTATTTCCAATCTCACTCCTCCTGGAACTCCCCAACTTAATGGAATTGCTGAAAGACGCAACAGAACCATCATGGATATGGTTCGTTCAATGATGAGCAAAGCACATTTACCACTTAGTTTCTGTGGATATGCAGTAGAGACTGCAATATATATCCTGAATAAGATTCCTAGCAAATCTGTACCTAAGACTCCTCATGAGCTCTGGTATGGAACCAAACCTAGTGTTAATCACTTGAGGGTTTGGGGTTGCTTGGTCCATGCAAAGAATGTGGATGCAAGCAAGCTAGAATCTCGCTCTCGTGAGTGTTACTTCATAGGGTATGTTAGAGATGGTATTGGATACCAACTCTATGACCCTGAGACTCAGAAGGTTTTTGTTTCTAGAGATGTGAAATTTCTGGAGAATGATTTCGTTAAGGGTCAAGATAAATATGAAGTAAAGGAACTCATTGAATCTCCTTAGGATTCTGAGCTTCCTGAACCAGAAACTGAAGAAGTAAATAAAGATGATACACCCATACCTCTTCGAAGGAGTTCGAGGGTGGTTGCACCACCAGAAAGGTATGGATTCCATGTGTCAGGTGAAACTGATAGTGATCCTACTTCATTTGATGAAGCACTCGCGGATCATGACATGGATAGATGGATGCTAGCAATGAAGTCAGAAATTGACTCTATGCATAAGAATGGTATATGGACCCTAGAGGATCCACCTAAAGGGGTAAAACCCATTGGGTGCAAATGGATCTTCAAGAGAAAGAGGGGACCTGATGGGAAGGTTGAGACTTTCAAGGCACGGCTTGTAGCCAAGGGCTACACATAGAGAGAAGGCATCGACTACGATGAGACATTCTCTCCTGTGGCTATGCTTAAATCCATCAGGGCATTGCTAGCTATAGCTGCATATCTTGACTACGACATCTGGCAGATGGACGTCAAGACGGCTTTCCTCAATGGATACCTCGAGGAGGATATCTACATGGAGCAACCCCAGGGCTTCATGACTGAGGATGGCAAAGTATGCAAGCTGAAGAAATCCATCTATGGGCTCAAGCAAGCTTCTCGTAGCTGGAACATCAGATTTGACGAAACCATAAAGAGTTATGATTTTGTGCAGAATCCTGATGAACCTTGTGTGTAAAAGAAGCTTAGTGGGAGCGCCATTGTGTTCATCGTGCTTTATGTAGATGACATCCTTATCATTGGGAATGATACAGGGATGATGACCAGTGTGAAGATTTGGTTGTCCCATACCTTTGAGATGAAAGATCTTGGAGAAGCCTCTTACATCTTGGGTCTGAAGCTGTTCAGAAACTGAGAGAAGAGGATATTGGGACTGTCACAACAAGGATACATTAAGAAGATTCTTGAACGATTCCGTATGGATAGTTCCAAGAAAGGATTCCTACCCTTAAGACATGGTATCCACCTGTCTAAAGGAATGGCTCTTCAAACTGTTGAGGAAAAGAAGGCCATGGCTGGATGTCCTTATGCATCAGCCGTAGGAAGCTTAATGTATGCCATGATGTGTACTAGGCCAGATATCTGCCATGCAGTGGGAGTGGTAAGTCGTTACCAATCCTGATATGGAGAACAACACTGGAATGCATTAAAGAACATATTCAAATATCTAAGACGGACGCAAGATTACATCTTGGTCTATGGAGATGGTGATCTCCAAGTCTTGGGATATACAGATTCTGACTTCCAATCGGATATTGATGATCGAAAGTCGACATCAGGGTTTGTGTTCCTGTTGAACGGTGGTGCTGTGAGCTGGAGAAGCAAGAAGCAGGACACTACAGCAGATTCAACAACAGAAGCCGAATACATTGCCGCATCGGATGCTGCAAAGGAGGCGGTGTGGTTGCGCAAGTTCATCCAGGAGCTTGGCGTAGTTTCCTCTGATACTCCCATCCCGCTACTCTGTGATAACACGGGAGCCATTGCCCAAGCGAAGGAACCCAGATGGCATCAGAAGAGCAAGCACGTAGAAAGGAAATACCACATCATTCGGGAGATTCAATAGCGTGGTGACATCATCATCACCAAGGTGGCCTCCGCCGACAACGTTGTTGATCCTCTTACCAAACCTCTGACACAGAAGGTTTTTAACCAGCATGTAATGAGTATGGGTTTAAGGCTTGTTCCTGAATGGTTCTGAGGGCTAGTGGGAGATTGTTAGCAATGTAAGCCCGAGGCGAACCGTTCCTACAATAAATGTTATTATAATAAATGATTTATCAATAAAAGTTATTGATGTTTTGTTTCACTCCCTTTCTGATATTGAATGAATGAATGCACTATAAGGTCCCTCTATACAATAAGGGTTATGTACCATGGCCAACTTGATAATCATACAGCTGTTGATTCAATGTTGAATCATAGAGGCTGATGCTTGGATGAATATCTAAGGAGTTAGATAGAGGACTCATCAAGCATCATCAATGATTAACAAGTAGTGATCTCCAGTCTGAGTGGGAGATGGCAATCCCATCTCATTAGACTGATATCTGATCGACCTCTTGATGCAGGTCCTCTGCATAGGAATATTGATTCGGAGGTATCAGATCAGTTGAGTCAATGAGTTGACTTAACGCGATCGAGATAACCAAAGACCTATGATGAATACTGTCACATCACAGGCAAACATCCTCTGACCAGGGACAGATATATTACTATATGTCTGAGCATGTACATTTAACAGACCAATAGGTTGATGACCTAATCAAGGTCTACACACCGGCGAGCTGGTGTGCATGTAAGGGCATATGAGTAATATGATCTCTCAAAGGGATCATGCAGGTTCACTTGTGAACCGGGAGACATGAGTTCACTCATGAGGTATTGGGATTGACCAAATTCCATGCATGGTCATCATGCTTTAGAAGCATGATATGAATTTGAAGGTAAGATATATGCTTTGTGAAAGCATATGATCTGTACCATATCCCAAGGACCAAGATTGAGAAACTTAATGATCATACTATGAAGATGACAGTGTAAAAGTGATCTTTATCTTCATGATGATCATGAGTCTTCCAGTATGCAGGATGTGCAGGTATTGGGAATACCTGAAGGGTGATTTGATCATAAACGATTGTATAACCATGACGCTTCCATTCCGAGGGAGTGATGAAACAGGTCTGGATTTTAGTGACTCCTCTCATTAGAGAAGTGACCTAATCTTAGTCCATGTACTGGACATTGATCTGAATGAGATTCAGATGCAATGAGAAGATTAGGTTTACAGTCTTGATTTAATCAAGCATCTATGAGAGGTCCATGGGATCTGGATTTGAGATGTGATCTCAATATCCAAGTCACTATACGTGGAACAATACAGTCGCCCTGTCCTTATCTCCAAGTATCTGAGGATAAATAGCATTGTTCTTAAATGGTTTAAGAACAATTCCATGAGATCTAAGCAAAGAGAAGTTGATAATTAAATGTGATTTAATCATCATGATGTATGAGATATTATCCAATATAATTAAATGTGATTTAATTATTATAGATAAGAATAATGTGGATAGTAATATCCAATTATTCATAATATGTTATAAATGTGATTTATAATGTATTAGAGAGATATAAATATAATTTATATTAGTAGATTAATTATTAATGTGTATTGGATACACATTGTCTAATTAATTGAAAATGTAAATTACATTTTGTTTTGGGTTGTGAATTTGATTCACAATAATTCAATGTCAAGATTGCAATATTCTCAAAATTAATTGAGAATTATTTTGGAGAATTAAAATACCAACAAATTGTTGTTGGAAATTGGATGGAGAGAAAATCAAGGAGATTACCCTCCCCTTTTGGAAAGGAGGGGGCGGCACCAATTCCTTGAGGGAATTGGTGGCCGTCCCCCCCTTCCAAAGAGGAAGGTGTATCTCCCTTATTTTCTCTCTCTCTATTTGTGTGGTTTAATTTGGTAATATTTATTTGATTTATCAAATATATTTAATCAAAATTAAATCACAAGTTGTTGGCTTTTACCAACAACAATCTTGACCATTGGATTGTCATAAATCAATCTCAACCATTGATTTTATATGACATATGGATTGAGATCCATGGATCCCAAAACCCTATAAATAGAGAGGCATTCTTGGCTCTCTTTTTACACATGCTATTGTAGCAAAACTCTCTCTCTCTTTCTCTCATACTCGACAGCCCTCTCTCCCCCTTCTTCTTGGTTGCCGTCCACCTTGGTGGAGAGAATCGTCGTCGCCCGCACCCTCGTGCTACCGCTTCGACGCTCTGTGGTTCTTCGTCTAGTTTGAGTGCTTCGCCTACGAAGGAGACGTTCGATCTCGTGCGACGAGATCAGGAGCAACCGTGCTTGGATCAACTTCTTGGATTGCGAGGACTCCGCGGTTCATCCCCGCGCTCGCAAGCGATCTCTCCGACGATCGGACTTGAGACAGGAGGTCTCTTCTCTTAGAGACTCGATCAACCACGCTTCCAGAGGTATTGCATTATAATTGTTGTGATTATAGATGAAACGATCCGAGAATGGTTCTTGGATCATGTGGTTTCATCGAATAAATTTTTTTAAATTCCGCTGCACCGAACAACTAGTATGACTAGTCGTTCTTCGTCGTATCCGATACGACGCTCACGCTTCCGTGATGCGCTTGAGGATCTCTCCATATCCTTCATCATCATCACCAAGGTGGCCTCTACCGACAACGTTGCTGATCCTTTTACCAAACCTTTGACACAGAAGGTTTTCGACCAGCATGTAATGAGTATGGGTTTAAGGATTGTTCCTGAATGGTTCTGCGGGATAGTGGGAGATTGTTAGCAATGTGAGCCCGATGTGAACCATTCCTGCAATAAATGTTATTGTAATAAATGATTTATCAATAAAAGTTATTGATTATATTTCACTCCCTTTCTGAAAGAAGGACTCGGAGGGTCGCCGCAATATATCGCGAGCTGGCCTCGTACGAGAGAGAGAAGTAGAGCGAGTCGATTGTCGAAAATGCGACTTCGGAAATTAGTTGATTGAATGAATGCACTATAAGGTCCCTCTGTACAATATGGGTTATGTACCATGGACAACTTGATAATCATACAGCTGTTGATTCATTGATTGAATCATAGAGGCTGATGCTTGGATGAATATCTAAGGAGTTAGATAGAGGACTCATCAAGCATCATCAATGATTGACAAGTAGTGATCTCCAGCCAAAGAAGGAGATGGCAATCCTTTTTCATTAGGCTGATATCTGATCGACCTCTCGATGCAGGTCCTCAGCATGGGAATAATGATTCAGAGGTATCAGATTAGTTGAGTCAATGGGTTGACTTAACGACATCGAGATAACCAAAGAGTAATGATGAATACTGTCACATCACAGGCAAACATCCTCTAACCAGATACAGATGTATTGCTATATGTCTGAGTATGTATATTTGGCAGACCAATAGGTTGATGACCTAACCAAGGTCTATACACCAGCGAGCTGGTGTGCATGTAAGGGCATATGAGTTATACGATCTCTCAAATGGATTATACAAGTTCACTTGTGAATCGAGAGACATGAGCTCACTCATGAGGTATTGGGACTGATCAAATTCCATGCATGGTCGTCATGCTTTAGAAGCATGACATGAATTTAAAGGTAAGATATATGCATTGTGAAAGCATATGATCTGTACCATATCCCAAGGACCAAGATTGAGAAACTTAGTGATCAGACCATGAAGATGACAGTGTAAAAGTGATCTATATCTTTAGGATGATCATGAGTCTTCCAGTATGTAGGATGTACATGTATTGGGAATACCTGACGGTGATTTGATCATAAATGATTGTATAACCATGACGCTTCCATTCCGAGGGAGTGATGAAACATGTCTGGATTTTAGTGACTCCTCTCATTAGAGAAGTGACCTAATCTTAGTCCATGCACTGGACATTGATCTGAATGAGATTCAGATGCAATGAGAAGATTACGTTTACGGTCTTGATTTAATCAAGCATTTATGAGAGGTCCATGGGATCTGGATTTGAGATGTGATCTCACTATCCAAGTCATTATACGTGGAACAATACAAATGCCATGTCCTTATCTCCAAGTATCTCAGGAGAAATAGCATTGTTTTTCAATGGTTCAAGATTAATTCTATAAGATCTAAGCATTGAGAAATTGATAATTAAATGTGATTTAATTATCATGATCTATGGGGAATTATCCGATATAATTAAATGTGATTTAATTATTATGGATAAGAATAATATGGATAGAAATATCAAATTATTCATGATATATTATAAATGTGATTTATAATATATTAGAGAGAGGTAATTGTAATTTATATTTGTTGATTAATTATTAATTTGTATTGGATACACATTGTTTAATTAATTGAAAATGTAAATTATATTTTGTTTGGGTTGTGAAAGTTATTCACAATTTTCCAATGTCAAGATTGCAATATTCCCAAAATAAATTGTGAATTATTTTTGGTGAATAAATCCCAACAAAGGTTGTTTGAATAAATAATGGAGAAATTCAAGGAGATATGCAATCTCATGGAAATCCAAGAGATTGCCCCCACTTGGAATGTGGTGGGCGGCTACCAATTCCTATATGGAATTGGTGATCGTCCACCCTATTTCTTGGGGAGGCATAATCTCCATTGAAATCATCTCCTTATTTAATTGGTTTAATTTTAGGATTGATGTATATTTGATTTATCAAATATATTTAACCTAAATTAAATCATAAGTTGTTGGTTTTTACAAACAACAATCTTGACCATTGGATTGACATAAATCAATCTCATCCATTGATTTTATATATCCCACGGATTGAGATCCATGGATCCTAAAACCCTATAAATAGAGAGGCATGCTATGCTCTCTATTACATGCTTTTGGAAACAATTCTCTCTCTCTCTCTCTTTTTCTCCTCATACGCCAACCCTCTCCCTCTCTCTCTCTTGGTGGCCGACCACCAAAACATTAGGGGAGGACTTCGTCGTCGCCTACGCCACCGCGCTGCCGCTACGATGCTGTATGGTTCTCCGTCTTCATGGAGTGCTATGCTCACGAAGGAGACGTTCGATCTCGTACGACGAGATCAGGAATTCGCAGTGCTTGGATCAACTCGTTGGATTGCGAGGACAACGTGACTCAACCCCGCGCTCGCAAGCCGCTTCTCCGACGATCAGACTTGAGACAGGAGGTCTCTTTTTTTCGTAGAGACTTGATCAACCACGCTTCATGAGGTATTGCGTTATACTTGTTGTGGTTATGGATGAAACGATCCGCGAATTGTTCTTGGATCATGTGGTTTCATCGTATGAAAAATTTTAAATTCCGCTGCACCCAACGACTAGTACGACTAGTCGTTCTCCGTCGTATCCGATACGACGATCACGCTTCCTTGGTGCGCTTGAGGATTTTCCCATATCCTTCAACTTGCACATTGCAACTACATACATTATGTGTCAAACTGCAAGTACAATATCTTGATCATGGATCCAATCCATGATATTTTACTGGTTATTATTGAGTATAGTATTGAGTGTGTTTAATGAAGAATTATCTGAAATAAGAAATATGCATAAATATATATAAATATATATATATACACACATATTTTACTTTAATTTAGGAATTTTTATATCAAAGTTGTCTTACCTTGTCAACATTGAAAGTTCATTTCCTTAATCACTTTCAATATAAGTGATATACTTACCATTATATCTCAATAAGATCTGGGATCTCCTTCCTTATCTTTGTTACATCCCAATAATATGAGAATCTGCAACTCCGATAAAAAGAAGAGGGAACATATTCCGCCTTGCAAGTCCAACTTGCATTCCCAATTCGGTCTTTAACACCTAGGCCCACCACTCCTAAGGTGATGTTGACCTGTTGTTAATTTAACCAATCATCAACAAGATTAGTACTCGCTATGCGCAATCAAATATCGCCCCAATAATATGAGGATTCGATATTGTGGTCACTACGCATACGACCTTACTCTCTCGAGAAGCAAAGAGCATGATCCCTATGCGCTTGCATACATGAGCTGTCACTTCAGACAGGCGTCTCCTATATACAATCCCTGGCGACGGAACCCTTCGCCTTGACGGGAGACCATGGATGTCACTTATGTGATCCCTATATCATATTCAAATTTTAGTTAATTATCATAAATCATATTCACATAATTAATTATCCCAAGGGAAATGCACATCTATTCATAATAGAGTGTTTTTAATTGGATATAATTAATTCAATCTCATTAAATCAATTATCTGTCCAATTCAATCAACAAACTTGATTGTTTTTACTTGAATACATATATGGTATTATCTCAAAATACGTATTAATTAAAATTTTAATAATTATAAAAATATATATTGATTTCTCTAGCATTATCGAGTCCCTACCCGCTGTCATGGCCAATACCGACGAAAGTGAGACGGACCGCAACCGGTGTGACCCGCTACCCCAATGCTTCCCGACTAGACACCATATCCACCTCAGGAAAGGATAATGCCAAATAGATAAATGTGTACTTTGAGATGATCATCGGTTCCTCAACCGAAATTATACCATATAGTAATAATCAAAACATTTTTTATTATAAGAAAATTTGCTAGACAAATTCCCAATCCTATTCAAGCAAGTTATTTGTTGATTGTGTTTCAAATTATGATATAGATTAAATATAATCAACTTATTGGTGGAGGCCAACTCAATTAAGGAAATAATCATCACTAAATATTTCTCAAATATTTTCCATAATGATTTCATGAAATTAACAATTAATTTCACTAATTGACAATCACATGGTTCTTGATTAGGAATGCAATTTCAGCAGTGACCCCTACTTACTAAAATTAACATATCTCAATCAATTTAAATCCAAATTAGACAAAATCAATTTCCAAAGATTGTTAATTGATTTAGGACAGAACCTAAGTCATATTTTATGCATTTTTAGGCGGATCAAAACAGTAATTAACTCATTAATCACGTTAAGATTTGCAGTTCCCGCAACAATGAATACATGTTCATTAAAACAACAATATCTCAAGCAAACGGAATCCAAATTACGTAAACTCAGATCCTATGGTTTCCTTATTTAATACAGAATAAAATTAAAGTTTTATTTTCTTGTTTAAACAATTTAAATAGGGCCGAAAATAATCACTAAACATTTGTGCGAAAATGAAATGCGATAAAACTTTCGCAAACCCTAACGAACCCAAGCCGTCCTAGGTTTATGGATCGTATCCGAAATCTCCGACCTAAGGCTCTGATACCACTTAAGGATACGGGATAATCCTCAAATGCATCATGGAAGCGTGCGCATCGTATCGACTACGTCGAAGAACAACTAGTCAGACTAGTTGTTCTATGCAGCGGAAATTAAAAAATTTTCATGCGACGAAACCACATGATCCAAGAACACTTCTCGAATCGTTTCGTCTAAACCACAAACTAGTAGTAGGATTACCTCTTGATGTGTGGTTGAGATCGAGTCTCTAAACAATAGACCTCCTGTCTCAAGTCCGATCCGACGGAGGAGACGCTTGTGAGCGCGGGGATGAATCGCGTGCTTCTCGCAATCCATGTTGATAATCCAAGCGGCGGATCTCCTGATCTCGACACATGAGATCTGACATCTTCTTCACGAGAGAGGCGCACCGAAGGAGACGGAGATCCACGAGCAAACGACCGGGCATCATAACGACGACGCTGCAGCGATAGAGAACTTCTCTAGGTCATCCATGGTCGACGGCCATGAGAGAAGAAGAGAGAGGGCTGACGTATAAAGAGAAAGAGAGAGAGAGAGAGAGAGAGAGAGAGAGACTTATGTTCTCATTATGTAAAGAAGAGCAAAGGGGTGCCTCTCTTTTTATAATATTTTGGGATCCATGGATCTCAATCCATGGGCAACACAAGTCCAATGGCTCTCATTGATTTGTATTTCTTTAATTGCTAAGATTTGTGTTGGTAAAAACCAACAACTATTAATTTAATTTAGATTAAATCTATATTGATAAATCAATATAAATGAATCACAAATTAAATCAAGCAAACATGGAGATTATTGGATTGAATATTGCCTCCTTCCATCATATTGGATTTTGTGGCAATCTCATGTAATCTCATGATATCTCTTGAGATAACATTATTCCTCGAAAATCTCCAAGATTTACAACAACACTTGTTGTAAATTATTCAACAAAAATAATTCATAATTATTTTGTGAATATTGCAATCTTGCGATTGGAAATTTGTGAATCACATTCACAACCCAAAATAAAAAGTTAATTACTTTTTCAATTAATTGTCTAATGTGAATCCAATTCACATCAACAATAACAAATGTAAATTACAAATTGTTGTCTCTTATATATTATAAATCACATTTATAATATATATGATTAATATGGATAGTGCCATCCACATTATTCATATCCATGATAATTAAATCACATTTAATCATCTTGGATCTCTATTCTCATGTTCCCAAATAATATGAATCACATTCTCATTATTGACATCTTTGATAATCAAATCAAATTTAATTATCTAAGATAACTCTCTTTATAATATGAATCAAATTCATATTAATCATGATAATTAAATCATATTTAATTACCAACTTACTCAATGCTTGGATACATATATCAACAATGAAATTATCCCAAACTCTTTTAAGGATAATGCGCTTTCTCCGCGAATACTTGGAGATAAGGACATGGCGATTGTATTGTTCCACGTATAGTGACTTGGATATTGAGATCACATCTCAAATCCAGATTTCGGGCCTCCCATAGATGCTTGATTAAATCAAGACCACAAATCTAATCTTCTCATTGCATCTGAATTACATTCAGATCAATGTCCAACATTTGGACTAAGTTCAGATTACTTCTCTACAGAGATGAGTCACTAAAATCCAGACCTGTTTCATCACTCCCTAGGAATGGAAGCGTGGTGGTTATACAACCATTTATGATCACATCACCCTCAGGTATTCCCAATACCTGTACATATTGCATGGAAGACTCAGAATAAACAAGATGTATAAGATGAATTTTACACTGTCTACTTCAGGGATTTATCATTAAGTTTCTCATTCGATCATTGGAAGTTGGTATCGATCATACACTTTCTAAAGCATATATCATACCCAGGTGTTGATCATATACTTTCCAAAAGTATATATCAAACCTACAAATTCAATAAAGCTTCCAAAGTGAGACAACTGTGCACGGAATTTAATCTTCCCAACATCTCATGAGTGAGCTCATGTATTCCAGTTCAGTAATGAACCTGTATGATCCCTTTGAGAGATTGTATTACTCATATGCCCTTATATGCACACCAGTGCACCTGTGTATAGACCTTGGTTAGGTCATCAACCTATTAGTCTACCAAATGTACATACTCAGACATATAGTAACACATCTATCTCTGCTCAGAGGATGTGTGCCTATATCATCACAGCATACGACATAGGACTTTGGTTATCTCGATCTCTTTACGTCAACTCCTTGACCTAACTAATCTGACACCTCTGAATCTCTATTCCCTTGCAGAGGAACTGCATCAAGAGGTCAGTCAAATATCAGCCTAAATGAGAAAGGATTGCCATCTCCTACTCAGGCTGGAGAACATCTCTCAACAATCATTTGACGGTGCTTGATGAGTCCTTAATCTTACTCTTTAGATGTTCATCCAAGCACCAGCCTCTTTGATTCAATAATTGAATCAACAACTGTATGATAATTAAGATAGCCATGGTACATAACCCTAATTGTACTAACAGACCTATTATGCAAATTAGTTATTCTTCTTTTCAGATCAGGGAATGATATTTGCAATAACATTTATTGCATAATGGCTCGTCGCGGGCTCGCATGTCCAACACCTTCCAGGTGAAGAAACCAATTCATTCCACCCATCTTCAGGTAATATCCCTTTTTCTTCCCTCTTATCCTTCTTTAATTCCTTTCCATTTCCTCCCCTTACTAACATCATTTCCTCGTATTATGTTGATTCAATTCCCCAAATCGAAGCACTAACCCTCATCCTTAGCCCCCCCCACAAATCTCTTCGCCCAAATCCACCTCGACTCGTATAATGAGTCAAGCCCCATATCCCTACACCATCTCTGTTTTCATAGGATCTCTACATTTGTTCCATTCCACCTCCATTACTGAGTTTTAGCTCGAGCTCTACACTGTCATTTGCAGGTCCATCAAGCGCTCGTGTATGTCATAATCAAAGGTTGAAGAACACATCCATCTTTGTTGAGGAGTTGCATCTAATGGAGCATCCAAGTGTCATTCATCTAGAGATGGATCACTCCCGGACCCATCAGGAAACTTCATTTATGAGACCATGCTCCATCATGTGGCAACAAACAAGGGGACCCTCATATATTCATTTGAACCCCTTGTCTGCTATAGAGCTTACTGTTAGATCTCCCTTCTCCTCAAGCTCCTTTTGCAACATCCATATCAGTTCTTCATTCTACTACTGCAGTTGCAACACGATCTTGATCGACTGGTTTTTGTAGTCTCTAGCCTATCAATCGTAGATCAGCCTTCAACTGACGACTAACATGATGTCACATGCCTCACCCCTCTCTTAGATAAACGACCCTCCAAGCCACCTTCCTAGGGGCACTTGAGCCTCCCTCAGCGCATCGCATGGAGGTGCGTCCCGAAGCACATCCGAGGCTAATCTGTTCCGCTTGCCCTGCATGGGTTGTGAGGAATTTGCAGAGAAGCACTAATAACTCCAAGCAGTCACTTAGAGGTTCATCATGTGTTTTATACATGTGATTTGGACAACTTATAGGACCTGCCCCTTCGTTCCTTCATATATACAGAAATATCCCTACATGGGGAAAATTACAAAAGGGGCCCCTTCGGTTTTACATTATTGCAGATAAGTCCCATCGAGAGCTGTTTTGAGATAGAAATATTATTTCTATTTCAATCCATGAAACTTCAAATTTGAATATATTTGTCTTCTTAAGTCTAAATTTCACATATTTTATTTCATTTTAAATCATATATTATTATATTTCACTTTAAATAATTTATGGACTTTCATAGATACATTGAATGAAATTAATATTCAAGGATTAACATGATTTTTGCAAGCTAGATTTGACATATATTTGCAATCACATTTTGAGAGTAATTTGATCTTTTGCTGCGATATTATAGAAAAATTTTATTTATTACCTTAATATATAGAGATTAAATATTGCTTAGGAATTTTTGAGGAACTCTTTGAGGATCAAACAATGGGAAATTAGTCATCAAAGAAGAATTATAATTTATAATTGATCTTATAATAAAGAGTATTTATTGATTAATCTCTTAGCCTAAACTTGGATAATATTCTTGAGATTTTTTATTATTTGTGAATTAATCAGTTTTTTTGGCGAGAAAATCATCATGATAGAACTTCTCGTCTTCCTCAATCTATTTTATTTTATTCTTTTATTTATTTTTATCTCTTTCTTCGATTCACCATTTTCTGACATAGAATTTAATATTGCAAATATTTAAGCACATAGATTCATTTCAAACCATGCAACTAAGTAACACATTCTTCCATGAGTATTAACCTTGTTTCAGTTACAAAATTAAAATCTCCACATATACAAAATTGTTTTTTTTATCGAAATAATTTCCACATCATATGCTAAATTAATCACAATTTCACATTATCTAAATTGGTGAAAATATTGTTCTTCAGATGGCAGCGTAGCCAGAGAATGACATATTTTTCAAGTTTTAATTTATTTTTTGTAATTAATTATTGTGATATTAATTTTTTTTCGAATTTCACTCGCATTTATTTTATTTCTCTTGTATTTTCTCTCTATAAATACCAACCACATTTTCTCTCTTTTTGTTGATCTAGCCCAAAGTCTTTTAAGAGACAAATCTAAGGAGCTGTAAAGGAGATTTTTATTATTTTCATGAGAGAGAGTAGTCTAGGTTTTATTTCCTGCAATTAGTTTTACATGCAAGGGTCTAATTGAACCATAAAACATGTAACTAAACATGACAGAACTTTGGGGAAACTTGGGCCTGTTTTGACCCCAACTGTGTGGCCAATGACCCAAATGTGTCTTATCGAAGAATTAGGATATGCACTCACAGTAGAATATTTTTTACTTGCTTGTGTTCGATTACCTTTAGGACACACATCACTTAAATATGCGTACCATTGATCATTCAACATGGAAAAAGTCATCGATAAACTCTTCCCCCTAGTAGAACTTTCTGCTTAGGAACATTTTTATTAGCAACATCCATTTAGAATAATTTAAAATATATTATGCATCCCACATGAAGAGAGCTGAGAAGCATTGTAACTCTTTCTAACTGAGCATACATCATTGTTTTTACTATGCACCAATTTTTCCTCGACTCCTCCACTTGTTTTCTCATCTAAGTTAAAAGAAATCGAGAATGATTGGTAGACAATTATCTTGTGCTCACTAAGATCCAAAGTGAAAACATAATCTATAAGTTGGAATGCTAACAAGGATGATTAAATTATTTGTAATAAAATCAACCTTTGGTTTGGGAGATCAATGGCTATCACTGGACAGAACTATATTCCAAAATGAGCGAGGCACGCTACACAAAAGGTTAGAGCCCAATTTCCTAAATGTTTGCCTAGAATACATGTTACAAGAAACCTTACTCAGGGTGTGGATCAGAGAGTTTCCTATCAACACTAGCATAGAGTAGGAACTCCCCACAAGTGTTGTTGGGTTTTTCGATGTATAGTTGAAGCTGTGTTTCTAGTTTTCGTGCCCCCTCCAGCGTTCACTACTCAGACAAAAGGGCAGAATGGTACTGTCTCATCAATGCTTCTATAAAGGCCATTATCTCATGCACTTTTGTGTATGGCAGGCATAGTTTTTATATTACAAGTAGTCATCCTCACGTTAAACAGTCATCTAGTGTGGTAAATCGTATAGGAGGATTGACTCGATGTTACCTCACGGGTAAACCTAGTGTGGTAAATCTTTAGGTATCTCCAAGTATACCTTAACCACTTATCACTATAGGACAACTGAGTGTTATAGTTTAAAATATTTTTGAAATGATACTAAAATCAAAAAGATAAGCGTCCGAACTCTCGCATGCCATTACAAGTGTCATGTTGGTGAATCATCTGTATGATATGATTTGTGTTTGCTTTCTATGTGTACACAAACTATACATTTATACCCCATGTGTATTCTATCTCTCTTGATTCTATATTCATGTTCTTTTCTCGTTCCTCTTGGCATCAGAGATGGATATCTCTGTGGAATTTAGTCTGAACGTTGTGGGCAACTCATGGAACCCTTTATAACTCACATCTCCCAAGATTCGAGATGACCCTCTTATTGTAACTACCTCGTCTTTTGATGATCCTCATCCCAAGACCAATAAGTAACTATTATGGTTCAGTAGATCCCAAACTAACCCTCTATTTAACCCCTCTAACAATGAAACCTTTATCTTTTGTAAGACCTCTCATCCTTCTACATCAAGATCTCATTCGGATCTTTTCTGGTCTGTTGGTGAAGAAAAAATGGCTCCCAAGAAACAACCTAGTGAGTATGAAAACAATAATAACCCGATGGTAGGCATCTTATCTCGACTGGCAGCAATTGAACATCAGAATGAAATAATGAGAGATCATCTAGTACAAATTCAAGCAACCAATAACATGGACAAAGAATAAATGGAAGACATGTACTTACCAGAGATCGACGATGACTTCAACTGGCTGAGACTAGTACCTCCCGAAGATGAGTTCGAACACAGATAGAATTTCCTCGCATTGCTCCCGAAGTTTAGTGGAAACCACCATGAGGAACCCTATTTCAAGACAGTTTGTGATAACTAGTCCCATCCAAGGGTTACTCAAAACTACATTAGGTTGAGAGCTACCCCTTTGACTTAACAGATAAGGTTACCTACTAGTTGAAAAATTCAGGGGAGGTGGTCTCATCATGGGTTGTATTCAATACATTATTCTTTATTCTTGAAGAAATTCTATCCAATTAGTAGAATTAACAAAATCCAGATGAAGATCACAAGTTTGGACCAGTTTCTGAATTAACACTTTCATGAAACTTGGGAGAGATTTAAGGACTTGATTCAAAAATGCTTATGGCATGGTATTAACTAGATGATGTTGGTCTAGAGTCTTGTTAGTGATCCAAACCTTGAGATGCAGGGGTTGGTAAGCGCTTCCTAAGGAAGAAGCTACATGGTGTGACACGAAGACACCGTCAAGAAGGTATTCAAGAAGTTAGCAGACACAAGCCATCACAGACGCCTAGTTGGGCATACTTGTCCATCAACCTTACACTATTATCAAAATAAGGAGGAAAGAAGACTTTGAATAATCTGTCCACCGAACAGAGCTCCGACATGGCGATTATACAAGATAAGCTCACAATGGTCAAACATATTAATGAGAAAGTGGATGAGTTCCATAAATTCACTCATCTGGAGTATGTCCAAGGTACCCGAGCAGATGGAGGATATGGCAAAAAGGGTATATAAAATCCAGATACATGCCCTGTCCTCATCCCCTGCACTTGCGCAGTAGATTCATTATATTTCAGGTCAATGGATAGGGAAACTAAGCACTTGGGGTGGGAACCAATCCTTCACCCATCAACATCAAGCTAAAGAATCCTCAGCTCAGATAGTCTACGAGGAGCCTCCACAAGTCATGGAGATAAACATAGCTTGGTACAATATCGATCCCATCAACCAGCATGACTCCAACTAGATTATAAACCCTTGACCACAATAGTCTCTCTCGTAGCTTTTAGCAGTCGCAGCAGCAACAACGTCCCATACTAGTAGTCTCATCCCGACTACCAGCAGCCACACTCAATGTATAAGCGCTAGGGTCAGCAGGGCCAATACAGCCCAAACAATAATTATCAATAGCTCCAGGCTGGACAGGGTTAGGGGTCTTCCAATTCACCCTCTCCCGAACTCCAATGAATTATGGATGAATTACATGATATAAGGGTCGATTTCAATCGTCTCTCAAGATGAAGAGATGAAATCACTGCACCATATATTGTGATTCACACTCAAGTTGAAGCTAATCCTAATAGTATTGGACTCAAAGATCATGTATTATTCCCATAATGTTTTTCTACCTAAATAAAAGATCTTTTCGCACGATGTCACCAATCAAATTTCTTTTAGGATCAAAAAGACAGTAACCATGCCTGATCAAGCAAGGGGACGTGATGACATAATCCCGATGTCAATATATGTATACACCACTAGGGATGAAGATGAAGAGATGCATCCAGCCCTAGAGCACCTTTTGGGAGGTGACTCGAATCCACAAAATCAATAAAAAATAAAAAAAATCCAAAAATCCAAAAAGAGGATAAGCACACACATGGAATCAAGTGAATCCGAATAAGAGGAGGAACTTACAATTCATCAGGAGGAGGACACACATTAGAAACATCAACCTCCATAACAGCAACCGCCATTTTCTTTCCTGAGTCCAAGTCAGAGTCATGTCATCAGTCCATGTACGAGTCCTGTATAGATCTTTGTCTACAATAAAAGTGAATTCAGTTACTGAACTTGATCACTCAATTCCTTTCCCCCATTCTCAAATGACTAGAAAGAAGAAGATTTAAAAAATAAAAAAAATGATCAAGAGATGGTCTGAATATGCAAAAAAAACTTGAAGGTCACTTTATCTCTAGACGAGATGATAGAAAGAACTCAACATTTAGAAAATATCTTAGGTGAGATGCATACCGACCCAGGTTAGTAGAAAGAAACTGAGCAGAACAAAGAAACATATTCTATCTACCGCAACATCACGTCTAATCCACAATGAGCTCCCTAAAAATAAGACAAACATGGGTGCACACTTTGTGACTAGTCAGATCAATGATATCAAGTTTGGTAGAACCTTATTAGACAATGGTTCCTCCATCCATCTCATACCCACTACATTATTCAAACATTTAAATCTGGGTCATCTTAGTATATCAAGAGTCGTACTTCAATTGGTAGATACATCAACTACGAGACACAAGAAGAGATCAAGAACATTGTAATCAACACCAATGCATTGGATTATATGGTGGACTTCACATAGTGCTAGACATGGGCATCCCAAGAAAATGGAAAGATTCTCAGATGATTTTAGGGTGACCCTTCCTTAGGACCGCAAGAGCCCTATTTGACTTGATTCATGGGAAGATCCAATTCGAAGATGTTAATCTAGACATAAAGTAGATAAGATTTCAAAGGCCTGATTTAGAATCCAACATCGAGTTCTCCTCTTCTAGGTCTAAGGAAGATTGCAACACAATTACGACAGTTAGGCCTTAGAGACAAAACACAACCGTAGTAGAAGAATCCTTCTCATATGAAGAAGACGTTGTCGGTACCATAGTTTACCAGCTCATTCAAGTCAACACTCTCTATGCATCCCCATACACTCATGTATGCTCAGAGGTCTATTTTGATATGTCGGTTCCCATTCTAACAAGAAAATTCAGCAGTGAAGAAGACAGGTCAGATGTGGCTTTTGCCAAAATAAGACACATCTTTGGCAATCTGATTCTCGAAGCCATTCAGTTGGTGGCATCAGAAACCACAAAGGATCTAACCACATCACTAGCACATCCAAATTCAACAATGATAGATACATATTTCTTAGATGATATAGATGTAACTGCACCTAAACCATTGCCCCTACTCTCAAATATGCCTTTCTTGCGTGACCTAAGGGAAAGTTCCTGGTTATTATCGGTTCACATCTGACCAAAGAGCAGGAAATCCACCTACTAAAGGTATTAGAGAAGAACCACAAGGACATAGGTTGGAGATTGTAGGACCTCAAAGGTATTAAACTTGCTCTATGTTCACACCATATATACCTTAAGGAGAATGTCAAGCCCACTCTAGAATTCTAGTATAGAATGAATCCTAATTTATACAAAGTGGTGAATACTGAGACAGGTGGTGTGGAGTAGGATTCATTTATCCCATCTCGGACTCCAAGTGGATGATACCTTCACGTGTAGTCTCGAAGAAGTCAGGATTCTAGATCATCCCTAATGAGGAGGGAGAGGAGATCACGACATGAGTACCCTTGTCGTGGCATGTCTGTGTGGATTACAAACCCTTTAATGCTGCAATGAAGAAGGACCACTTCCCATTTCCATTTTAATGAACATATATTGGAAAGACTGGTTGTGAAGGAACACATGCTTTTTAGATGGGTTCTCGGTCTACAATCAAGTAGTCATAGGTCTTGAGGACTAGGAAAAGACAATATCTTTTCATTACTTACGCATTTGGGCACATGCCTTTCGGGCTCTGCAATGACCCTGTCACTTTTCAGTGGTACATGGTTGTCGTATTTGCCGAGATTGTAGGGGACTTCCTGGAAGTCTTTATTGGTGACTTTTTAGTCCATGGTGAATCATTCGATGATTGTCTCGTGTACTTAGATCGAGCCCTCAAGACATGTATGGAAGTGAATCTGGTGCTCTCCTGGGAATAAAAGCCATTTTATGATTACTAAGGGAATCGTGTTGGGGCACATAATCTCCAAGAAAGGAATGGAGGTTGACACTGCCAAGGTGGCTTTGATCAGGAAATTAAGCCATCAACCAAGTGAAACAAGTGCGGTCCTTTTCCTGTCACATCGGATTTTACCTAAGATTTATCAAAGTTTTTTCTAAAGTGCCTGATCTTTTACTGAGATCTTACGGAAAGACATTGAGTTTTTTTGTAGATCATAGGTGTCTTGAGATCTTCGCTCTACTCAAAAGGAAGATCATAGAGACCCCTATCCTACAAGCCCCTGACTGGTCTCTCCTCTTCAATATCATGACCAATGCTTCTGATTTTGCAATCGAGGATGTGTTAGGACAAAGCAGAGTTGGAGTCCCATACGAGATTCACTCCACAAACCAACTTTTGGATCCAGCTCAGAAGAACTATACAATGATAGAAAATGAGATGTTTGCCATAGTTTTTGCCTAGGAAAAATTTAGATCTCTGCATCTTGGTTTTATGGTGATAGTTTTTATTGATCATTTACCCATCCGATATTGATGAATGATGCAAAGGTACATCCTCTTAGATGGATTCTCTTACTCTAGAAATTCGATTTGGAGAGTAAAGGCAATTCTGGAGTGAAGAATGTGGTGGACAAACATCTGTCCTGAATCGAGCATAACAAACCACATGAATTAGAGCCGATCTATGAATCCATCCCTGACGAGTCAGTTTGTGTTATTGACTCCCTCCCATGGTCTACTGACATGGTAAACTATCTTATCTCCAAGGAAGTTCCTCAGTCTTGGCCTAAGAAAAGAATCAACAGACTAAAATCAGAATCTAGAAAGAACCATTGGGAGGATCCGTTCTGTTTCCTCGAAGGACCGGGTTTTATTTGGAGGAGATTTATTCCTCAAGAGAAATATAAAAATGTCCTCTATTTGTCAGGTTGTGCCTAGTCCGTCAGAGTATCGGAGGGACTATTTGTCCCAAAGATGCGATTCCCATGTAGCCAGTGATCATTGTTTTTGTATTCGACACATGGGGAATTAACTTTATGTGTCCATTCCTTAACATAGAAGGACTTGAATATAGTCCTCTCGTGGTAGACTATTTATCTAGGTGGGTGGAGGCAATCCCAGCTCGAGCTAAAGACAACAATACCTTCTATAAATTTTGAAATATCACATTTTTTTGAGTTTTAGGATCCCCAAAGTACTCATATCCGATAAAGGTAGCTACTTCGTAAACATGGAGATGAAGAAGTTGACAAAGGATGACGACATTGAGCATTGGGTTGCTAGTCCTTACCACTCACAATCCAATGGCATTGTTGAGGTATCAAACAGGGAGGTTAAAGGAATTTTGCAGAAGCTGTCCTGCCCTAACAGGAGGAACAAGTCTTAACTCTTGGACCAAGTTCTATGGGCCTATAGAATGGCTTATATGACCCCATTGGGCACTGCTCCGTTTATAATGGTCATTGGAAAACCATGCAATTTGCCTGTAGAATTAGTTCACAAATCAGAAAGGTCAATAAAAAAGGTCAACTAGAATTGTCACCAAGGAAATAAGAGTAGAGATTTCTATCTAAATGACCTCATATAAATCAGAAACGATGCATATGAAAACAACACAATCTACAATGACGAAGTGAGGAAATGGCATGACAAACATATTAGAACCAACAACTTTATCCCAATATAGAAAGTGTGATTGTTTAATGCAAGACTAAAGATTTTCCAAGGAAAATAAAAATAAAAATGGATGGGACCATTCGTCATAAGAGAAGTGCATAACAATGGCAGCATAGAACCATATGAACGAGCATATAGTGCATGATCTTTCATTGTGAATGAACAATTGTTGGAACACTTCATAGAATCGAATGAGCAGTTGGTCCAAGTCGAGCAAATATCATCGACACATAGCACAGAGTCAAAGGAAAGATAAACCTATCCCACGTGAATCCTTGATTCCATTCACCATTCTCCTCGAAAAATCTAGAAGATTCAACCAATCACTTGTATATCCATCTAAAATCTAGTCAGAACCCCACATGTGATTACTCTACCATACTTAGGCTGACATGAGCCTAATATAGGGGGACTGACATCACTGTATATACCTCACTTCTATTCTTTCTTCTCATGCGCAGCCCCATCATTTCTTTCTTTTCAACTATGTTTACGCCTTTTAAAGCCTAAGTACAGGCGGGTGAGTCGACTTCCTATTTTTTTCACTCAACTATACTTGGTACGAGTTACATCTTCATCAACTTTGTGTCAAGGGGACAAAACACTTGCTAAGAATAGGGGACATGTATATATTCTATATACTATACCCATAGCTCGGACTTTAACTCTTTTCATACCAATAAACGGGTATGGGTAAGTTTTGTGTATAATATGTATACTATCTAAAATTTTTCTGTATATAATACTTGTATTGGAATATTTTGTCAAAATTAGGAGGTCTAATAATCTTTTTCAAAAAAATAAAACTTTTCTAAGTGTTAATTTTTACTAGTGAATTTAAAAACAACTAGCTACTTTTCAGTGAGGGAATTGTGGTCTCCTTTAACAGATTGGGTGGTCAAAGGACAACACGTAAGGCGTTGTCCTGAAGTAACATGAGTACCAAATCTACAACTTGTACTTACACACATACTGTCTAAAAGTAGATGCAACAAGCCATAAGAATTTAGGCTAGTAATTATTTCACTAAAAAAATTCTTAAGGTTTTATTCTTGATACTTTCATACCATACAAGACTTGTGTATTCTAAACAACTTGGTTTAGGAGGATACTTGAGTCTGATCGCATCACTGTTATCGGTTGTAGTCCTAATACTTAAGTACTTAACATTCCAATCAAAAAATATATGTGTTATATTGCATATAGATGTTGGACATGTAAGCCTTTGGTGACTCATAATAGTATAGAAATTATTGTTTTATCATGTCCACCTGAAATATTGTGACATGCTTAATATTAAGGTTCCTTTGTACAATTAGGGTTATGTGCCATGGCCATATTTAATACCAAGCAACTGGGAGGACATAGTTGACTTCAAACAAGAGATATTCAATATAAGATCTCTAGTCTGAGAAAGAGATGGCAACCTTTCTCTAAAGACTAATTTTTCATCATCATCTTGATTCATGTATTCTGCATAAGAATGGAGATTCTGAAGTGTTGGATTAATCGAGTCAAAGAGATGACTTGATGAGATTGAGATAAATTAAGACTTGAAATGTAAATATCATGACCTGGCACACATCCCTTGACCTAAGACAAATATGCATTTATATGCCTGACTATGCACATTTGACAAACCAATATATTAGTGACATCACCAAGGTCCTTATATCGACACGTTGGTGTGCATATGAAGTCATATGAGATGTATGATCTCTCAAACGAATCATACAAGTTCATAGTTGATGAACCGGGAGACAGAGCTCACTCATGAGATATTTGAGGGTCAAAATGAATTCCATGGTTGGTCGTCTTATTTATGAAATGAGACAGAGATTAGATATATTAATATATTCCTTTGGAAAGTATATAATTGATATTGCCGCCCAATTATGATATGAGAAATATATTTATATACTCTGAAGAAGACAATCAAATTAGGTTTCAACTTTGGATTTATCGAAGTCTTCTAATAGCAAGGATGAATGAGTATTAGGAATGCTCAGGGTTAAATCTATCATAATAAATCATCAACCATGACACTTCCATTCTGAAGGAGTGCTGAAATAGGATGGATTTTAGTATCTCTATTTTAGCTATTGTGATTTAATTGGATTAATATATAATTCATAAAAAATGGCAAGAACCCTGAAATCGAATCCATGTCTAGATTACAAGTCACTAGACATGGATAGTATGATCTCCCTGACATTATCACCAAGTATATGCATTTGTATCTCATGAGTAGTCTTAAATGGATTGGGATTCATACTTGTTTATGTCAATATTGTAATAATATTTATAACATTCCATTCATAACCGTACTTTTGTGAGAGTATTCATAAATATATTTTATTAATTAGTTTGAATAGTGATTCACAATAATTAACATTTATATGAATTTGGTTACCATAAATATTTATGTAAATATGATTTACATAATATTCACAAGGTATCAAATTGTGTAAATTTGATTCACAATTTTTATATGTAAATTGGATTTACATTTAATTTTGTACTCATAAATATGATTCATAAGCTATATGATTATTTTCATAATTTCTCCAATATTGAAAATATGATTATCGACTCGATTAATTGATAAATAAAATGCAGGAACACTGACTATTTTTAGTAATTGTGGACATGTATACTAAGACACAAGGTGCCATATGCAAGAGTCCTATTGATAATAAGGCTCTCTAATTTGTTGCATTATCAATTGATAAATCAACAACAAAATACATTCCATATATGGAATTGGTGGCCTTGTGTGATGACACATGGCACCACTATAAAGAGTCCTTGAGAAGAACTCATTGTTGATTTTTTTCTTGATTTATTAATTAAATTATTTGGAGATAAAAAGG
Source organism: Ottelia alismoides (assembly GCA_037367405.1). Classification (NCBI taxonomy): domain Eukaryota; kingdom Viridiplantae; phylum Streptophyta; class Magnoliopsida; order Alismatales; family Hydrocharitaceae; genus Ottelia; species Ottelia alismoides. The sequence continues at coordinate 372,285 of JAZKJV010009140.1, read as the reverse complement.
AGACATTTGTATTATTGAACAAGGCCCTAATATTAAGACCTTGATCAACAATCTATGGCCTATCATTGTATGTGGCTACATCAGGTGAAGACTCTTCAATAGGCATATATAATGTGTATAAAAGGAGAGAAAGACTCTCTCTTTTACCAACTTTTTTCAAAGAAAACTGCCCCTTAGAATTTCATGCTGCTTGAAATAAAGAAGAGTCTTGGGTGTATACAACGCATATACTCTTCTTCTTGTTGCATTGGTCAATGTCCGATTTTGCGGGAAGCAACGTGATTCATCTCCGCACAGGCGAGAGACACTACAAATCAGACTTGATTCAGGAGGTATCTTATATTATCATGCTTTAAAGGTGATGAATCCATGATTCATAAACATTATGTCCGCATTTTTTTCTTAAAAACACTTAAATAATACATGTAAATATTCATTACTTTCCATCTTTTATGAAAACCTCATTCATGAATAAAAATGCACTTTGATGCATCCAAAACATGTAAATAAATAAAAGAATAAAAATAAAGAACAGGCATTCGATGTCTTCTGTGGATTTTCATCAATATATACCTATATTATGGCATTCGAATTTCGTGCGAAACAGAGACTCATACGACCTCCATCCGAAAGGGTCGTTTTTAGCAATTTTGTTACCGTTAAAAAACGCATGTCTGGATGGAGGGCGTAGGAGTCTCTGTTTTGTACGAAATTTGAATGACATAATATAGGGATATAATGATTAATATTCACGGAAGAAATTTTCAAAAAAAATTAAAAAAACGGACGAAATGCTGCGGGGGAACCAAGTTAGCTCCCCCAAGGGGCAACCTTATTTAACCCATATTATATATATATATATAGGGTTAAATGGTGCTGCCCCTGGGAGTAGCTAACTTGGCTACTCCCACCCCTATTTTTCCCTTCTTTTTTTATTTCTTTTAGAAAATAAAAATTTGTAAATTCATCATTATATCCTTCTAACATTCTATTAAAATTTCGTCAGAAACAGAGACTACTACGGCCTCCATCCAAACAAGGTCGATTTAAAAAATCATGTGACCGTTGAAAAAATGGCGTATGGATAGAGGGCCTAAGAGTCTCTATTTCTGACGAAATTTAATAGAATGTTAGAGGGATATAGTGATGAATATACAAATTTTTATTTTCCAAAAAAATAAAAAAATGAGGGAAAAATATAGGTGGGAGTAGCCAAGTTGACTACTCCAAGAGGGCAGCCACATTTAACCCATATATATATATATATATATATGCCTGTGCGTGTTCACGGATATATTAATGGCCTTCATCAGCAAGGTGTCGTTCAGCATGAAGTTCGACACCTGCACTGTCACGTTCAACATGTGCCATTATAATAATCCACCTTGCAGGCATAATATACACGAGGCAAATCCATGGTTTTACCTTCAGATGAAAGAGTTGGCGAGAATGCTTGGGCTTTTTCGATGTTCGATCGAATTTAAACCTTGAGAATCTATCTAGGTGATGTAAAGGGCTTGCATATTAGAATAAAAACAAAAGAAGTTTTTTTCCAGAACTAACAGTGTACCAGCTAGTAATTCTTGTAGTTTTTGCATGAGTAACTTTCCTCGATAACATTATCCTAAAGATCAAACGGACCTCAGTTTTGACAGTAAGAGTGCGTTTGGTACACGGGTTAGGATAGGTTAAATTGGTAAGGGATAATTTGTTTTTGGGGATATTTACCCAGCGAACCCTGAAATCTTTCAAAATTACCTCTACGACCTTTGAAACATCGATATTCCTCCCTAGACCCCGTAATCTTGCTCCGTCTTACCCTATAGACCCTACCGTTAATTTGATATTTTTTAAGTTAACTTGTTTGGGTTTAAGTTGAGTTAATCTAACCCTAGCAAATCCAAGGGCCCTCCTTTCTTCTTCTCTCCCCCTCCTTCTTCTTCCACACTCTCTTCTTCTTCATTCTTGCTGGACGAAGTAAGGGTTGGGCACGGCGAGGGGATGGGTTCCTTTGATCGAGGTGGGGAAGTGGACGGGAGGAGCATCCGCGCGCGAGGAGGGGGGGGGTCTCCATCGCCGGGGAGGGAGCAGGGCTCCGGGGGGTGGGCACGACGGGCGGGGCTCCAGGGGTCGCACCAGGGGGCGTGGGGGCACAGAGGAGGGAGGAGTTGAGGGCGAGGGAGAGGTTGTGGGACTGGGCGAGGGCTTCGAGATAGGAGTCGAGGGTGGAGAGGAGGGGACCCGCGGCGGACTAGAGGCGGGAGTTGACGTCGGAGAGGACCCGCGCCGCACGAAGGGGAGATGGCAGAGGAGACGGACTGGAGGTCTAGTTTCGAGGTGCCGTCCAGGTCCCCGTTGGCAGGGGCGTGCTTGGAGGAGGAGAGGGTCGCGCCTGCGGCCTTCGTGCGTCTCATCGCGCGGTGATCTGGGAACGACGACCGGGAACGACGGCCGGGGGGTTCGGGTCTTCGAGCAGGCGGCTGGGGGGGTCCTGGAGGTGGAGGGTGGGACCCTTAAAAAGAAAAAGCTCACCAAAGGTTGCGGTGCGAAATGTTGTGAAATTGTCGTACACACTTCTGCTACCGGCGATGATGGTGGAGCTCTTTCCATCCCCAACGAACATCAGATTGGTTTTAGATCTCCCAATCTTTATGTTCTCATCATATCTACAGGAGCTCACGGACACAGACATTAAAGATCGCATCTTTGATCCCAGAAAGCCAATAACCGCACAAAACAAACAACGAGACAAATTTCAGATCAGCATTGTACCTTCCAGCTTTGATGTAGATCACGAATCTCCTCGTGTTGTTCTGCGGGGGATCCTTCACGGCCTTCTCGATGGTGGTGTGCGTCCCGTTCCCATCCTTGGGGACCACGAAGTCCACTTTCATGCCGGACACCGGCATCTGGAGGAGCCTCCTCTCCCCGCGCTTGACCCATCCCGAAAACTCATCTGTCAACGTCTCATCGCGCGGTGATCTGGGAACGACGACCGGGAACGACGGCCGGGGGTTCGGGTCTTCGAGCAGGCGGCTGGAGGGGTCCTGGAGGTGGAGGGTGGGAGGGAATGGCACTTGCCGTTAATTTGATAAATAAAATGGGTATCATGTAAAGAAGATAATGGAATCTGGTCCCTTTAACGGGGCAAATGGATGGGAGTTAACCACAGGGTCTGTGGGATAAGGGTTAGCAAGATTACGGGGTCTAGGGAGGAATATCAATGTTTCAAAGGTCGCAGAGGTAATTTTGAAAGATTTCAGGGTTGGCTGGGTAAATATCCCTTGTTTTTGTGTTTCGATATTTGGATAGTTGGTAAATTGGAGGTGGGTTTGTTATGATATGATTGTATTGAAATTTGAAAAAGATTTGAGTTATTATGATGTGATTGTATTGAAGTTTGGAGAAGTAGGTAAAAGTTGAGTAGTTTATAATTTTTAGATGATATAATGATATATTATATTATTTTTTGCTGAAATAAATGAAAGAAAAGTAATTTATTTAACATTTAAATAAAGAATAGATAGTGGGTTCCATAAGAAAGAGAAAATGAGGGTTTTTGAGGGTAAACCCACCTCAAGGGAGGTAAATCCCCAACCGAACATGCTCTAAGGGTCTGTTTGGTTGTTGGGTTGGGGTGGATTGAGGTAACCTGATATGAATAGTAGCTGTTTGGGATTGTTATGAAGGTTGGAGACTATTGAAATAAAGAATATAATATGATGTCACTATAATTTGTGATGGAATTCCAACATAAGAATAAGAAGGGATAATCCGAATTACCTCGAGGTAAGCCGATTACCAAACGAGCCCTAAGAGCAGATCGGGGTTCATAAGACAAAAAAGAAAACATTGTCTCCATCCCTTCACCACCTTCATGTCTAGAGGCTATCATCGGAAGATATAGAAGAACGCCACAAAAAGTTCTGGTTCTGGGCAAATTTTGAATAAAGCAAATATTATACATTCGAATAACAAATTGTATTCGAAATATTATTAGCAGTAGCGTGTGCTAACGTCAAACTTAAAAATAAAAAAAGCATAGCGATATAATTAATAATAACAGAAATAACAGCAACAAATGGGAAGGAAAATTCCGAAACGGAAAGAACGACTGGTGTGCCATGGCCTGCAGCAGACTCCGTTGTAAGTTCGGGAGCCGCTCGATTTTGATTGAGTAGTTCCCACGAATTCGCACTTTTTGTGGCTTCGGATAATGCGAATTCGTGGGAACCTCTTGCTCCGGACGTGCCTCTTTTGATGAAATAGCACCGGTGAGAGACATCGAGGGAACTCAAATAAATATTACAGTGTCTGAGTGTTATTTTAATCCACATCTCAATATCCATCTAATTCAACACCAGCTCAAACAACCGAATAAAAGAACATCGCGAAAAACAGAAAGAATTACTTGTAAGTGCGACCGGCGGCGGCTTTGCCGGAGGGACCGGGCGCCTCGGTAAGCAGCGGCCCCTTGTTAGTAGAAAGACGTCACGCTCTCGTAGTAATACGTCACGGGGTTCGGGTTTCTTCACCGACGCAGAGATCTCCACCGTCGAATTCCCAAAGATGTCCTCGAACAGCGACCCCCTGCCGCGGCAGCCGTCCCTTCTTTGGACGGTGATGGCTTCCACCTCCATAGTCCGTATACACGGTGAAGGCCAGTATCAGGAGCACGGCGCCGACGAGGATGGCAGCCGCGGTAAGACTGCTGGAAATTATGATGAGCTGACGCCTGCGGCGGCTGCGGTGAGCGGATTGCGAGGACAACTTTGAGGGATCCTCCTCGCTGCTGAGTGAGGATGATATTGTCGGTGGAGATAGACTTCGTCTGCAACTTCTCGTCCGTCATGTTGGTCGCCGGAGGCTAAACTTTCCCTCACTAGAGATTTCAATTTGTGGTTGGATTGGAGAGCTGAAAGGAGCAACTCCAGTGTTTTTATTCTCTCCAGGGGGTATTGCATTGGTATCTCCGAGAGAAAGTTGATTTGCATTATGATGAGCTCGAAGCCGATATTCTGCTGTAGGGCAATTGCAGAAGTGCTGTAAAAGACGGGAGCGCGAATAGCCCTCCTAGAGGGTCGGGAATTATGGACGAACATCGCGAGAACGAGAACAGTGGATCGGATGGCTGTAAGGCCTACAATGATGAGTTTGCGGGAACTGATGTTTTTGTGCACCTCAACTTCCGCTGGCTTGGATGGGTGGAGTTAGGGATGCTAATAATCGAATATCTTCGAATACACGAGGATTCTAATTCAATTCATTATAAAAATTTTAAATCCGAAGTCGAATTGAATTTCAAACGAATTTATTAACTTAAATTCAGATTTAATTCATTTAAAGTTTCGAATATTTAAATTCGATTCATTTTATTTCGAATTTAAAATGTTAATTGATCTTTTAAGCTTATATAAATAATATTATAAGAAGAATAATATGATATAAAAATTTTATATATAAATCTAATTTTAGAAGTGTATTATTAAGATAAGTTGAAAATAATATAAAATCAAGGAAAATATCAAACCAATACAATACAATGGATAAAAGTACATAATTTTTATAATTATTATGTCCTTTACAATATAAATATACTCTTTTTTCTATGACGAAGAAATGTATAAATACAATATAATTATATGAGACTATCAAAGAGGTATAATATCATTGACGAAAAAGCTGGACACATTATAATTATCTCTGCATATTACAGCAAGACAAGATCAAACTTATATATAAAGTTAATACAAATTAATATTATTATTTGAAATAATGGGAATAGTAGAAAATCATGTAGGAAGATAAAACCTCTTCATTAAACGTAAGGATCTTCAATATCAAAAAATCGAGCCACTAAAATGAAATATATAAATTTTTGATGTACAAAAGAACAACTTACATTATGGTGAGAAGAACTTGTATATTACTCACGTGATGATAAATGTTGCCTTGACAATGATAATCATCATGGATTGCCATGACATGAATCAAAACAACAAAAAGCAAAGGAATCTAGATAATTTCGAATCACACAAATGTTAAGAAGGAACACAGTAGCAAAATCATCATTTTCACGTGCTAGGAGCAAGACCATCATAATCTACAGTGGGTATTTAGGATCTTTGGTGGATAATGAAAGGGTAAATAGAAAAGACGGTATAAGAATGTTAGAACATGAAAATAAATGTGTGGGTGAGGATTTAGAATAACAATAAACATTTCATCTTTTCTATTAGATTTTATGACTAATATTTTTTACTCTTTTTTATATTTAATATATAGTGTTTAACTAATAGTATTACACACACACACATATATATATATACATATTAAATTGGGTATGGCTTAGAGTTGTTTGCATCCTATTAATGCCTCAAAATTTATGAATATCATGCTAAGATTGATTATGTACTTATACAAAGTAAGTCATACCTAAGTTATTGTCACTAGGCTAAAATAATATGTAAAGACAGGAACTTAAACATTTTGTATAACCAACACAAGAAGGGCCCACATTTCTGACTCATAATATTTTGCAGTCAAACCACTTGAACTTAGTTATAAAAAGGAAAGGAAAGAGGTTGAGTCTTGTTAGGGGGCATAATTTTGCATACACATCACACATTGACAAGTCGGTATAACGTAAGACTGTGAGAGTGTGAAAATCATAATGGTGAAGTTGAAAATGATGAATCATATCAATGGAGACTAGATATGATTATAAATTTAAAATTAACCCCTTAATAAATGTAGTAAGTTGGTATGAAAGTACCTTTAATTGCTTGCACATGTTATGTTTAGTGATATAATGCAAATGCTAAATTGTACACTGTAATGAAATGTAGCAGCTTTTTAATACATATTCATATAGTCTTTTATACATCTATTTACTTACAAATGAATTCGAATAGATGCATGTCAATCTTTTGATGTAACTATGCTATAATTACCTGCACAAGAATATTCAGAAAAGATCTTAATCAACCATAGTGGTTGTTACATGTATGTATGTAAATATGCATGTATTATATGCATGTATATGTATGTACTATGTATATATAAATACGTTGATACATATATACATATATGTATGGATATAAAATATTGAATCGAACTATTACCGAACGAATTCAGATAAATTCATATTCGATTCATTTGGGAATCGAATCCTCAAGTTAAATTCAAATTCAGTTCATTTGGTTTCGAATCGAACTTTTTTCGAATTTTTATCTAACGAATCCTAATCGAATTCGAATGATTCAGTTCAATTAGCAGCCCTAGGTGGAGTGGAATGGTCTCCTAAAACATATTGACGGGTTTGTTGTGGGCTTAACACGTAGTTGGCAAAGCATGTAAGGAGGCAATTGTTTCCCTATCATGCGTATTACGTGCGCATCTATACCACATCTTTGTAGGCTAAGTTGAACAAACTCCAAAAGAGGATTTTCGGTTTCCTAATTGTCATAATTAACAAATCATCATTGTATGGCGACTAATGGAATCCAAGTCAGATGTAGAGTGAGTCATCATCAAGGATCCCCTCCCCTACCTTTTTTATTATGGTTCCAAACACAGATTATTTTTAGTTTATTTCTTATACAAGTACTTGTATTATCATTCGTGAAATACAATCACTTCCAAGTTCTGACAGAGCTACTATTATATTTGGAGTTAACAGAAACTAATTATGTCGGCAATTCGACATGTTTAAAATGTCTAGAGCTGTGCTGTTGTAGCAATGTGTTTTTTTTGAACGAAAAAGGGTGTCACACCGTAAAGGAGGACACCCAAAAACTTATATTCACAAGTTAAGTACAAAGGTTACAATGAACAAGACTCATATAAGAGTCTGGAATGATCTATTACATTTTCAATATAACACCTTTCCCCGCGAAATATAGTTCCATTCCTTGCCAACCAAATCGCCCACAAAACTGATGCCGCATGTTGCTTCTCAGCGATGGTGTACGTCCCGGAACGACCAATGGACTCCCAAAACTCTCTAAACCCTATTGGTGCAACAACAGGTAAACTGACCCATGCCCAAATCTGCCTCGATGGTGAACAAATAAAAAATAGATGATTAGTATCCTCCACCTCCTCTCCACACCGCATGCATGAGCTGCTAGCCCCAAAGATCCTGGCCCTCCGAGCACCGGTCATTACCCGCTCTCTCCCGAACAACCAGAGAAAAACTTTCACTCTTTTAGGAATCCTCCAAGACCAGATTTGCCCTAAGCTTGGTATCGCAATTCCCGGATCAAAGACGATGGAATCATATAAGACTTTATATGCTTTCTTCACACTAAAAACACCATCAGACCATCTCCAATAATTAGCTCCTTCACCATCCCTCGGCACAGGATCCAGATGTGGAGAAATCTGCGGAAGCACCGAGCACACTCCACGTCAAAAATTTGAAGGTTTCACCCTTCTGCTAGGATGCCAATCCAGGTTTCCAGTCACACCATAGATCATCCTCAGAAGCATACAAAGTGTATCAGAACCATCACCCCATATACGAATGGTCCATTTCGCCAGAAGGGCTTTGTTCATCGCCTCAAGGTTTAAAACTACCAAACCACCATCGGCCTTGGTAAGCGTCACAGCCCCCCAAGAAACAAGCGGAGTGCCAGCCCAAAAGAATTTACGCATCAGAGTCTCCAATCGTCCTCGAATCTCAACCGGAAGCAAGCGAGAAGATAGAAAAAAGACAGGGATCGCACAAAGTACCGACCTCAAGAGCACCAAACGTCCACCTCATGATAAGCAGGAAGCACGCCATCCCGCAAGCTTGCTCTCAAGTCTCTCAACCATAGGAGACCAGTCTGATTGCCTCAAACGACCATCCACCACGGGTAACCCTAAATAGGTGAAAGGGAGAGTCCCACGCCGCGAACGTAGGAAAGCACTACAAGCCTCGATCTCCCCCTCAGCAAGACCAAAGGGGATAAAAACTGATTTCTCCGCGTTGAGCTTCAGCCCTGACACCTTCCCAAGCTCCAAAACTACAGCAATTCGCTCCGCTTCATGAGAACCACCTTTCCACAAATAGAACTGTGTCGTCAGCATACTGCAGTAATGGGATAGATAAACCATTTAAAGTATAACCTTTGAAGAAGTTTCCCTCCACTGCATGAGTCACCATCCTTGACAATGCATCTTCCACAATAACAAAAAGGAGGGGAGCCATCGGGCAGCCCTCCCTAACCCCCCTTTGAGGCTGAAACCCCCCCTCCTGTCTACCATTATTAAGCACCGAGCACGAAGTTTTCGTCACACACCTCTTCATCCAGGAGATCCACTCCTCTAGGAAGACACGTCTGGAAGAGATGCCCAGATGAACTTCCAGCTAACACAGTCATACGCTTTGGAGAAATCAATCTTTGAAAGAAAACCACTGACCCTCCTTCTTTTCTAATCTGCAACAATTTCTGAAGCAATGACCACACCATCCATCATAAGTCTGCCAGGGAAAAAAGCCGTCTGCGAATCATTGATAATGTTACTTAGAACTACATGCAGTCTATTCGCAAGCACTTTCGCAACAATGAGGTAGATGGCATTTGAAAGGGAAATAGGTCTGTAGTCCTCACTTCGATCCATCAACTCTCTCTTTGGCAGGAGGAAAAGCAATTTAGCCGATCAAAACTAAGATTCTCTCCTCTCAGCTCCTCCACCACAACCAGCACATCCTGCCCCACCAAGTCCCAGAACTCACGGAAGAAGAAAACCGGAAATCCATCTGGCCCCGGAGAGCCATCCGCATTCAAATCGAGCACATCAGCATAAACCTCCCGAAGAGTGAATGGGGAAATCAACTGAGCCTTCTGGACCTAAGAAACCTGAGGTACCTCTCTTTCATACCAACGAACCCCACCGAGGTGGTCCCTCCTACTAATCTGCCTGAAATGCTCAACCACTACAATCCCGATTTCCCTTTCTCTATCAATGCGTACTCCCCTAACCTCGAAAGAGTGGATGAAATTTCGTCGTCTCCTTCCATTTGCCACAGCATGAAAAAATCTTGTATTTGTGTCGCCCTCCCTTAGCCAAGTTTGGTGCGAACACTGTCTCCACTCAACCTCTCTTTTCTTGTCCTCCTCCAGTAACACCCTGTGATGGACCGACCTCATCAGCTTCTCCTCAGATAGATCCCTGGTATCTTCAATTCTATCAAGTCTAGTTACTTCAGCCTGAGCCAGATCTCTTCTCTCATTACGACGCGCTCTGAGCTCCTTACGGAATGTCATCAACATCGACCTAGCCGCTTTCAAACGAGCCGCCATATCTCTGGAAGCCGAACCACAAGAATCAACCTCTCTCCAGCACTGGGAACGCGAACCCTGAGATCCTCCTCCAAGAGCCAAGAGCGCTCGAACCGAAAAATGCTGCCCAATCGAGTCGACTCACCAGAGTCCCAAAAGATAGGTGTATGATCAGAATGACAATGTGACAAGGAGCTAGTACACGCCAGCGAAAAGGCCTCCAGCAACTCCGTCGAACAAAGAAATCAATCCAGCCTGGATCTTGAGGAAGTATTTCGCCATGTATAACGAGAGTTCAAAGCATCAAATACCTCCAAGGAGTGCCACTCAACAAACTCCCTGAAAGCAAGCGAGCCAGGATCCGAAGACCAACCCGCCTCAACGTTATCCTCGGCCATCTCCACATCCCTACCCACCTCAGCGCCTTCCGCAACACTTCTTTCCCTCCCTCGATCTGGCCCCCTCTCACGCCCACGCTCCCTCGTTCTCCCTCTCTTTGCCTCCCTCCCACGGTCCCTCTCCGCCACTCCCCCTCGCTCGCGCTCCCTCGCACTCCCTCGCTCTGGCTCCCTCATCCCTCCCTGAATGAACTTTGGTTGTTTTCGAAAATCGCAGGTCCATTGTATTTGGATCTAAATTGACCCTAATCAATTCGAAATATCGGAAGGGTCCCTTTGTTTTAACTGTGACGCAGATATTGATTGATCTTGCCCTTCAATAAAAGTAAACAATTTATGGAGCTTGTAGATCACCTCGGGTACTAGTCATCAAAGAAGTAAGATGAGAAGTAGATACGATTCCATTCTTTTCAATCTACGTGTTACGTGTGGGCTATAGTTTTCTCATTCAGATCTGATAAGAAGTGCAGTCTTATTTACAAAAACGATCTTCTCAACTCGTTATTGAAATGGTTGAAGGTAACTTTTGAGTTGATTGAAGAGAGACGAGAGAAAATGTCTAAGTGGATTTTGCCTAAACATACTGGGCATCGTCAATGTTTTTTACAAAAACTAGCGTGGGGGGTAAGATCGACTTTTTGAGCAACTTCTCATGCTCTTAAGGAGGAGGAAAGAGAAAGATGGTGCAACAATAGGTAACATGCAGTTCCGTGAGCTAAATGAGCACCTTTCAGTTGACATTCGTGTTTGATCAGTATATATAGCTGACTCATCGACAAACGCTGATCGTTTTTTTCCTCCAAATTCATCTTTTCTTTTTATGACAATTTGTTCTCACATGTTGGAAATAAAAACATGGATGAAACAACTGCTACCACATGGTCATGATCGATACGGTCATCATGACTATTTATGTAACGTTCCGAGCTTAGGTTTACGGTCCGTTATCGAGGAAAATTGATCCTGAGAACTTGTTGAATTCTGGCCCAAATGGATCCATTGACAACCACATAAAATGCTTAAGTCAAGTTGTCAAGTAGCAGTTCCCACCATTTAAAATCCACTCTCACACTTTGTGAGTTTTAGATGTGGGACTATATTTGGGGGTATGGGTGTTACAACCTCTCTCACTTATATTCGCAACGTCCTCGTTACGGGTAGCCATTTCCTCCTATCTTTTTGTAGGGGTGGCTCCATCTGTCAGGTACCCCTTTCCACTATCAGAGGAAAATTGACTCTGGTAATATTTGTAAAATCTCGGGTTTATATCCCTGATCCGTTAATGAAGAAAACTGACCATGATAATTTTTTGGGTTCGAGTCCAAATGGATCCATTGACAACCACCCAAAATACTTAAGCCTAAGTTGTCAAGTAGTAGTCCCCACCACTTATAATATACTCTCACACTTTGTAAGTTTTAGATGTGGGACTATTTTTGGAGGTATGAGTATTACAATTTAACACAACTGGTATATTTTAGTCACTTGCTTCCTTGAGCTTGCAACAGGTAACTGAAATTAAAAGATGGTTACTTTAATGGCCTAGTTGTTTCGTATGTTGGAGACGAGAAGAATCAGAGAAGGCAACTTGCAATGCGAAACGGAGGAGGAATGGGAAACAATTTTTTTGTAACGGTCTTCGCTTAAAGTCCTGTACTGTTATCGAGGAAGACTAGTCTTGACTACTTGTTAGATATGTTGTCCAACATTGTGAGCCATTATGCATGAATGTTATTGTGAATTATAACATTTATATCGAAATAATATACTAGTATATTTACATTATTGTTAAGTACTAGCCTTGTTTATCTCCGAGTTTATTTAAATATGAGACACATATATCGCAGTGAATCACTTTTATACTTGTTTACAGGACTGAATGACAATTCAACATTATGTGCTGCAGATTGCATATTATCAAATTGGAAATCTCAAAATTCACTTGTTGAATAAAGTTTTATTGTTATTTTGTATTGAATTTGGCAAAGTTGTAACCTCAATATACTTTTGATTCTTTCCAAATCAAAATGATTCAAAACTCTCAGATGATCGACCATCTTTCTACACTTATCGATCACATATGATTGGCAATCGGTGTCATAGGGTTGACCGTCACTTATCAACGACCTTATTTCGTTGATCGATAATATCTTAAATTCAAGACCCCCAACGACTCTAAGATGATTGATCACCCTAATAGAATGGCCAATCAACTTAACATGGTCAATCACTCCATTTACATGATCAATCAATGGTATCATCCTATCGATTTCTTTCTTATTTTATTTTTAACAGTATATATTTTCTCTGAAAACTTAGAAGGATCCTCATACCTAACATTGGAAGAATCACCCAAGTGAAGAAAAATATTCTAAGAGTAATTTTCAATTATCCACTTTATTGTTCTTTGAGTCCTATATTTCTGAGAGAATATTTCTTATAATAGCTTTGTAAAGAAAGGCTATCAAGAAGCAGCGTTTGATCGCCTCTAGGTCCTCTAAATCCTTTGATTTCAGTCAAAACATTTTCGCCAAAGTGATATTTCTGGTAATATTATTCATTGATATATTAGCACTCACTTGAGCATACTGAGATATTATTACTCGTGCAAATATTTTGATAAGAGGTACACTTTCTCTTCTGCTTCCTTAATGCAATCGGCAGGTCTTCTGGATCATCCGGAACAGTAACGGAGGGGACTGTCGAAGATGGCATATCATCCTGAGGCAGAGGTATGGTTAGAGGAACATCTGGTGGTGAGGTCCGAGAGTGATGGGTGTGGTTGATTGGTGGTGGAGGAAGATCTAGAGGGACATCGGGGACACTTTGTGTGAAGAAGCTGGTTTGCTCAAAGAAGGTTACATCTGCAGATATATAATATCGATTATTAATAGGATCATAACATCTGTAACCTTTTTGAGTGGAGGAATAACCAAGGAAAACACACTTGATGGCGCGAGGGGATAATTTGTCTTTAGTGTGAAAATTATGGACGAAGGAGACACACCCAAATATTCGTAGAGGTAAAGGAAAGGGAAGATTATCAGGGTGAAGTAAAGAAAATGGTGTGGATCCTTTGAGAGTAAGAGAGGGAGTCCTGTTGATAAGATGGACTGAAGTGAGGACAGCATCACCCCAGTATGTTTTGGGAACATTCATATGGGTTAGAAGGGACCGGGCAATATTTAGGAGGTGACGAAGCTTGCGTTCAGCAACCCCATTTTGCTGAGAGGTATAAGGACAAGAGGTTTGATGTATTGTTCCATTGGAAGCAAAGAAATCAGAAAGATCTCGTTGAGTAAACTCCAAGGCATTGTCTGAGCGGAATATCTGAATATTTGTTGAAAATTGATTTTTGACATAAGCGAAGAAATCTTTGATAATTTTATTGATTTCTGATCGTTCTTTAAAAAGATAGACCCAGGATGACCTGCTATAATCATCCACAAAAACAGTAAAATAGCGGTGTCCACCAATGGTTCGGACAGGACAAGGTCCCCAAACGTCACAATGAAGTAATGAAAAGGGCATAGTATGACGGGGTTCAGTCCTAGCAGGAAAAGATGCACGATGATGTTTTCCGAACTGACATACTTCACACTCGAAGGGTTTAAGCATGGACAGTTCAGGGAACATTAAGGAAAGAGCTTTAGCAGAGGGGTGACCCAGACGAAGGTGCCCGAGAAGGGGATCAACAGAGATGGAAGTTGCGCCAGCGAAACCAGAATTGACAGGGATATCAAGATAATATAAGCCGTTCTTCTCATGTCCCCCACCAAAGATCTGTTTCGTCCGGATGTCCTGAAAATAACAACATAAGTCATCAAAAATCACGCGACAATTGAGATCTGTGCATAATTTGTGAACCGACAGCAGACTAAGGGGAAAAGCAGGAGCACAGTAGACATCCTTTAGTCTAAGTTTGGGGCTAAATTCCATAGTCCCCACACTAGTGATAGGTGAGTAGGCGCCATTAGCCACACGAACATGTTTTACCGTAGAGGGGTCCCTGGGAGAGGTGAGGAGACTGCATTCTCCTGTGAGGTGGGTTGATGCACCCGAGTCGATGATCCATGTAGAAGTAGTGGTAGAGGCAGAATTGGCAATGGTACCTGTGGTAGCTGCTAGAGTTGCAGTAGGCCCTGAAGTTGTAGTGTCGACAACTGGGTTCTGAAGGAGTTGGTGAAGATGAGTATATTCTGCAGCAGTAAAAGATACAGGAGCATCGGTGGCAGATTGAGCCTGAGAGGTTTCCATAGTATCATAATTTGGGTCATAAGATGTGGCCTCATATGCATTATTGGCTTTGGGCATGCCAAAGGTCGCCCAGCATTTGTCAGACGGATGGTTCCAGCGGCCACAATGAGTACAAGCAGGATAACGAGGATTTGAAAAATCACGGCTACGACCGCGTCCTGAGTCTCGTCCTCGTCCCTGCTCTCGTCCACGACTGCGACCAAATATGCGGCCGCATGATCCTTGGAAGGGTGGTCGTCTTCCTGCGAAGTGAGCAGTAGTGTCTGTAGTGGGAGGTTGGTTGGGCGATTCCAGCTCCTGTAGTCTGCCAAAAATAGTTTCAAGTGACGGTAGGGAAGCTGCCGTCAGGAATTGGTCTTTGACAGATTTATACCGAGGGTGTAAACCTGAAAGAAAACGTTACACCTGCCATTCTGCTCTTTCACCAATTTGCTTGTCACAACAGGCAGGTTGAAATATAAGCAATTCTTCAAATAACCCTGTGAGTAGCCTATAATATTCTATCAAGGATGTTTCTCCTTGATTTGCAGACCAAATTCTTGTATAAATGTCAGAAAGCCTAGATTTTGTTGTTTTCTGGGAGTAAGTTTTCTCAAGACTTTCCCACATTTCCTTTGCAGTTGTTTTATAGAGCAAATTTGACGCAATATTAGGATCAACATTGTTCGTCATCCAAGTGATTACATGGCAATTATCGACATACCAGGTGTCATAGTTGGCGTCTGTCTCGGCAGGCGGAGTAGTAGTGAGAATGTAGATCTTGCGCTGGCCACCAATGAAAATTTTGAAGGAGCGAGACCATAGTACGTAGTTCTCTGAGCCCTTTAGTTTGATTGAGGTGCCCTGTACCAGCATAGATGATGTATGGTACAGGGGCTTGGAGTCCGAAGACGTAAGAGCAGATGCCATGGTGGCCGTAGTGGTCAATGACATAGTATGCAGAGATAATTGAGATCATACAGAATATTAGTAGATCATACTGAAGAAAACCATCAATCTATGGTTGGCGGTCTAGAGGACCCAGTCCTTGTGAGAAGTCTTAGATCGAAGGGAGCTCAGTTCTTGAGCAGAAGAGCCATAGAGTAGTACTGGGAGGGCGCGTCTGGATGGGCGTAGAGCAATGACGCGGCTGGATGGGCGTAGAGCAGTACTGGTATGGCCGTAGTACAGTACTGGGATGGCCGTAGGGTGGTGGCGCGATTGCGGAGGGCGCCTGGCGGATGAGGCGTTGCGGAGGGCGTCTGGAGGTGAGGATGAGATGAGGCGCGTCTGGAAGGAGATGAGGCGCGTCTGGACGAGATGAGAGCGTCTACGGATGAGGCGTTGCAGATGGGCGCGTCTGGAGGAGAAGCGCATCTGGAAGGTCTCCTGGCGAAGAAGGTCTCCTGGCGTCTGGAGGAGAAGGCGTTGCATATGGGTGCCAGGGAGGAGCGATCCTGGCGGAGGTCTCCTGGCGGAGGGAGCCTGGCGGAGCGTCGCAGAGGGCGAGAGGTCGCCTGGCGGAGGCTGGCGGAGGTCACCTGGCGGAGGTCGCCTGGCGGAGGGCGAGAGGTCGCCTGGCGGAGGGCGAGAGGTCTCCTGGCGGAGGGCGGAGGTCGCCTTGTGGAAGTCGCGGCGTAGAGGGGTGCGGAGCGGTGTCGTGCGGAGGGGTGCGGAGGGAGGGCACCGTGCGGAGGGGGTCCTTCTGGCGGAGGGATGTCCGTAGGTTGGCGGAGGATGGGCGAAAATCGCGCCTTAGCGTGGAAGGGCGGCGCTGGGAGGAACCCTAGGGGGGACCCCTAGGGTTCGAGCATGACAAGGGCGACAGTTGGGGTTGGGGAAATTTAGGCTCTGATACCATGTGGAAACTGTAATGTTGTGTTTTATTCTGTGAGCTCTAGGGGTCCTTATATAGGACAAAAAAACCCTAGGGTGCTCAGAGTAGAACTTTACATAAGTACCCCTGTGGGGTTACAAAGGGAAACAGTTCATAAGGAAACAATGCATAAGGAAATAGAGATAAATAGAGAAGCGACAATATATGGAATTTTCTAACAGATATTATATGCAATTATCTTTCATACGGATTATTGTGATATCATTGTATTTATCCACTGAGAACTATTTATGAGATATTACTATGAAACTTCTATGAACATTATTGTATCCATATTCTTTCCATAACCTCTCTAAGAAGGACTTTTGGTGTTAGATCTGAAAGTCTGCAGGTATTCAAGAGGTTTTGCACCGATCTACTGATCCAATAAGATTATCAATCGCTGTGGTAACCGGGTGTCTTTTGAAACAACAATAAACTCACAATGTGTCTTAAAATAAAGTGTGTGAGTGAAAACTTATTATAACCATGTATAGCCATAAATATGGTAAAACAAGATCAGCAATCGATGGGGTAACCGGGTGTCTCTTTAAACAACAATCAACACATAATGTGTTTTAAAATAAAATGTGTGTGAGCCAAAACTTATTGTAACTATGTATATCCGTAAGTATGGTAAAGTATCGAAAACCGAGAAGCGAACATGGTCGAGAATTGCTATTAAGTATTGTTAATTAGTAATACTTTTTGGATTTTTATTTTTCTTCTTTTTATGTGGGTTTTTAATTATATCTATTTTTTATAATTTCTTAATTATTTTATATATTTTTTGTTTTAAATTTTAAATTTTAAATTTATTTTTTTTCGATTGTGTAATTTTTTATTTTTATTTCTAAAATAAGATGAATAATAATATATAGATATAGGTAATATATGTATAATATCTTAAATATATGTAATATATAATGAAAAAATGGCGTTGCCTTAGCCATTTTCCCCTCTTTTTTTTAATTTTTTTGCAAAATATGACCATGTATATTAATTTATATATCCCTCCAATATGTCCTGTGAATTTTATCAGAAATAGAGACTCATATGCCCTCCATCTAAAATAGGTAATTTTAACGATCTAAACATTGCAATAATTGACATGTTCTAGATGGAGGGCATAGGAGTTTCCGTTTCTGATGAAATGTGAGTGACATATTGGAGGGATATACATAATAATATACATGATGATATTTTTCAAAAAAATAAAAAATTTGCGAAGGGCAGCCCTATCAAACCCACTATATAATATATATATATAGATTATATAGCTTTTTATATTTTTATATAAGTCAAAATATAGTATATAAAATATTTTTGTATTTTTGTATTTTCACTATTTTTTTGTTGATTTTTGGATTATTTTCTATTTTTTATGGATTATTAAAGTGATAAAATATACAAAACAATGAATATAGTAAGTGTAGGAACTTGATTAGGGTTTAATAAATATTAAAGTTTAAAATTAATCCTATGTTATTTTATATTATATATATAATCAAATTCAGAAATAGAAAGATATTTTTTTAGATTTCATATAATTTTGCTAACTTTATAAGACTTAGGCTTTTTAAGTTTTTATATTTGTATCTTGTAGTGATTTTTAGATAAATGGCATACTATACTATAATATATTTAATATATTATTTTTGGAATTTTTAGAGGTCCTTTATTTTTTATGAGTTTTTACATGCTAAACAGGAGAAAAATGCTTGCTTTTGATTTTAATAAATAGGAAAATAGAGTTAAATGCTAACCAAATTTTACGTGTAAAATATCATCGTTAGCATCTACCCAGTTTTCCCAATTTTTTTCATAAATGAAATAATTACTAAAAATAATACACAAAATAAAAAATACAACAACACAAGGACCTTTGTACAAATATAAAAAACTAAACATTCATTCAATAGTAGGTCCACAAAGTTTTGGATAAAACACACAAATAACCCAAAGTTGCCTCACGTGGAGGACCACATGAGGTGGCCTAGCAAGGATCTATTTGCAAACATAAGGAAGTTCAGGGGACCTAACAAAAAATATCCTAATTATTTTAAACTGCACATAATAATTACGGAACTAAAATAAAATACAAAAAGTGTGGAGCAAGTCAGTGCAATATACCAAAAGGAGCGTAAGGGGTTCCTATCTCTGATCCAACAATTGGGAGCGCATTACTTATGTTGATCCAACGGCTCCTAATGTGCATTGTTTTGCCTGGACTAGATGGAACATATTAGATCTAGGTTGTGTTCTTGATCTAACGGTCTTGGAGGCACCTGGAAGAACATGGAAGAATGAGTGCTTCCCTAACCTTCGATCGGACATATCTCTGGTCTCCAGCCACTTCTCTCGCTCCTAAAGGATCAAAACATAACCAGGACTCCTCTGTGTCTACAGATATCCTCAGAACAGTCCAGACTTCGCTGAGATGAGGTCTAGGGGTCGTTGAGCTCTGACCTGTGTAGAGGTTGAAACCTGGATCGATTAGGCTCCTAGTCTTGTCCTTGGGACTTGCTTCCTATACCAAAAGGGTCAGAGCTCAAGCAATGTTCTCGACCAAAATTTAAAGTTTCACACTAAAAGGGATGAAGGGCATAGGCCTCTAGCGATGCAGTGGAGGAGAAGATCTAATTCCTCATTTTGAGCAAGATCGAGGGTGATTTGGGAGTCTACATGATGGAGAACGTGATAGGGATTGTTGTGTGATGGTCTAGAGGTCGGAATAGTGGATGTTTCACAGTGGAACAAAGGTCGGGTCCTTGAGCTTCGATGAACTTCGATTTTTGGAAAATACATAAAATAAAATGAAATGACTTGAAATAAAATGTTCGATTACACTAGAAATTGAAATGCGGACCAAAATAACGTATCCTAGCAGCTCAAACCTTGTCTTAAGGAAAATGGAGTAGAGAGACCTGTTATAGCACTACTAGTGGTCAGATCTTCCTCCTCCTTATCCTCACCTTAGATCGATGGGGGTTCCCCTCCTGTCATGAGGGTACTTCTCCAGCAAGCAATCAAAGGGGTTATGAGGGTTCAAAGGGACCACAAAGAGTTGGAGGGTTTCTAGGGTTTTATAGAAGTGACGAAGTTGGTGCCTTTCGATCGAGATTGCGTGCAAATCGAAAGGGATTGGTGGAGTTTATGTACATAGTGAGATGGAGGATGGTGTCATGCACGAGATTTATGAAGGAATTAAGGAGAATAGAGGAGTGGATTAGGCATGAAAAATCGGGGAAGAGAGGATACTCGGTCGTTCTAATAGTACTAGGCAGCTTGGTTCTATGCGAGGGGGTGTTGACCTGGTGGGTCAACACCCCCAGCTTGCTGATTGGTCCACGTGGGCCATGTCAACCCACTATAGGACAAGGCCGAAATGATAATGGAAGAAAATTAAAAATAATAAATGATTTGATCTAAAAATACTTAAACATGATAAATATTTATTATTTTATAAACTATTGCGGTGATTGTAAAGAAAAGCTATAAGAAGCAGCGTTTGAACGCCTCTAGGTCTTCTAAATCCTCTGATTTCAGTCAAAACATTTTCGCCAAAGTGATATTTCTGGTGATATTATTCATTGATATATTAGCACTCACTTGAGCATACTGAGATATTATTACTCGTGCAAATATTTTGATATTATATGCAATTATCTTTCATACGGATTATTGTGATATCATTATATTTATCCATTGAGAACTATTTATGAGATATTACTATGAAACTTCTATGAACATTATTATATCCATATTCTTTCCATAACCTCTCTCATAAGGACTTTTGGTGTTAGATATGAAAGTCTGCAGGTATTCAAGAGGTTTTGCACCGATCTACTGATCTAATAAGATTATCAATCGCTGTGGTAACCGGGTGTCTTTTGAAACAACAATCAACTCACAATGTGTCTTAAAATAAAGTGTGTGAGCAAAAACTTATTATAACCATGTATAGCCATAAATATGGTAAAACAAGATCAGTAATCGATGGGGTAACCAGGTGTCTCTTTAAACAACAATCAACTCATAATGTGTTATGAAATAAAGTGTGTGTGAGCCAAAACTTATTGTAACTATGTATATCCGTAAGTATGGTAAAGTGTCGAACACCGAGAAGCGAGCATGGTCGAGAATTGCTATTAAGTATTGTTAATTAGTAATACTTTTTGGATTTTTATTTTTCTTCTTTTTATGTGGGTTTTTAATTATATCTATTTTTTTATAATTTCTAAATTATTTTATATATTTTTTGTTTTAAATTTTAAATTTTAAATTTAGTTTTTTTCGATTGTGTAATTTTTTATTTTTTCTTCTAAAATAAGAAGAATAATAATATATAGATATAGGTAATATATGTATAATATCTTAAATATATGTAATATATAAGGAAAAAATGGCGCTGCCTTAGCCATTTTCCCCTCTCTTTTTTATTTTTTTGCAAAATATGACCATGTATATTAATTTATATATCCCTCCAATATGTCCTGTAAATTTCATCAGAAATAGAGACTCATATGCCCTCCATCTAAAATAGGTAATTTTAACGATCTAAACATTGCAATAATTGACATGTTCTAGATGGAGGGCATAGGAGTTTCCGTTTCTGATGAAATTTGAATGGCATATTGGAGGGATATACATAATAATATACATGATGATATTTTTCAAAAAAATAAAAAATTTGCGGAATAATAGCTGGGGGGCAGCCCTATCAAACCCACTATATAATATATATAGATTATATAGCTTTTTATATTTTTATATAAGTCAAAATATAGTATATAAAATGTTTTTGTATTTTTGTATTTTTCGCTACTTTTTTGGTGATTTTTGGATTATTTTCTATTTTATTATGGATTATTAAAGTGATATAATATACAAAACAATGAATATAGTAAGTGTAGGAACTTGATTAGCGTTTAATAAATATAAAAGTTCAAAATTAATCCTATGTTATTTTATATATTATATATATAATCAAATTCAGAAATAGAAAGGTATTTTTTTAGATTTCATATAATTTTGCTAACTTTATAAGACTTAGGCTTTTTAAGTTTTTATATTTATATCTTGTAGTGATTTTTAGATATATGGCATACTATACTATAATATATTTAATATATTATTTTTGGAATTTTTAGAGGTCTATTTTAGTTTTTATGAGTTTTTACATGCTAAACAAGAGAAAAATGCTTGCTTTTGATTTTCATAAATAGGAAAATAGAGTTAAATGCTAACCAAATTTTATGTATGAAATATCATCGTTAGCATCTACCCAGTTTTCCCAATTTTTTTCATAAATGAAATAATTACTAAAAATAATACACAAAATAAAAAATACAACAACACAAGGACCTTTGTACAAATATAAAAAACTAAACATTCATTTAATAGTAGGTCCACAAAGTTTAGGATAAAACACACAAATAACCCAAAGTTGCCTCACGTGGAGGACCACATGAGGTGACCTAGCAAGCATCTATTTGCAAATATAAGGAAGTTCATGGGCCCTAACATAAAATATCCTAATTATTTTAAACGGCACATAATATTTATATAACTAAAATAAAATACAAAAAGTGTGGAGCAAGTCAGTGCAATATACCAAGAG
This sequence comes from Ottelia alismoides, assembly GCA_037367405.1. Lineage (NCBI taxonomy): Eukaryota > Viridiplantae > Streptophyta > Magnoliopsida > Alismatales > Hydrocharitaceae > Ottelia > Ottelia alismoides. Next base: position 349,881 of record JAZKJV010009140.1, on the reverse strand, counting down.
GCGCGTGAGGGGTTCCTATCTCTGATCCAACAATTGGGAGCACATTACTTATGTTGATCCAACGGCTCCTAATGTGCACTGTTTTGCCTGGACTGGATGGACCATATTAGATCTAGGCTGTGTTCTTGATTTAACGTTCTTGGAGGCACCTGGAAGAACATGGAAGAATGAGTGCTTCCCTAACCTTCGATCGGACATATCTCTGGTCTCCAGCCACTTCTCTCGCTCCTAAAGGATCAAAACATAACCGAGACTCCTCTGTGTCTACAGATGTCCTCAGAACAGTCAAGACTTCGCTGAGATGAGGTCTAGGGGTCGTTGAGCTCCGACCTGTGTAGAGGTTGAAACCTGGATCGATTAGGCTCCTAGTCTGGTCCTTGGGACTTGCTTCCTACACCAAAAGGGTCAGAGCTCAAGCAATGTTCTCGACCAAAATTTAAAGTTTCACACTGAAAGGGATGAAGGGCAGATGCCTCTAGCGATGCGATGGAGGAGAAGATCTAATTCCTCATTTTGAGCAAGATCGAGGGTGATTTGGGAGTCTACATGATGGAGAACGTGATAGGGATTGATGTGTGATGGTCTAGAGGTCGGAATAGTGGATGTTTCATAGTGGAACAAAGGCCGGGTCCTTGAGCTTCGATGAACTTCGATTTTTTGAAAATACATAAAATAAAATGAAACGACTTGAAATAAAATGTTCCATTACACTAGAAATTGAAATGCGGACCAAAATAACGTATCCTAGCAGCTCAAACCTTGTCTTAAGGATAATGGAGTAGAGAAACCTGTTAGAGCACTACCAGTGGTCAGATCTTCCTCCTCCTCCTTATCCTCACCTTAGATCGATGGGGGTTCCCCTCCTGTAATGAGGGTACTTCTCCAACAAGCAATCAAAGGGGTTATGAGGGTTCAAAGGGACCACAAAGAGTTGGAGGGGTTTCTAGGGTTTTATACAAGTGACGAAGTTGGTGCCTTTCGATCGAGATTGCATGCAAATCGAAATGGATTGGTGGAGTTTATGTACATAGTGAGATGGAGGATGGTGTCATGCACGACATTTATGAAGGAATTAAGGAGAATAGAGGAGTGGATTAGGCATGTAAATTCGGGGAAGAGAGGATCCTCGGTCATTCTAATAGTACTAGGCAGCTTGGTTCTATACGAGGGGGTGTTGACCTGGTGGGTCAACACCCCCAGCTTGCTGATTGGTCCACGTGGGCCATGTAAACCCACTATAGGACAAGGCCGAAATGATAATGGAAGAAAATTAAAAATAATAAATGATTTGATCTAAAAATACTTAAACATGATAAATATTTATTATTTTATAAACTATTGTGGTGATTTTTTTACTTTTACAACCTTATTTGATATAGTCTCTTATTTCACATTATAATATATAGGTATATATATACTTGTGTATTGTATATTTATATTCTATTTTATTATTTATATACATAATTTTATATTTAAATAATTTATATATATACAACATTATGTAATATGCATTTATATTTTTTAAGATATTTTTATTATTTTAATTGTATGTTTAAAAAATTAGGTATATGTACATTATAGGAATATTGTATCTTTATATTTAAATGTATTAATTATTTCGGGTGTATTTTAAATGTTTTTATTTGTATTTACATTCTTAATATATAAGTTATAGAATATATACAATAGTTCAGAAATATAGGATGATTTAAAATGTAAAGAAAAAAATAATTGATTTTATATGCAGATGTGCATATACAATAGTACCCCGAAACATTGGCATTTGCATCATAGATCCAATTCCAATGAAACTGCCTTTATTTAATAGATAATATAATTTTAAATACAATAGAGGTGATTCTGATTCAATTTGAGTTCGTGTAGAAAAGAAATTTATCAATGATGTTCAGTTTGCAGCTTTTTCATTTGAGTGTACTAAGTATATTGTGTATGATTTATTTTTGCCAATTTTTGCTTATTATACATTAAAATGTAAAAGTTTTATGTTGAATACTTTATGGTTTGAGGTGTGCATAATGAAGAATAAAATGCTATAATTTTGAGCTATGTACATAATATATTGCACTTAAAAGAATGAGGAGTTCTCTGTATATTTGTATCTTATTTTGCCAAATCTCCCCCTGCTTTATTCCTGGTCGACCTAGTCAATACTTGACTTGATCTTGGAATTCATGGTAAGTCACTATTAAGGATTCTTCCTTTATTTTTCTTTTCTTTTCTTTGGATTTATAATGAGTCTGTGATCCATCACTCAAGAAGATGAAAATAAAGCTACGCTCCCAAGTAATTAATTGCATTTAATCATCTAAATTATATTTTTATCATTCATGCATGTGTAAATAAGATCCATATTTTCTCATTCATAATCACATAAATCAGAAGCCAAAAATACTGTATATTATCAGCTGTTTATTCTCACAACTTCCCCTATTTTTAATTATTTTTCACTAACTCCAAATAAAATTAACTTTGTTGTGTACATATTAGTAACATTAACAAAGGAAAAATATAAAAAATACTAACTTGTATAATTGCTCAATAAACCCAAACCCTAGTTTGGAGATAGAAATCCTTAAATTTGAATATCTATCTCATACAATCGCCTATGAAACTCTACTCTTAAATTAATGTACACTCAATTATCTACAAATCCAAATCAAATTCAAAAGAATGGATGGTCATATATAAAACTTGGGTTTTGGGACCTCATTGTATATTATACATACTTTGATCTTATTATTTTACTAATAAAATAACTCTTTTTAACTTATTTCTTTTTTCATTTATTTTATTTGATTATGGTTTAATAAAGTATGCAAAAAATTAGATTAAAATAAAGTAAAAATCAAAGGAAATAAATCACTCTCGCAAGAGCATACTTTTCACTCAGGCCAACAGGGTCTACCACCACCTTACACTTCACAGTCCCATCCACATCAGCGGTACCAGCAGGGTGACGAGCCGCGAAAATCCTATGCTAATTTACATGAATTATTATTTAAATTTGTCGCTTTGTTGTAGGTGGGAATTTAAAATCAGTCAAGAAATAACCGCAATAATTTAATCAATTTTATTTGACATGGTTTTTTTTATGTTTATTTTACTTGGACAAGTCCCAAGGTCAAACTCAAGGATACAAAGGAACAACCTAGAATAATGCCCATCAAAGTTTGTACACGATTTTCGAGGCAGTATTTTTTGGTATTTTGAATGCAATTTTGGAATGCGAAATGCAAATGAGGCCAATTTTAGGGACTAAAATGCAATTTTCCATCAAACAATGTTAAAAAATTACGAAACATGGCCGAGATGTAAAATATAGTGAAAAGAACACACTTTAAGGTTTTTGGAATTTTCAAATGCAAGGTGCATATTTAATGAATTTATGAAGTCAAATGGTGTCAATTTCAATATTTAATTATAATAAATATTAAACCTATTTATTTTCAAAGGATTGTATTATCCATGATCTGTCACTAGGTGACTGATCTCATAAAAATCCTAAACCTTGAAAATACGAGATTTAATACATATTAAAAGGTAAAGATTGAAATTTACAGAATGATTTTTTAGAGCAAACCCTACAGGCAAATGCAATTCTTTTTGGCAGGATGTGAAATACAACTAATTTAATGAATCATGAATTTTTGGCAGTTTTTGGAGCTATGATTAATTACTTATGAATTTTGAAGCACAACCAGGGTAAGTTATGCAATTTTACGCAAGAATATCAATTATTAATTAACCAAAAATCATAAAAATATCACTAGCATGTCACGTTGTAAAGAATTAGTTAATAAACATCATGCAATTTTTTAAATAATAAAAGAGGAAATACTAATGTTCAAAATTACTGTAGAAGAGAGGGTCTGTTTGTAAAACTACAAATTAAAATTGCTTAAATAAAATGCAAGAAAGGACTTAGGTGTAATTACTGATACCTCACAGGGGTTTCTGCAAAATTGCTAGAGGGGAACAAGTGTCGCACGTGCCCTCTAAATGGCTAACCTGGTTGGAATTAAGTGGACCTCAGAGGAGGATTATGCAATTTACCCAAGTGGTCATGCGTGTAGCATGTGACCCCTGGGTATTGGATCTGAGCGTGAATCGATGGATCTCCAGGGGCTTCAAGTGCAAAAGTCCCCACGCACGTGATGATCACGTGGGGGGGGGGGGGGGCTGACATTCGTTAAAGACAGGCCGCGCAAGTGGCAGGGGGGCTGGCAGAGTAGTGGAGGTGCGTCTCCTGGTGTAGAAGCGAGCAACTGTGTGTAATTGTGGTAGCACGACGACACAACATCCGCGGACAACACACGACCAACGGTCGTCGGAGAAGCAGGGGCAGTCTAAGTCAAGGATGGAGGAGCAACCCTGGTTGTGTTGGCGAAGACATACGAGGCTGGAGTCGACGACGAGGTTTCTCGATGGCTCCCAAAGATGAAGGCTGAAACTTGGAATCCAGGCTCTGGTGGCGATGATATCCATGAGTCTTTGATGGCTCCGGTCGCTAGGAGTGGAGCAGTAGCACAGAGGCGGAGCTTGGTGGACCCGTGGAGGCAGTGTACGAGTGGAGAATGAGAGGAGCGGTGAATAGTGGTGCCGAGCAGGTGGAGGAATATGCGACCGAGGAAGATGCGAAGTGGCATAGGAATAGAGGGTATGCGAAACGAGTGCGACCAAGGGTGATGCATGAGGATAGGCAGAAGGTGAGGTACCTGGAGGATGAAACTCGACGGCAGTATGCGGGAAGGCCATAGCAAGTAGTTGCTTTGCGGAGCACGCTGCGACGATCGAGGGGACCGGATCTCGCCGAACATCGGAGTCGATGTTGTCCAGAGAAGGTGCTATCACCACCTCAGCTGGAGCCCTTGAAACTTCCTACTCGTTGGTGTATCGGTGGATTTCGTGAAGGGCATGGATTGATGGAGTTAAATAGGAGGCGACGACCGAGCCGGCTATGGAAGGAAGGAGGCGGTAATCAATCTGAGTTGGAAAGAGGAGGAGACGAGCGATGCTTGAGATTCGCGGGATGGTGGCGATAGGAAGGGGCGTGGAGGATCTGTGGAGATGGGACGGTGATGCTTGATTTGGAAGGAGGCCGTGGAGTCTGGGAATCATGGGGGTAACATGGGCAGTGGAATGGAGGTGGCACCGTCTGATTGGGAAAGTGGGAGAGAGAGTGGAAGACGCTCCTCGACGGTCCGATCGGTCGAGATCGGTCGGTTGAGGAGCTGCCATGTGTCGCTTAATAAATTTATTTATTTTTATTATTTTTTTATTTTTACTTCAATTTTTTAATAAAATAAGAAATAATAACTCCAAAAATGGGTGACACGTGACGGCTCCAGGAGCTGCCACATGTCAGCTCCACAAAAATCAAAAAATAAAATACAATGATAAATACGAAAGAAATAACAAACAACCTCGGATCGAAAAAATTTCTTCGCAAAAGTTGCTCATCTCAACGAGATCTACAACTTTCATGTTGAGACCAAAACAAAATCGATCATTTGCACAAAGTTATATTTTTGGGGTACTCCATGTACATAGAATACCTTGTTTTTTGGGTTTTATAATTTTTTGTCATTTTTAAACCAGGTAAAAATCCGAAAAAAATGATAAAATCTAAGATAAATATTTAAATGTTAATCTATTTTTTGTATTTTTATTAGTTAAGATAATAAAGAAATAAAATAAAATACAAAATGACAAATTTTGTACAGACGATAAGTGAAGACTCGGACTCTGATAGTTTATTTGATTTCAAGCTCATTTTGGATTTAGATTTTGCACTTTTTTTTAAAAAACTTTTATCAAAGAAAATAAATGAAAAATAAATAAAATAAATGTGTTAATTATGTACATAAAAAAATAGGTCAAAAACTGCTAAGATACAAAATGTACAAAAGAGACCCAAAACCCAACTTTCACATATGAGCTCTAATTCACTTGAGCTTGGTCTTGTTTTGAAGGTATTTGAATGTAAATTAGTTCAAAAGTGAGTAGGATCAAATCAGACTCTGTATGAGTAAGATATCAATGTTTAGTCCGGCAATCTTGGAATTACGATTTCAGTTTGTGAGCCACTTATTCATGCTAGTGATTTTTTGTATTTTTCATTGATTCTTGTTAGTGAAATATACACAATGGAGGTGGTTTCAGGTTATTTGGATTTAGCATGAATTAATTAATAATCGAGGGAAGTTAGGCTATTTATACAGGTCAATTGGGCTGATATTTTTGGCTTCTTAGTTTATGCAATTATGAGTGATAAAATACGATTATTATTAATACATGCATGAATGCCAATTATGTAATATAAATGAAGAAATGCCAATGAATTTTAGGGTTAGAGCTTAATTTGTCAATTTTAGAGTGATGAATATGAGATTCATCATCCCCCTATACTTAAACCATGCTCGTCCCCGAGCATCCAAAGAAATGCAATGAGGTGAAATGAGATTTGGTTCCATACCAAGACCATGAGCAGAAGGTGAAAATAGAACTAGCCCTGACATTTGGATTATTAATTTGGCAGAACTTCCGTGAGACTTAGAATTTTAAAATCAATAGCCTTTATGTTTTACACATCATTGTCACAGTTTTGGCTCAAAAGTCATCTTAGATCAATCCTCCTCCCAAAGCATACCCCATGAACATTGAACAATTGACTCATGTGTGTGAAAAGTTTTAGTCTTTCCATCCAAAATGCCAGACTACCATGCAAACCTCCTCTCCAGTAACTCATTCTTGGGGAGTCAGATATTTCATTCTAAGGTTTGTCACGCTGTGTTCACAATCAGATAGAGGAAGAAATTAGAAGAAGTGGAAAAGAACTGGAGGATGGCCAGTGTAGTCACCTCTCCTTGTGAAACCGACAAGTTTAGCCAAGTCTCCAACAAGATCTGCAGGTTTTCTTGAAGTTTGGATGCTTTTTTTGGTCAAATGTTTATTTGGTAGTAGGCTTCTTTGTATTTGGATTTTTGGTAGCTCTGCATGGATCTTGTTGTGCCCCTACGATCATAGAATCTTTTTTCCGTACATGTTTTGGGATCTTAAAAAAAATTGTGCCCAACTGTCCATCCCTTTTCCGAAGCTTTGTTTCAACCCGTACTCCGATCGTCAGATGTACATGCTACCAGAAAAGAAACTCACACAGTCTTCCAACACCCCATCTGAGTTGAGCTAAGTGCATAGTGCGAGAGTACAAATTAATTCCCTAATCTAGAGTCGTACCCATAATGAAGAGACCAGGTTAGACACCAAAAGTCAAATGCTGCACATTGTCATGAGGAACCCGAAGAATTAAGTCATAGACCTGAAGCTTGTAAAATCCTTTTTCACAGTGAAGTTCCTCTGAAAATTAGGTGGATTAAGGTCAAGTCCAGACCACTCTCGATTTCTGCTCATAACTCGGTTCAGAACCTAAGGGCTTTTCACAAATGCAAATGCATGTAATGCTCAATGAAGTGTAGGTCTGTGAAACTAAGACAAATTTTTGTTGTTGTTTTTTTTATTTTAAATGCAAGATTTTTTTATGTAAAAATGAATAAGAAGTTGTTTTTTCAAAATTTTTTATTGGACACAGTCAATGTTAGTAGCAAAACTTCCTCTCTTTTTTTAAAGTTAGTTACCCACCCCGTAAATACATATAGACTTATGCGAAAGTACGAGCTATGGGTACAATATCTACATACTATATATGCATACCCCCATACATAGTGAGTGTTGTGTCTCAGAGCACAAAAAGCGTATGAAGATATAGCTCGAGCTAAGCGTAAGAGAGTGAAAAAGAAAAAGATAGATCGACCCGCTCCCCCTATACTTAGGCTGTGACCAGTCTAAGTATGGAAAATGAGCAAAAATGAGGCGATCGGGAGATGTGAATGAGGAGAGTATATATAGATGGGCATCAGTTCCCCCTATACTTAGGCTCTAGTCAATCCTAAGTAAGGAAGAAGGGTGGAAATGGAGCGATCGTGAGAAGGAGTTGATGAGGAGAATGGTATAAACATGTCGCAACAGTCCCCGCCTATACTTATGCCTTGGCCTAAGCAGAGGAAGAAGATGTACAAGGGAACTGATGGGATCAAGATGGAGGGTGTGAAGTATAAAGATGATACGTATAGCTTGTGTCTGACTGCTTCTCTTCATGTAGGGTGATCTGATGAGTCTTCAATGTGCTCACTCTGCATGAAGTAGATGACCTCGACTTTGGTTGTCTGCACTTTAGATGATTCTATATATAGCTTCAGCAATTGCTCATTCACTGAAAAAGGTTGTGCACCATCTTTGAGTTCGGTAATATCAACACTTCCATTGGTGTGGACATCGATGACAATGTAGGGACCCATCCATTTTAATTTGAGTTTCTTGTGAAAAATCTTCAACCGGGCATTGGACAACCACACTTTCTGCCCAGGGACAAAGGTTATATGACTAATGTGTCTGTCATGCCATCTCTTAACCTCGTCCTTATAGATCACACTATTGTTATATGCCCTGTTTCAGATTTCAATTAGCCCATTCAGATTTAAGTCATGACATAATTTCCCAAGGTGATAGCTCCAATTAAGCTTTTTTATCGCCCATTCTGATTTGTGAAATAGCTCTGTGGGTAAATGACATGGTTTGCCATAGATCATCCTAAAAGTTGAAGTATTGAATGGAGTCTTGTAGGCTATCGTATAGGCCCATAGAACCCGGTCCAAAAGTTGAGACCAGTTCTTCCTATCAGGATGAACCAACTTCAGAAGAATACTCTTCACCTCTCTATTAGAAACCTCTACTATGCCATTAGATTGTGGGTGGTAAGGATTAGCTATTCTATGCTCAAATTTATATTCCTTAGCCAATGATTGCATTTCTCTATTCACAAAGTGATTACCCCCATATGAAATCAAAACCTTTGGGCCCCGAACCTTGCAATTATATTATCCTTGATAAACTTACAGATGATTTTGCTATCTGCAGTTTGGGTTGGGATAGCCTCCACCCATCTTGATAAATAATCAACCTCTAACAAGATGTACTCAAATCCATGGCTACTTGGAAAAGGAACCATAAAATCAATTCCCCATGCATCTAAAAACATCACAAAAAAATCATTGGTTGCATGGGCATTTCATCTCTATATCCAAAAATCCCTCCCATTCTTTGACAAATCGGACAAGACCGTACAAAATCATTGGCATCTCTAAATAAGGTCGACCGTGAAATGCACATTGGAGTAACCTTGTGTGCGGTTCTCTTTTCCCGAATGGTGTCCTCCAGCTTAAAGTGAATAACAGTGTTGAGGATACTCTGGTATTCCTCCCGAGGAATACGTCTTCGCCAAATGCAATCCGATCGTTCATAGAAAGGAATGGAACGTATCAGTGGTATTTCCTCGAATCCGACTTCAGTCGGTCAATTCTGCTTTTAGTCCAACCCAGGGGAACTTTCTTGGAGAGGAGATAGTCTACTAAGTCGGAGTACCATGGGATTGAGTCAGTAACACAAACTGACTCGTCTGAAAAAGTCTCTTTAGCTGGTCCAATATCAGAATTATCATTTTGCTCAATTTGAGAAAGGTGATCAGCCACAACATTCTTTATTCCAGGTTTATCCTTGATTTCCAAATTAAATTCCTAGATTTATAAGATCATCTCAGAAGACACGCCTTTGCATCCTTCTTTTCCACTATATATCTGATCGCTGTGTGATCAGTAAAGATTGTCAACTTGGAGCCCAATATATATGATCTAAATTTTTCTATGGCCCAAACTACCACAAGAATTTACTTTTCAATCATCGTATAATTTCACTTTGCAGGATCCAAAACTTTGCTCGCGTAGTGAATTGCATATGTATCCCATCCCTTCTTTGTCCAAGCACAACCCCGACAGCAAAATCTGATGCATCAGTCATTATCTCAAAGGGAAGAGACCAGCCAGGAGCTTGTAATAACTGTGATTCACATATTTTCTTTTTCAGGAGCTCGAAGGCCTCTAGACATTTGTGATTTGCAATGAACTCGGTGTCTTTCCCTAGGAGCTCAGTTAGCGGGCGGACAATATTAGAAAAATCAGGAATAAATCTTCGATAAAATCCAACATGCCCTAAGAATGACCGCACTGACTTTACATTGGTTGGTGGCTCAAGTTTCTGGATCACATCCACCTTGGCAGGGTCAACCACCATTCCCTTTTTGGAGATGACATGCCCCAACACGATACCCTCTACCACCAAAAAGTGACTTTTCTCTCAGGAGAGTACCAAATTATCCTCCCTACATCTCTTGAAGACTCAGTCCAAGTACGCGAAACATGTATCAAATGAATCACCATGGACCGAGAAGTCATCCATGAAGACTTCCAGGAAGTCTCCCACCATTTTGGAAAATACGACGATCATGCACCGCTGAAATGTGTCCAGTGCGTTACTTAGCCCGAATGGCATGCGATTAAACGTGTAAGTGCCGAAAGGACATGTAAATGTGGTCTTTTCCTGATCCTCGGGAGTGATGGCTACTTGATTGTAGCCCGAGTACCCATCAAGAAAACAGAAGAATGCTTTCCCTGCAAGTCTATCTAAGGTTTGATCAATAAATGGTAGCGGAAATTGATCTTTCTTGGTCGCATCATTCAGGCGTCTGTAATCGACACAAATGCACCACGGCGTGGGTACTCGTGTTGCGATCTCTACCCCCTCCTCATTGATGACTATCTGGATTCCCAACTTCTTCAGGACAACATGAAGGGGGGCCACCCACTTGGAGTCTGACATAGGGTATATAAGCCCCGCTATGCACCATTTGTCAATCTCTTTCTTAACTATTTCCTGGAGATTAAGGTTTAATCTTATTTGAAATTCACGGGAAGGTCTTGCGTTATCCTCAACATATATTTTGTGTGACCAGAGAGTGGGGTTGATTCCCACGAGATCCGACACAATCCAACCAATGGCCTTATAATTCCGCTCAAGAACTTCGAGCAATCTAGATTCCTGGTCTCTTTTTGGGTCTCGCAAGACATGCATATTTGAGTGTAGGAGGAAGTGGTTTCAGCTCAGGTAAATCTGAATCATCAATTAGGTCCGGCTGTTTGACTTTTGAGTTCGGCTCTGTGTTGGATGAAGGTGGATCAATTTGTGATGTGCTGGCTACCAATCCTAATGCAAGGTGAGTCTGATCGCAAAAATAGTGCGGTAATTTAGCCAAAGCCACTTCTGACTCGTCATCTATGCCCCTTGACTATTCTGAAGAAGATAAAATAGACAGATCCAAGGGGATCTCTGTGTCATTAAGATTATAGGCATCTGTGTGTCTCAGTAATTCAGGCAACACTTGGAAACTGCACTGTGCATTGTTTCTTCTTCTGATGCAAGGATCTCTCTCTAACTTCCGGAAGTTTGATGCCAAGGCCTATTAGTGCTAATGAACTTGCATTCTGTCTCTGAAGATTTTGAGTAATCGGTGGTAGATTCGAAGTCGGGTCTTTGCCACTTTGTCCGCTTCATCTCTATATCCACCTCTCCGCCAGGAGAGCGGAATTTCATTATTCTTGTACCGTAATCGAATACTGCTCCAGTGGTCCCCAAAAATGATCTTCCAAGAATGATTTGATATTATCTCCAATGATTGGTGATTTCCATATCAAGGATGGTGAAGTCCACTTTGTACTCTGTCCCCTCAACCAAGACAACAACGTTCTTCACTTCTTCCTTAGGCCTTTTAGTGGATTTATCAGCAAATTTGAGTAGAAATATTTTTTTTTAGGAGGTCCTATCTCCAATTTGTAATATAAGGCCAAGGGCAGAGAATTAATTAAAGAACCGCTACCTAAGAGTGTTCGTGCAAATGTAATGCCGCTAATGCAACTCTCAAAATAGTGAGCACCCATGTCCCTTTTTTTTCTTGGTAGATGCTGATTTTTGACACATTTTCTAGTTGCCACTATCAAGATATGAGTCTCCACAAATTGACTTGGCTTCTTCCTACAAGTTGGGGTAGGCGTGCATTTCATTTTCAAGTATTTTTGAAATGTTGAATTGTTAGTCACATATTAATCAATTGGTACCTTGATTGTAATGTTTTCTTGACAAAAACATGCCATTTCTGGGTCATATTGAATGATTTTCTTTGGCTTGCATTTTCCTCCTGTAAGAGCATTGGGGAAAGGAATGGAAGTAGTCGAGACATGAGATAAAGAACTCAAATCATAAATAAGAACAATTTTATAAAAAGAGGAGTTCATATTACAATCATTTTTATTCTTCTCATGCTGTGGAAAAAATCACAAAGGTATATTAGCCACAACTAGATGTGTTGGGTCCTCTGTAGACTGCATGGGTGTTTTTCCCTTCCTATTCATTGGAATCCTCAGTGTTACTGAATTCACTTTTCCTTCTTCTTCATTTTCAGAAGTATCGTCCGGTTGATCTCCTGAGTCGTCTTGCTCCATTTCCCTTGCTCGATCATGCACGTGTCTACGATCCTTCTGCTCTTGAGCGACTGGCTCTCTTTGTACGTAATGAATCTGACGGGTGGGTGGAGCGGGTAAGATCCTTCGTGCTGGTTGTGCGGTCGAAGAAGATTAGCTCTGCTGGTACTGAAGTTGAAGCTCTAAAACCTTCTTCGAAAGATCACTCAGCTGCTGAGGTAGAGATGAGAGTTTCTCCAACTCTCGCAGCGACTGTAAGTACTGAACTTGTTTCTGAATCACATCTACCAACGTTAACTTCTCGCTAATAAAGCCCATGTTGGTGTTGGATTCGGATTCTGAAATGTTAGCCACCTTATGGTGTTCTCGGTGATGTGGTGGCTGAGGGGCTTTCTGAAATGCCCGAGTAGAGTCAATGACTCTCGAGTTCTCAGCCATCCCTTCGAAGATGGCCCGGACTGACTCGACATCCTTGTTTAAATAGCTGCAGCCACATGCGACACTCACTAGTCCTGGATATACGACTGGAGTCCTCCGAAATAATTCTGAACTAGCACCTTCATGGGTATCTCATGATGCAGGCATCTCTCCGTAATATCTTTGAATCTATCCCATGCCTCATGGAAAGACTCTTGCGGATGCTGCGTAAAATTGGAGATCTGACTCCTCATCATGTTCGTCCTCCCCAGAGGAACTTACGCAGGAAGGTGGACTTCAGATCATCCCATGTAGAAATTTCCCTTCCCAGGTGACTCAGCCAGTAAAGCGCCTTATCGGCTAAGCGAAGGGAAAGGCTTTGAGGTGGACAACCTCCTTCGTAACTCCTGTATAGCTAGCCGTACCACCGATCATCTTGAATTGCTGCAAAAGGTAAACGGTTCCTCTATAGAATTCCCGTAAAACTTCGGAAGCAGTGAGATGAAGGACAACCTTAATTCATATGGCCCTTGATTCGGCGGCAGCCGAATCCAATGATGGAGCATTCTTGCACCTGGGTCATACTCTTCCCGTAAAGTAGCAGGAACCACTGCAGGCGATAATTGGTTCCCAGCCCCTGCTCGTAGCACGGCTATCTCAACCTGCAACTCGTTCTGAGTTCTAAATTGTTCTCGAATCTGGATATTTATCTGTTGGAGAGTGTCGAGAATACCTGTTGTAATATCTACGGGCTAAATCTGATCTTCCGTCATGATGCTCCTCGGCTAGTGGCCTCTCGTCTGCTGGTCCTTTGTCGCAAGCCATCTTCTTCAAATCTTCTGCAAAAGAAAAGCTCTCGTAAGAACTCAGCGAAAACTCGGCTGGAGATGATGATGTATTGAGACAAGGGACTGTCTCAATAGACTGGGCCAGGGAGGTGAGGGAGTCCGAGCCTGACTCTCCTCGAGATCAGATGGGACCAGCTTGGGACGAGAGTCATCCCAAGCTTGTAAAGATGTACGAATGACGATGGACGGTCTAAAGCTCACGGAGTATGAGCAGAAAAGCTGTCGAGATGTCATCTTCGATATCAAGAGAATGGTCGGGAGAGCATGATTTGTGATGTAAGAGAGAGGGAAAATGCGTAAAGCCGCGATAAGTCACGCCTCGCAAGGTAAATACAAAGCAAACCCCATTTTCACCAACTCAACCCTATGAAGACCGTGAGAGTTCGGTCTTTTATCTTGTCGGTTTTAGGGTTGTAATTAGCAAACAAGTATAATCAATTAACGCGAGCTGATGCGAGCTGATAGGTGCCCGATGTTTTTCCCGAAACACTGGCCCGAGTCTTTACAGAAAATCACTTGCACTCAGCCCAGTTTGGGAGTAAGTACGGACCGTTTCCGGTTACCCGTGTTACTTGAGGACGGAGCCTTACACAGTGCCCTCTAAACCTCCCATTCTGCTAAGTAAACCCGGACCGTTTCTGGCTACCCGAGCGTACTCACTGAGGAGCAATGATTAGATGAATAGACTAAGTAGTATTTCATGAGAAATACAGGTTTGTGGCTCTAACCTTATGGGTCCTCGCTCGCTCGCGCACTCTGAGAAAATGTGCGGGGATTACTCTCCCAAATCAGATGAACCTTATGTTTATTTTAGATCAGATACATTAGCAGTCCCGATTTTATTTTGGGGTTTTATATTTTTTTGAATTTTTTCAAACAAACATCTATTTTTTATTTTCTTTTTACAAAATCCTAAAATCATGCACCTAGGTTGCAAGTCCTAAGACTAACTACGTAAGCACAATCAGATAGAATAAAAGAAAACTCCTAAGCAAGCATCTATCGAAAAAGCCGCGGAAAAAACCGTCGATGCGAGAAAACCGCGGTGGGTGCCCTGATCCCCCGAATACACGGTACTCGGCGAATCAGACCCCTAAAAATGGGAGGGAGGGAAGGGAATTACAAGTCAGGATGTCCTTAGTGGACCCCTTCTACTAGAGTTCAATACAACTTTCTCTCTCTTTCTCTCTCTTTTACAACAATTACACTAATTAATTTTTGCCCTCTACAGCCGACTCGTAAATAAAGAATCGGCCTCTGCTCTTTCACCTGACTTGGCTTCCTAAGAAATCGACTGATCTTGCAGGCCCTGCAAAAATTAATTAGCTGCTAAAGAAGATCGAGAAACGATTCGAGAAAAGCCACAAGAAAAACCGAGTAAAAGCTACAAAAATAATAAGAAGAGAGAAAATAAGATCACAAAATATGTAAAAAAAATCAAAATACACTAACGCCTCTCCGGCAACGGTGCCATTTTGATGGGCTAAAGATCGGATTGCGGTTTTAGATGAAAGTGTTGTCAGTATAGAAAACCGTAAAGAGATCCTAGTCGATCAAACAAAGATCGTTTTTTTAAAAACCTTACACTATTTATTTAGCCAGGTAAGTGTGCATGTGTTGAACATAAGGAGGCAGAATAGGGTATTTTGATTTTTTTAGGTGAAGATATATTTTTGTAATTATTTTATCTCTTCTTAAAGCGATCAAGGAAACACAGTAAAATTTTATGGATTTTTTATTTTAAATTTTTATTTGAATTTTATATTTTTCCAATTTTTATTTATTTTTTCAAAGTGATATTTTTCAACAAATTTACCTACAATATAATATGTGAATATTATGTGAAATATAGATAACATTATATAGTAGGTAAAGCAGACGAGCAACGGGCTCGAAGAACACTCAGAAAAACAAAGCAAAACAGAATCGATTTGTGACCAATCAAAATGCGATGAAAACACGTCGAAAATAAACAAAAATTACTGAAAAACTTCGCTGGGGTAGTTGCGCAGCTACCCGAAAAAATTGCGAAAAATAGAGTAAAAAACATGTCCAAAGTCGCCTTACATATCAGGGGCATAAATGCAAGAAAAAATTAACAAAATTCTACAATTAAGTCCTCTGCCAAGGGCTATTCTGAAATGAAAATATGAATTATTCTAATAGCAATTAATGGAAACCTTAGAGGCGGGCTGGAAATCTGGAGCTCTTCTGGGCTTAGTATACAATTTTCATATCGCTTCAGCTTGAGCGACCAGGATTAGAACATTGAGGTCGATCCTAGCCATGTGATGAGGACACGTGTCGCAAGGCTGTAGCACGGCTGTTCATGGTTTGTTCTTCAGTCAGTTGCGCAGGTAGCTGACGAACCGTCTTCTTCGATTTATCATAGGTGACTGGCAACGGACTGGGGTCTCCGACGGGGCCAGAGGGTTAGCTCCTCCAACCCTCGAGCTCGCATGCGGTGGACGTCAGTCGGCGAAGGTTTAGAGCGGTGGGAATCGACCGGTGAAGATGATCGGTTACTACTTCTGACGCTGGTGCTCAGGTTGATGCGCCATATTTGTATGGCGATTTCGTGAAGATGAAAAACTCCAGTTGCCTTAACTTCGCTCCTGATGCAAGCTGGATATGCAAATTACAAGTTCATGTGCTCAAGTTGCGAGAACTCGGCCGATGGATTAAAGTTTTTGCGAGATCAAAATAGGCTTCCAGAATAGATGAAACTAGGTGTAAAAACTAATGAAAAAAATGGATTGCGATTTGAGTTGAGTATGAAACGATTTGGAAGTGATTTTGAATGAACGTTTAAGAGTGAAGATTAAGCATGTTAATGACGAGCTTAATCAAGTTAATGGAGGCACGCTAATCAAGGAAGAAAATCGTGAAGATGAAGGTATAGATCTGTGAGAGAGAGGTGTATTTACCTCAGATGGTTGCTCGACGACCGATCTTTGCCGGAGCTGAACGCGCGCAAGGCGGCGATGCAAGGCGGAGCGAACACCTTGGATCTCCTCATCGATGAATCTTCTCCCACGCAGACACCTTCGATCGGAGCTGTCACCTTCTGGGCGAGCGGAGCGAGGTGAGGAAGAGAGGGGTCGACCACTGGAAGTTGAGCTTCAGGTAGATATGAGAGAGTTAGTTACAAACCACCAACTTTGGGGGTTTATATAGATAGATTTCATGGATCTCAAGTTAAATCGAAGGGTGGCCGATTATTTTGGTTGTTAGGAGAATAACTCCAAGGGATTAGATCGCCCGAAACACATTTAATGTGCGCGAGAAAATTTGGTGAAGATGGCCAGTTAGAACAAACTCAGTACCGACTTCTTGGAGAAGAAGCACTAGGTGCTGACAAGTGTCAGCACCTGGTAGGCCAGATTTGTTAATATCTTGTAAATTCAATAACAAATAGTAAATAGTGTTATTTTAATTAAGTATAAAAACAAGAAATGTAAATAATTAAATTATCTAAATTATAGAATAATTACTTTTTATAAATATTATATATTATTCTAAATATAAATATTATGTTAATAAATATGTATAGATAAATAGGTTTTGGATTTTTAATTTAATAAATAAATAATTAAAAATTAATTTTGTATTTTCTTAATTTTTAGAATAATAAATAAGGGTTGTATGAATTTTTAGAGATTTTAATAAATTAGTTTACATATATTAATAAATACATGTATAAGTTATTCAGTTCATTTTTATCTAGAACTTAGGGTTTTGGATTTTATAAAAATAATAAATAAGCTCTAAAAATTCTGAAATAAAATAAGGTGAAAATACAATATCATGAAAATAATTAGAAATTATATAATTAATAAAAGTATAAATAATGTGTTCTGCATAAAATAAATAGCCCAGAAACCTCGTTGTCATTTGGTCCCAAAACTGACTTTTTGCAAACGGACTCCGAAATCAATGAAACCACTCTATTAATAAAAGAATATTATTTTATGAACTTTAAAGTGAGTATAGTGAAATTGGAGTTTGTATGAAGAAGTTATGATGTTCAGAAGTTGAGAATTTGGCAATTTAGATGTAGGATTTCTTGGTATATATACAGGATAATATTTTTAACTTATTTTTATATTTTTATATTCATTTTTAGCAATAATTAGAAAAAGAGTTTGGTGAAATATATATATATATATGAATTAATTAAAAATCAATGAAGTTTTGTATTTATTTGATAAATAGTAAATGATGTGTGAAGTGTGTCTTAATTTATTTTTATGTTTTTCTTTCCTTATCTCCCCCTACGTATTGGTTTGTTGACCAATCCATGTCGACTTGGTCTCGAGGGCTAGGTTATAAATATACCTTACAGTTATATTTATATTTATAAGTCATCTTGTACATATATACATATCTTCAATCTGCCTTATTTTCTTTTCTTTGTTCTTTATTTATTTACATGATTTTGATGCTTAAAAATGGATATTTATTCATGAATGAAGTTTTTATAAAAGTTGGGAATTAATGTATATTTACATGTATTTGTTAAAGCTTTTAAGACAAAATGTGACAGAAAAGTTAATGAATCATGGATTCATCAGTGCCATAGCATTGATATTGTCAAACGAAAGGATCTCATGCACGGATATGGGTGACTATGAGTAGTATACCTGACCACTTGGTTGAGAAAATTGAGGGTTGTTCAAGATATTAGGGTTAGTTTGAACTTGGAAAGGAATGGCTATAGCAGGAGATGTCTGTTCATCTCTCCAACGGGACAAGCGATTACCATCAATCTGTAAATCTTGCAGTTCATTTCAAAAATAGCAAATTTCCTTGAGCATTTGCTATTGGATATCTACAGGTTTGGTTTGAGAGTTGGATGGCTGAGATGTTTGCTTTGAAGAATGACCTTGTGGTGCTTGGTTCTGCTGCCGGTATTGCTGGGATGCCTGCTGGTATTGGTTCTGTCGGTTGTATGGTTGCTTTTATGTTTCTGATGTTGCGACGTGGTAGTGTTCTGATTGTGCTGTGGGGCAGGTGGAATTACGACATTATAGAAAGTGGTGGGACATTGGTAAGGCAGATGATCCCCCGTATTTCCCTACCGGGCAAGGTCTTGAGAATACCGAATGCCATTTACCTCAAACACTGGAGGTGGTACTTCTTCAACGATCTCAGCTGGAAAGGGTGACTGCTGGAAAGATTTGGCATATGATTGGTCCTGAGCCCATTGTTGTAGTTGTCCTGACCCTGACTGCTCCTGGACGTGATGCACTCGATAAATGGGCACGGCGGATGTAGCCATAGCTGGGAACCTGATCTGGGATACCTTCTCAGTCAGCTCCTCCATTTGCTTTGGAAACCGGGAGATTCTGTTGTCGATGTCATTCATCCTCTTGTGAATCTGATCCACAACCACTAACTTATCATCGATTATGCTCATGTTTGGAATAAAATTCTTAGCTATTTGTACAATAGTATGCTTTCCTCCTTTAGATTGAAGTGTGTTGAGGGAATCGGTATATGCCCCACTAGACTGTGAACGGCTTGTCTCAGCCAATTGCACCAATACTTTCCAAACAGTTTCTGCACCTCATGATGTGTAGTTGCTTCCATAGGAAGCACTCACTAATCCCTGTGTCTCATAGCTGAGGCTAGAATAGAGTGACTGGACCAAGATGTTGTCATCCAGATCATGGCATGGACACTTTTACAGTAAATCTTTAAATTTATCCCATGTGTCACAGAGTGATTCTTTAGGCATCTGAGAGAAACTAGTGATGCGTGTCCTCATCTGATTGTTCCTACTCAAAGGGTAGAATTTTTTTAAGTACAAGATCTGGAACGGATCGTATGTGGTCACCATCACTCCTAAACTCTTCACCCAGTAGTCTGCCTTGCCTTTCAAAGTGAATGGAAGTGCAATGAGATGAATGTAATCCTGACTGACCTGGGGATGTCTCATATTAGAGCATACTAGCTCCAAGTCCCGTAAAAGTTCATATGGTTCTTTAGTAGCATTACCATGAAATTGTGGCAGCTGGTTCAAGACGTGGTTTCAGTTCATAGCTTATTTCTGGTTCGAGTGGCTGCAGATAATTTCTCACTCTGTATTGACCAGGGTTATATGCTGCTTCCATTGGCGATTCTCCCCCAGCATTTAACTGCTCTATTTGTTCCTCAGTAAATGTTGTTGCTGCTCAGATGCAACCAATCTTGGCAAAATCATCTACATCGGGTATTCATTCGGTTCATCCTCGTGATCTCTTTTCTTGGGAGGCATATTCTGCAGGTCCTTTTCTTCTTCTTCACCTTCAGAATATAACAACTTTAAGTTAATAGAGTGGAAAGAATTTGAACAAGAACCATCGAGGTGAGAGTTTTCCTTGATGTGTTTAGGAGAGAGAAAAACATTTTGGGTTTGATCTCCTTCAAGGAAGAAGAAGGAATTGTAGGAAGAGGGTTCATGGGAAAAGTGTTAAAAACCCAAAGTGGTCTGGAGTAAGAGTGTCTCCGAACCTTTGAGAGTGGTAAGTTTGCAGTAGTTAGTGAGGAGCTCACAGGGTTTGAACAAAATTCACCACAAATCTCCATTCTCGGTTTCAAACAATTTGGGAAAGATTACGATTCATGATGTAGGCACAATTATGCTGTATTCGATGATTACCCTGAATCTACACACAAAACAACATAATCTAGATTCTTGCTTCATCAACTCACAAAATGAAGGCCGCAAGAGTTCGACCAATTATCTTATCAATTTTAATTGGTGATAATTCAAATCTTGTAAACATTTAAGTGAGCTGATAGGTGCAGGAAATTTTTCTTAAAAACTGGTCCCAATTCTTACGACGAGTTGCATCTACTTCAGGCAGTATGGGTGTAAGTATGGATCATAAAATGACTACCTGTGTTACTTAAGGACGGAGCCTTACAGAGTGTCCTTTAAAACCATCCACTATGTTAAGGAAATCTGGACCATTTACCAGCTACCCATATTCCTCATTGAAAAGTAGCTAATCATTTTTGTAGAATTAGTAGTTAATGTAAAAATTCGAGCTTGGCTCTATCCTAGTGTTTGTCTCTCTCCTCTTTGAAAGATAAATGAATACAAGGTCAGGGTTGCTCTCCTGCAAAAATTCTTGATTTTATGAGTTGATTTAGTCGGCTTTGTTTAGCAGTCCCAATTTTAATTAGGCGATCACTGAAAAATTAGATGAGAAAAAATTCACGTCTACCACCTAGTCCCAGTTTCCTTTAAATTTAAGTGACAAAACAGGAGGGAGAAACTCGGGAAAAGTCAATGCACGCGAAAAATGATGATGTATGCTCAGTTAGAAGACTTATAGTGATTCCTCACAATCTCCATGTCGGATGCAATACAAGCATTGAAAGATTATTCTAAATGAATACAAGCCGAAAGAAACCGCACCTAGCATAAAGTTTTATTGGTCGTGAAGAATTGAGTTAAAATTTTGACTAAGTTGAACGATCTACTATTGGTCTCAATTAAGGTATGTGTGGTCTAGGTTATACAAGAAAAAATAATAAATATTAGAAGCTCTAATAGCCGTATGTGCAGGTCTAAAATACGAGCCATTCAAGTCGGGCCCACCCTCACCGGAGAGTGAAACAGGCTACGACACACCACAAAAAGTTCAAGGTCTTGTTATACACACGAGAGTTTAAACACACACCTAAATGAGCAATTAACTACAAAAATAAAATTGCAGAAAATAAATCCTATACTCTACGCTCTCTCACGACTTGACCTGATATTAATGTTAATGTGACCTTTTGGAATTCGGTGAAGATGCAACAGTTTTCGAAAACTGCTCCACGTAAGCTGGGTACCTCACACAAAAAAATAAGAGAGAGAGAGAAAGAGTAAGAGAGTGACATAAAAATTAATCAAAAATAAAATCAGGGAATAAATGCTGAAAATAAAATAAAAGCTCAAAAAAATAGAAAATATACAGTGGCATGTTCAGGGGTCAGACTACTCGAATGTGTGGGTAACAGAGCACTAATTTTTAGACAAAAAAATAGGTCGTTTGCCTCCCCGACAACGACACCATCTAACAAGCCGTGAAAACCCTACATTAATTTGCGTAAATTATTGTTTAAATTTATCGCTTCGTTGTAGGCGGGAATTCAGAATCAGTCAAGAAATAACCACAATAATTTAATCAATTTTATTTGACTTGTTTTTTTATGTTTGTTTCTCTTGGGCAAGTCCCAAGGTCGAACTCAAGGAGGCAAAGGAAAAAGCTAGAATAATGTCTATTAAAGTTCGTGCACGGTTTTTGAGGCAATATTTTTTGGTATTTTTAATGCAATTTCAGAATGCAAAATGTAAATAAGACCAATTTTAGTGACTAAAATGCAATTTTCAATCAAATGATGTTAAAAAATTACGAATCTTGGTCAAAATGTAAAATATGGTGAAATGAATTGTAATGTTTTTTGAATTTTCAGATGCACGATGAATATTTAAAGAACTTATGAATGCAAATGGTGTGAATTTCAATATTAATTATAATAATTATTAAACCTATTTATTTTTAAAGGATAGAATTATTCATGATCTATCACTAGGTGATTGATCTCAGAAAATCCTAAACCTTGAAAATATGAGATTTAACATCTATTAAAAATTAAACATCGAAACGTACAAAATGAGTTTTATAGAGCAAATCATGCATGCAAATGCAATTATTTTTGGGTAGGATGTGAAATATAATTAATTCTATAGTTCATAAATTTTTGGCAATTTTTGAAGCTATGGTTAATTACTTATGATTTTTGAATCACAACTGAGCAAATTACGCAATTTTACGAAAGAACATCGATTATTAATTAACCACAGATCATAAAAATATCAGGTGCATGCCACATTTAAAGAATTAGTTGATAAACATCATGTAATTTTTTAAGTAATAAAAAGATGCAATACTGATGTTCAAAATTACAGTAGAAGAGGGAGTCTATTCGCAAAACTACAAATTAAAATTACTTAAATAAAATGCAGGGAAGGACTTAGGTGTAATTACTGATATCCTTCGAGGGATTCTGTAAAAATTGCCAGAATAGTCGGAATTAAGTGGGCCTCATAGGAGGATTCTGCAATTTACCCAAGTGGCACATGCGTAGCACGTGACCCCTGGGTGCTGGATCTGAGCGTGAATCGATGGATCTCCTGGTGCTTCGGGCTCCCCGTACACGTGACGATCACGTGTAGGGCTGATGTTCATTGAAGACGTATCATGCACATGGCGGTGGGGGGGGGGGGGGTGCGGCGAAGTAGTGGAGGCACGTCTCAGGGATTAGAAGCGTACTTCCGTGTGTAATTTTGGTAGCACCGTGGCACAGCTTCTGTCGCCGATTCACAGTCGGCGATCATCAGAGAAGCGGGGGCAGTCGAAGTTGAGGACGGAGAAGTAGCCCTAGTTGTGTTGGTGAAGACGTACGAGGCTGATAACGAGGTGGCTCAATGGCTCCCGGAGATGAAGGTCGAAGCTTGGAATCCAAGCTCTGGTGGCGATGATATCCATGAGTTGTTGATGGCACCGGTCGACTGGGAGTGGAGCAGTAGCTTGGAGGCAGAGCTTGGCAGACTCGTGGAGGCAGTGTGCGGGCGGAGAATGAGAGGAGCGGTGAATAATGGTGTCGAGCGGGCGGAGGAATATGCGACTGAGGAAGATGCGAAGTGGCGTAGGAACAGAGGGTTTGTGAAACGAGTGCGAATGAACCGACTTGGATCTGAACTACGATTCAGAGAAAGTCCGACCGAAATCGGATTTCCTTTTCGTGCCATATGAACTACTGGGAATTTGCCCCTTGTCCACATTTCTCATAGGCGCTTCAGATCTCGTGTTTGAATTGGAATGAAATCAAACATAGGGGATTCCGGAAGATCGTGACTAGCGAGTGAGATAGCAAGCATTGGACTCCGTGACTAGCGAGTGAGATAGAATTTTCTTGAAACCAATAGCCTCGCAAAAGATGTGCCATTTGTTTGTTTTTGATGAATCATGCCTGAAATCTAACCAGACTTTGAAGATTCCTGAATCCTGAGTTCTGGCACGATGGAAACGTCTCTATAGCCTTTTCTTCGAATTGAAAAGCTGAGACACAGCCAATTAGAAAGACTATATAAAATAACTACCTCCAGGCATTTACCGGGAGAGCTGGTTCACTCTCATGCACTGGGATTGACTATCTGACTAAGGTCAGGAACTCGGGGATGGAAGCGGGAATGCATACTTGGTTAATTGTGAGTACCTCATCTTTAAGGAGACTAATGTAGGGGGAAGAAGTTGTTGGAATTCTATGAAAGAGTCTCGGGAGCCAGGATGCATGCCAGTTTCATACGACCTGATGGAGGGTGATGGATGAGGATATGCGGAAGGGTAAGTACCTGGAGGATGAAGCTTGACGGTAATACATGGGAAGACTGGAGCAAGCAGTTGCTTTGTGGAGCATGCTGCGACGGTCGGGGGGACCGGATCTCGCCATACGTTGGAGTCGATGTTGTTTGGAGAAGGTGCTATCACCACCTCTGATAGAAACATTGAAACATCCTACTCGTTGGTGTATCGGTGGATGTCGTGAAGGGCGGGTGTCGATGTAGTTAAATAGGAGGCGAGGGCGGAGCCGGCTATGGAAGGAAGGAGGTGGTGTTCAACCTGAGTTGGAAAGAGGAGGAGACAAGCGATGCTCGAGATTCGTGGTATAGTGGCGATTAGAAGGGGCATGGAGGATCCGTGGAGATGAGACGGCGACACTCGATTTGGAAGGAGGCGACGGAGGCTGGGAATCGCAGGGGTGACATGGGCAGCGGAAACGGAAGTGGCGCCGCCCGATTGGGAAAGTGGGAGAGAGAGTGGAAGACGCTCCTCGGTCGTCCGATCTACCAAGATCGGTTGGCTGAGGAGCTGCCTCGTGTCTCTTAATTAATTAATTAATTAATTTTTAATTTTATTTTTTTTAGAAAAATAAAAAAATAATAACAACAAAAATGGGTGACACGTGGCGGCTCCGGGAGCGGTCACGTGTCAGCTCCATAAAAATCAGAAAAAATACAATGATAAATACGTAATAAATAGCAAACGACCTCAGATCGAAAAATTTTCTTCAATAAAGTTGCTTGTCTCAATGTGAACTACAACATTCATGAAGAGGCCAAAACCAAAATCGATCATTTGCACAAAGTGATATTTTGGGGACTCCATGTACATAGAATACCGTGATTTTTGAGTTTTATATTTTTTTTATCATTTTTTTGAAAAAAGTCCGTAAAAAATATGATAAAATAAAAGATAAGTATTTACACATTAATCTATTTTTTTGTATTTTTTTGTTAATATAATAAAGAAATAAAATAAAATACGAATACGCAAATTTTGTACAGACGGTCAGTGAAGACTTGGACTCAGTTAGTTTCTTTTATTTCAAGCTCATTTTGGATTTGTATTTTTTCACTTTTTTTTAAAACTTTTGTCAAAGAAAATAAATGAAAAGTAAATAAAATAAATTGAGTTAATTATGCACATAAAATAATAGGTCAAAAACTGCTAAAATACAAAATATACAAAAGAGGCCGAAAACCCAACTTTCACATATGTGCTCTGATTCACTTGAACTTGGTCTTGTTTTGAAGGTATTTGAATGTACACCAGTTCAAAAGTGAGTAGGATCAAATCAGACACTGTGTGAGGAAGATATCACTATTTTAGTCTGACAATCTTGGATTAGGGTTTCCGTTTGTGAGCCACTTATTTATGCTAGTGATTTTTTGTATTTTTCATTTACTATTGTTAGTGAAATGTACACAATGGAAGTGGTTTACAGTCATTTGGAGTTAGCATGAATCAGTTAAAATCGGGGAAGTTAGGATATTTTACAGGTCAATTGGGCTGGGATTTTTGGATTCTTATTATATGAAATTTTGCGTCATAAAATGCAATTATTATTAATACATGCATGAATGCTAATTATGCCAGATAAATGAAGAAATCCCAATGAATTTTAGGGATTATAGCTTAATAAGTCATTTTTAGAGTGATGAATCTAAGATTCTTCGTAGGGCCACTACAGATAGTAGTATCCTCCATCCTCCAGCCAGAAACAACTACAACAGACCAACCCATTAGTGATTTGAGGTCCCTCACATTATCCATTCAATCATTGATAAATACGGTTTAGCAGACAAAAAATGATTACCATGACATGGTAGAGATCTCAACAGTGTATCATATCACCAGGATCAACATATGGCACCAAGGACTTTGATTCCCTCCTAGGTCCAGGTCAATCCCAACAACCTGAATCAGAGTCAGCAGTGACCAATGACCTGGTAAAATATTCAGACAACTCTAGATCTGGACATGAGATTCTTTTGTATGATAATATGAATCATATGTCCCTCATGAGTGGAGGGACCATGATCATACCTGATCGGGCATTGGAGTAGGAGGAGTATGCCTCCAAGTCTCTACATGAGGAGAACTTGGAGGCAGAGGAGGAGCATCAACATCACCTGCTTCACCTTCAATAGAATAAGAGGGATGTGAATCCACAAAAATTAAAAGAGTAAAAAAGAACAAAAAGAAGGAGAGGAGCATCAACAGTAAATCAAGCAAGCCTGATGAAGAGTTTGAAGGATATGGGAAAATCCTTAAACATTTCACGGAAGCGAGAGGATCGCATCATATGCGATCATGAGTGACTAGTCGTACTAGTTGCTCGAGGTAGCAGAATTTAAAAATTTTAAACAATGAAACCACATGATCTAAGAACACTTATTGGATCGCTCATCTAAACCACAAACAAGTATTAGGTTTACCACTTGAAGCATGTTGAGGTCGAGTCTATAAAGGAAGAGACATCCTGTCTCAAGTACGATCCAATAGAGGAGATGCTTGTGAGGGCGTTGATGAGACGCGTGCTCCTCGCAATCCATGTTGATAATCCAAGCGGCAAATCTCCTGATCTCGTCTCATGACGACTTCTTCTTCACGAGCAAGGCACGCCGAAGGAGACGAAGATCCACGAGCAAATAATCCGACAGCATAACGACGATGCGGCGGTGATGGCGACTCTCTATAGGGCTCCATGGTGGATGACCACAATGAGAGAGAGAGATATAGAGAGACTTGGTGTAAAGAATGAGAGAGAGAGAGCATGGAGAGAGTTTAATTGCTCTTGGAATTATATGTGTTTTTCAAAGGCAAGGGCTACCCTTCCTTTTATACTAGTTCGATGTACATGGATCTCAATCCATGTGCTCTCTTAATCAACAGTGCAGATTAAAAGGTTATTAATCAATGGCCATGATTTGTTGCTAAAAAACAACAACAATCAGCTTAAAACAATAAACTTTATCCCTTTTCGAGATAATAATTAATTCATTTTAAAATTAATTAATGTACATAGATAATATAGAAGACAAAGTCTCCATACTATGGTGGTTGTCCCCCCTTGAACAAGTCAAGGTAGACGACCACCATTAAAGAGATAAAGTCTTCATTTATATATATGTGTATTAATAAATATGCAATAACAATTATTGCATCGAAATTCCCAAGAAGTTAATTTCTAAAATTAATCTTGTGAAAATTTCAATCATGCCATTGACTAATATGAATCATATTCAAACATCCAACATAATATGTAAATTACATCTACAATTAATTGTTCATTGTGAATCCTATTCACAACAACTTATAATTTTTAATTCTATTTACAATTAAATCTCTCCATCATATTATAAATCATATTTATAATATCAATGATTATTGTAGATGGTGATATCCACATTAATCATATCTTTGATAACTAAATCATATTTATTCATCTTGGTTCTCCATTCTTATGTGCCAAATAACATGAATCACATTCACATTATTCACATCTTTAATAAATAAATCACATTTAATTATCTTAGATAACTCCTTATATTATGAATAAAATTCATATTATTCATGATAATTAAATCACATTTAATTATCAATATCTCAATGCTCAGATACATAATTCAACAATGGAATTATTCTTGAACTCTTTCAAGGATAATGCGCTTTCTCCTAGGATACTTAGAGATAAGGACATGGCGATTGTATTGTTCCATGTATAGTGACTTGGATATTGAGATAACATCTTAAATATGATCTTACATACCTCCCATAGATGTTTGATTAAATCAAAGTCGCAGATCCAATATTCTCATTGCATCTGAATCATATTCAGATCACCGTCTAACAATTTGACCAAGATTAGATCACTTCTCTACTGAGAGGAGTCATTAAAATCCAGACCCGTTCCATCACTCCCTAGGAATGGAAGCGTCATGGTTATACAATCGTTTATGATTACATCACCCTCAGATATTCCTAATACCCGTACATCCTGTATACTGGAAGACCCATATTAAACCAGATGTTTTAGATCTCTTTTAGAGCGTTTTCTTCAGGATTTTATCATTAAGTATCTAATTTGATCATTGGGAGTCGGTATCGATCATATACTTTCCAAAAGCATATATCATACATAGGTATTGATCATTATCAAACCTAGAAATTCAATCAAGCTATCAAAGCCAGACGACCGTGCACAGAATTTGATCCTTCCTATTACCACTTGAGTGAGCTCATGTCGTCCGGTTCAGTAATGAACCTGTATGATCCCTTTGAGAGATCACATTACTGATATGCCCTTGTATGCACATCAGCGCGTCGGTGTATAGACCTTTATTAGGTCATCAACCTATTGGTCTGCCAAATATACATACTCAGACATATAGTAACACATCTATCTCCAGTCAAAGGATGTGTGCCTGTATCGTGACAACATAGGACATAGGTCTTTTGTTATCTCAATCTTGTTAAGTCAACGCTTTGACCTAAAGTATCTAACACCTCCAAATCTCTATTCTTGCATCAAGAGGTCAGTTAGATATCGTACTTTAGAGAAATGATTACCTTCTCATTCACAAGCTGGACATCCTCTTTTAACAATCATTTGACGGTGCTTTATGAGTCCTCAATCTAACTCCTTATATATTCACCCAAGCACCACTCTCTTTATTCAATAATTGAATCAATAGTTGTATGATCATTAAAATGGCCATGGTATATATCCCTAGTTGTACTAAAGGACCTATTAAGCAAATTAGTTACTCTTCATTTCAAATCAAGGAATGATATTTTCAATAATATTTATTGCATAATGGCTCACTGTTGGCTCGCATGTCCAAAAATCACCCACTAGCCTAAAGAGCCATTAAAAGGCTAATATTTAAATCCACACTCATGTGACAATCATAGACTATTTAGAAAAATAGCTAGGTAAGCTAATCGGTCATTCTGTTCCCAAGAGACTACATCAAGTCTTTTTATGGCACTTGCATATCTACTAGTAACTGTGCTTGCAACACATGTCAATGTTTCATCTTATGCAACTAGTACTCAATATTGTTAGTTATAGTGTCCTTGACACTACAACTTAATAATTATTATAACTAGTATTTCCATTATCCTCATCAGAATACCCTTATTCCTGAAGATCTCTATCTCCTAAGGTATCTGCGATTAAGACCTTTTAGGTCACTATTTATAAAGTCTTAAGTTCTTGTAGATAAGACTTTGAGATCACTATCTCAAAAAGTCTTGTCATCTTTGAAGATATTGTTATTACTGCAATCCAGTGTTTTATCTCCATAGTAGGATTGGTAACAATTTACTACTCCCACTGCATGGTAGGCATCTGGCTTTTGTACCTATCTAGCATACACAGAGCTTCCCAAAGCTGATACACTAGGGCATGTAGCTTTGATATTCACATCCTCAACTCTTTGAGGTGCTATCCCTTTAGATAGGTCAGTACCATATCGTAAGGGAAAGAAGCCTTTAGAATTTTCTAGAAAATGGAAATTTCCAAGGTGTACCACTAATGTGATTGTCCCAATACCCTCTTTTCATTGCTTTTGAACAACATCAGAACTAAGATATTGAGAGGTATACTTGAGATAATATCTCAAAGTATGGAATAACCAGACTATAAAACACTTATCATCATCCTTATATCATTCCAAATGATTAGGATATCATCTACATTTAGCAAGATGAACACAATGGCACTCCCAGCTTCACACGGTTCATCAAGATTCTATCTGAAATCATAACATTTATAATTTCATCAAATCCAATGTTCCAACTACAAGAAGCTTACTTGAGTATATAGATGGAGTTCTTCGGATTGTACACCTTGATTTCCTCAATGATGAAGTCCTGGGGCTACTTCATATGAATATCCTCGGAGAGGTATTCATAGAGGAATGCAATCTTGACTTCCATCTTGAAGATGTCATAGTCAAGTTGTGTAACTATAGTTAGCAATAATCTGATGAGTTTAAGCATGGTCACTAGAAAGCAAGTCTCACCATAAGTGATGTCTTCTTTCTGCATGTATCGTGAGGATATGAGCTGTGCTTTCAAGGTCTGTACCTTCTCATCAAGTTCCCTCTTTCTCTTGAAGATCCATTTTCACCTTAACGAGTCTTACTTATATAGGTGGATCCTTGAGGGTCCATATACAACACTTGTTTATGAAGTCTACTTTAGGCTTTTTTGCAAACATCCATCTTTCCATGTCATGATCTTCAGAAGCTTCATCACATGAAGTAAGATCATTGTCAGACTTAACTGACACGTGGAATCCATCCTCAGACTCATTTGAAGAGGTATGAATGTTTCGTCTTTAATTGTCCTTTTAGTTTCTAATTCCAGGAGCCTCATTATATTCTCAAGATTAAATGAGTTCCTTCACTTCATTTTCATCTTGATTCTCAAGAGAGTCATCTCTAGGAATCATATCCTTAGAGATGAAATCATTAACAATATCAAGGTCATAAAGTAGGTATCCAATACCGTCCTTTATTTTTGCTAATGAAGCAACACTCTCTACTGCTAGATTCCAGCTTACTTGCATCCATGACAATGTTATGGACCAAGAAACCCTAAATCCTCAAGTGTCCAACACCAGGCTAGGTTCCAAACCATTTCTTGTGAGGATGTTTAGGTTTATATTTGAAGGATATGGTATAATCCTCAATCACATCATGGAAGCGTAAGCATCGTATCGAATACGACATAGAACGACTACTCGCACTAGTTGTTCTATGTAGCAGAATTGAAAAAATTTTCATGCGATGAAACCACATGATCCAAGAACGATTCTCGGATCGTTTCATCTAGAACCACGTCAAGTATAAAGGAATACCTCTTGAAGCGTGGTTGATCGAGTCTCTACGAAAAGAGACCTCCTGTCTCAAGTCTGATCGTTGGAGAAGACGCTTGCGAGCACGGGGATGAGTCACGTGATCCTTGCAATCCAACAAGTTGATCCAAGCACAGTGAACTCCTGATCTCATTGTACGAGATCGAACACCTTCTTCACAAGCGTAGCACTCCAAAGAAAATGGAGAACCGAAGAACGTCGAGGCAGCGGCGTGGTGGCGAGGGCGACGGCAAAGTCTTCCTCTAGGGTTTGATGGACGGCCACCAAGAGAGAGGGAAGAGAGTTGACGTGTAGAATGAGAGAGAGAGAGAAGAGAGATGTGCTTCAAAAGCATAACCCTAGAGAGCATGGTATGCCTCTCTATTTTTAGAGTTTTGGGATCCATGGATCTCAATCCATGGGACACATAAAATCAATGGATGACATTGATTTTTGTTTAATCCAATGGTCAACATTGTTGTTGGTAAAATCAAACAACTAATAATTTAATTTAGATCAAATATATTTTGATAAATCAAATATAAATCAATCCTAAATTAAATCAAACAAATAAGAAGAAAATCATCATGGAGATTACATCTCCCATTGGAACATGGTGGTCGGCCACCAATTTCATATTGGACTTGGTAGCCGTTCACTTGTTTCCAAGTGAAGGCAATCTCATGAAATCTCATGAGATTGCATATCTCCATGAAAATCTCCATTATTTATTCCAACAACTTTTGTTGTGCTTTATTCTTAAAAAATAATTCATAATTAATTTTGAGAATATTGCAATCTTACCATTGGAAATTTGTGAATCACATTCACAACCCAAAACAAAATATAATTTACATTTTCAATTAATTACACAATGTGTATCCAATACACATCATTAATTAATTAACAAATATAAATTTTAATTTGCTCTCTTTAATACATGATAAATCACATTTATAATATATTATGAATAATTGGATATTGCTATCCACATTATTCTTATCCACAATAATTAAATCACATTTAATTATATTGGATAATTTCCACATACATCAAGATAATTAAATCACATTTAATTATCATTCTCTTAATGCTCAGATATAATTCAACTATGGAATTATTCTTGAACCCCTTCAAGAATAATGCGATTTCTTCGCAGATACTTGGAGATAAGGACATGACGATTGTATTGTTTCCCGTATAGTGACTTGGATATTGAGATCACATCTCAAATCCAGATCTCATGGACCTCTCATAGATGCTTGATTAAATCAAAGCCGTAAACCAAATGTTCTCATTGCATCTGAATCTCATTCAGATCGATGTCCAATACATGGACTAAGATTAGGTCACTTCTCTATTAAGAGGAGTCACTAAAATTTAAACATGTTTCATCACTCCCTCGGAATGGAAGCGTCATGGTTATCCAATCGTTTATGATCACATCACCCTCAGGTATTCCCAACACCTGTACATCCTGCATACTGGAAGACCTATGATCATATTGTAGATATAGATCACTTTTACATTGTCATCTTCAGGGTTTGATCACTAAGCTTCTCAATCTTGGTCATTGGGAATTGGAATAGATCATATGCTTTCTCGAAGCATATATCTTACCTTCAAATTCATGTCATGCTTCCTAAGCATGACGACCATGCATGGAATTTGATCAGTCCCAATACCTCATGAGTGAGATCATGTCTCCCGGTTCACATATGAACCTGTATAATCCCTTTGAGAGATCGTAGTACTTATATGTCCTTACATGCACACCAGCTCGCCGGTGTATAGACCTTGGTTAGGTCATCAACCTACTGGTCTGCCAAATGTATATACTCAGATATATAGTAACACATCTGTCTCTGGTCTGAGGATGCTTGCCTATGCTGTGACAACATTCAACATAGGTCTTTGGTTATCTCGATCTCGTTAAGTCAACCCATTGACTCAACTAATTTATCAGAATGATTTATGACTAAGTTCTTATAGAAAAGGAATGAATATCTACTTTTAACAGGCTTAGATACAGATATCAAATTCCTTCTGATTTCAGGTATATAAAGACACTCTTTAAGTACTAGGACTCTACCACTAGATAATGATAGTAGACATGTCTCGACGACGACTGCTGCAACACTTGCATCAGATCCCACCTGGATGACTATATCCCCTTCTTCCAGATTTCTAGTTTCTTGAAACAAATGCAACAAATTGCATACATGAACAGAAGCACCAGAATCAACCATCCAACTTCCTTCTCGTCCAACGAGTAAACTAGTTTCAATGATGAAAGTAGATTTCATACCTGCTGGGGCTTTACCTTTGTCGACCGACTTCAGGTATACTGGGCAATTATGCCTCCAGTGCCCCATCTTCTTGTAGTGGTGATAGACGTCAGTTTTCTTCGATGATATCAGTGTGGATGCATTGGAAGATGAGCCAATGCCTTGACTCTTCTTCTTTCTCTTCTGGGCCGGGCCCTTCTGAGAACCTTGCTTCCTCTGACCTGTGCAACCATTGCACTGCCAGCGGGACCATCTTTCTTCATTATGTCTTCTGCAGACTTTAATGCAGCAATAAGTCCAGCATTATTCAAGTCCAACTTGTTCATGTGGAATGAAACCACAAAGTTATTGAAAGACTTGGGCAAAGACAACAGAATGAAATTAGCTTGCATGTCTGCATCCATGTTTGCCCCAAGGGTCTCCAGCTCTGACAAGTACCCAAACATTTTGAGTACATGTTCTCGGACTGAAGTTCCTTCCTGCATCTTGCAGCGAACAAGTTCTTTCATAATATTGTAACGCTGGGTGCGGTTAATGTTACCAAACATATCTATTAGATTCTACATTATTTCCTGGCATGTGCTCATCTCCACATGTTGCTTCTGAAGACCATTGGAGAGAGAACCCAGGATATAGCATCTTGCCAAGATATGATATTCATCATACTTGTCATTGTATTGCTTTTCTTCCTTCGATTTAGGGCTTTCATGCTTGTCTTCTCTAAGCACATAACTTATGCGCTCAGTCGAGAGAACAAGCTCCAAATTACGGATCTAATCCGAGTAATTCGGTCCGGTCAACTGGTTGACCTCCAGAAGCATGCTTAGTTGGTTCATGGACTTCATTTTCTGAAATTAAGAATGCACTATATTAGAACATATAATCATACATTCAAATTTATGATATTTGATTAAGGCATTTTAAATAAAATTGGTCTTGCTCTGTCAACTTTGAAAGTTTATTCCCTTAATCACCTTCAAAGTAAGAGATATACTTATCTCTATATCTCAAGCAAGAACTGGGATCTCCTCTTTATCTTTGTCATATCCCAATAATATGAGAACCTATGACTCCAATAAAGAGAAGCGGGAACACATTCCACCTTGCTAGTCCAACTTGCATTTCCCAATTCGATCTTTAACTCTTGGGCCCACCACCCCTAAGGTGATGTTGACCCGTCATTAATTGAACCAATTGTCAACATGAATACAACTCGCTATGCGCAATCCAATATCACCTCAATAATATGAGGACCCGATATTGTGGTCACTATGCATACATCCTTATTCTTTCGAGAAGCGACGAGCCCGATCCAAATGGATCATATGCAGGAGCTGTTACTTCGGACATGCATCTCCTACATACAATATCTGGCGACGGAACCCTTCTCCTTGATGGGAGACAATGGATGCCACTTATGTGATCCTCCACCTCATATTCAAATTTTAATTAATTATCATGAATCATATTAATATAATTAATTCTTCCAAGGGAAATACACATCTATTCATAATAGAGTATTTTTAATTGGATATACTTAACTTAATCACATTAAATTTATCTTCAATCCAATTCAATCAACAAACTTGATTATTTTTAGTTGAATACATATATGGTATTATCTCAAGTACGTATTAATTCGAATTTTAATAATTTAAAAAATACATCTTGACTTGTCCAGCATTATCGAGTCCCTACCCGCTGTCATGGCCAATACCGACGAAAGTGGGACAAACCGCAACCGGTGCGACCCGCTACCCCAATGCTTCCCGACTAGACACCATATCCACCTCATGAAAGGATAATGCCAAATAGATCTATTTGTACTTGAGATGATCATCGATTCTTCAACTGAAATTATACCATATAGTAATAATCAAAACATTTTAGATTATAAGGAAATTTGCTAGACAAATTCCCAATCCTATTCAAGCAAGGAGTTTGATGATTGTGTTTCCAATTATGATCTAGATCAAATCTAATCAATTTATTGGTTGAGGCCATGTCAATTAAGGAAATAATCATCATTACATATTTCTCAAATATTTTCTATAATTATTTCATGAAATTAACAATTAAGTTTGCTAATTGACAATCACATGATTCTTGATTAGGAATGTAATTTCAGTAGTGACCCCTACTTATTAAAATTAACAAATCTCAATCAATTTAAATCCAAATTAGATAGGATAAATTTTCGAAGATTGCTAATTTGATTTAGGACAGAACCTAAGTGATATTTCACGCATTTTGAGGTGGATCAAAACAGTAATTAACTCATTATTCATGTTAAGATTTGTAGTTCTCGCAACAGTGAATACATGTTCATTAAACAACCATACCTCGAGCAAACAGAATCTAAATTACGTAAACTCAGATTCTATGGTTTCCTTATTTAATGGGGAACAAAATACAATTAATTAATTCGTGTTTAAATATTTTACACAGGGCCAAATTTATTCACTAAACAGATGTGCGGAAATCAAATGCGACAAAAACTTTCGCAAACTTAACGAACACAAGTCGTCCTAGGTTTACGGATCGTATACAAAACCTTCGACCTATGGATTTGATACCACTTGAAAGATATGGTATAATCCTCAAGCGCATCATGGAAGCGTGAGCGTCGTATCGAATACGACGTAGAATGACTAGTCACACTTGTTGTTCTATGCAACGGAATTTAAAAAAATTTCATGCGATGAAAACACATGATCCAAGAATGATTCTCGGACCGTTTCATCTAGAACCACATCAAGTATAAAGGAATACCACTTGAAGCGTGGTTGATCGAGTCTCTATAAAAAGAGACCTCCCGTCTCAAGTCCGGTCGTTGGAGAAGACGCTTGCGAGCACGGGTATGAGTCGCGCGATCCTCACAATCCAACAAGTTGATCCAAGCACGGTAAACTCCTGATCTCGTCGTACAAGATCGAACACCTTCTTCACGAGCGTAGCACTCCAAAGAAGATGTAGAACCAAAGAACGTCAAGATGGCGGCGCGGTGGCGAGGGCGATGACATAGTCTTCCTTTAGGGTTTGGTGGATGACCATCAAGAGAGAGGGAAGAGAGTTGACATGTAAAATGAGAGAGAGAAGAGAGATGTGCTTCAAAAGCGTAACCCTAGAGAGCATGGTATGCCTCTCTATTTATAGAGTTCTGGGATCCATGGATCTCAATCCATGGAACACATAAAATCAATGGATGAGATTGATTTATGTTTAATCCAATGGTCAAGATTGTTGTTGGTAAAAGACAACAACTAATAATTTAGTTTAGATCAAATATATTTTGATAAATCAAATATAAATCAATCCTAAATTAAATAAAACAAATAAGGAGACAATCATCATGGAGATTACATCTCCCATTAGAACATGGTGGACGGCCACCAATTCCATATTGGACTTGGTGGCCGTCCACTTGTTTCCAAGTGGAGGCAATCTCATGAAATCTTATGAGATTGCATATCTCCATGAAAGTCTCCATTATTTATTCCAATAACTTTTGTTGTGATTTATTCTTCAAAAGTAATTCATAATTAATTTTGAGAATATTGCAATCTTGCCATTGGAAATTTGTGAATCACATTCACAACCCAAAACAAAATATAATTTACATTTTCAATTAATTACACAATGTATATCCAATACACATCATTAATTAATTAACAAATATAAATTATAATTAGCTCTCTCTAATACATTATAAATCACATTTATAATATATTATGAATAATTGGATATTACTATCCACATTATTCTTATCCACAATAATTAAATCACATTTAATTATATTGGATAATTTCCACATACATCAAGATAATTAAATCACCTTTAATTATCATTCTCTTAATGCTTAGATATAATTCAACTATGGAATTATTCTTGAATCCCTTCAAGAATAATGCGATTTCTCCGTAGATACTTGGAGATAAGGACATGGCGATTGTATTGTTCCACGTATAGTGACTTGGATATTGAGATCACATCTCAAATCCAGATCCCATGGACCTCCCATTTATGCTTGATTAAATCAAGTCCGTAAACCTAATCTTCTCATTGCATCAGAATCTCATTCAGATCAATGTCCAATACATGGACTAAGATTAGGTCACTTCTCTATTGAGAGGAGTCACTAAAATCCAAACATGTTTCATCACTCCGTCGGAATGGAAGCGTCATGGTTATCCAATTGTTTATGATCACATCACCCTCAGGTATTCCCAACACCTGTACATCCTGCATACTAGAAGACCTATGATCATCCTGTAGATATAGATCACTTTTACACTGCCATCTTTAGGGTTTGATCACTACGTTTCTCAATCTTGGTCATTGGGAAAATTGGTATAGATCATATGCTTTCCCAAAGCATATATCTTACCTTCAAATTCATGTCATGCTTTCAAAGAATGACAACCATGCATGGAATTTGATAAGTCCCAATGCCTCATGAGTGAGCTCATGTCTCCCAGTTCGCATGTGAACCTGTATGATCCCTTTAAGAGATTGTATTACTCATATGTCCTTACATGCACACCAGCTCGCCGGTGTATAGACCTTGGTTAGGTCATCAACCTATTGGTCTGCCAAATGTACATACTCAGACATATAGTAACACATCTGTCTCTGGTCTGAGGGTGCATGTCTATGCTGTGACAACATTCAACATAGGTCTTTGGTTATATCGATCTCGTTAAGCCAACCCATTGACTCAACTAATCTGATACCTCCGAATCACTATTCCTATGCAGAGGACCTGCATCAAGAAGTCGGTCATATATCAACCAAATGAGAAAGGATTGCCATCTCCTACTCCGACTGGAGATCATCACTTA
The DNA here is from genome assembly GCA_037367405.1 of Ottelia alismoides. Lineage (NCBI taxonomy): Eukaryota > Viridiplantae > Streptophyta > Magnoliopsida > Alismatales > Hydrocharitaceae > Ottelia > Ottelia alismoides. Next base: position 311,791 of record JAZKJV010009140.1, on the reverse strand, counting down.
GCAATCATTTGATGATGCTTGATGAGTCCTCCATCTAACTCCTTAGATATTCATCCAAGCATCTGCCTCATCATTCAATGAATCAACATCTGTATGATTATCAAGTTGGCCATGGTACATAACCCTTATTGTACAGAGGGACCTTATAGTGCATTCATTCATTCAATCTCAGAAAGGGAGTGAAAAACTATCAATAACTTTTATTGATAAATCATTTATTACAATAACATTTATTGCAGGAATGGTTCGCCTCGGGCTCACATTGCTAACAATATTTATACGGAACCTTTTAAGGACATATATATTGTAGTCTCTACTACATATATACCTTGAAACTAAGAGGTAATTATGCTAAGATTCATCATTGATCAAGTCATGTCACACATGATCAATTATATCTCCCTACAACTCTATTTAGTTTAGGCCTATTAGGGGGAGTGAGATAAGAATGATATTCCTTTGTCCATAAGGTATTCCTTGAATCACCTAATAATACTTGCTACCTAGGTTAGATCAAATTCATTCCAAATTCCTTTAAACTTTTGTTCTAAACCAAAATTTTAAAATCTTTAAACGTTTCAAATGTTTCTAAGGTAAAGAGAAGAAGTCTCATATCACAAATAATCATTAGTAGATATCACATATCCATTATGATATATATGATCCACATACGTCAATATGTATGAGATCCTGAATACCTTGACATCTTACCATTCTCAGAGAAGGGTGTATTGGATATTTTACTTTGAATATGATATTCACAAGTACGTAAGATTTGAAATTTCAGGCAATCTAAAGTTTCATCTATTACTAGTCTATTGTTCTCATCAATAGACAAATGTCCACGGCTTGATGCTAGATCATCGTCAAATGACCTTCATCCTACTATTGATCTTTAAAGGTTTAATTTTTAGTATTAGAAATGTTAGTGAACCATTCATAATTTTCTAACTCGGTAGAGTCCTGCAGATGTCATATTACTATCTGAATTATATCCATCATAACTCTTTATGACATGTCTATTCCAGAATTCATATTTATTTCTAACATTTAGAAATAAACAATGAGTGTATTCTAATATCTAGGTTATAGAGACATTCTCAAAGTCTAAGGACACTCCCCCTGAAATTATGATGTCTATTTATCCAGTAGAGGTTGTTGCAACAATTGCATCAACATCCATATGGATGACTATTCAACCTTGAGATCAACATTTTCCAGTCTTCTAAAACATATGCAACCAATTGCAAGTGTTATTAGAAGAATGAAATACAATTATTAGACTTCTAATCTTATTTAATAAGTAAGTCAATTTTAATGATGATATGTGGATATAGATTATTTTGATGAACTATCTGGGTTCTTCTCTAAGGATCCAAGATAGTCTATATAGTCACACTATCAATACATCAGCTTATTGCAGTATTGGCATTCATCAAACTCTTTGGATGTCATATGGAAGTCATAGAAGTATAGTCAACTCTTTGACTTTCCTTCTTACTTGGGTCCAACCCATGCTTCCATTGCGCTCCCTTCATCTACAAACAACCATTGCTTAAGACAAAGGATCTCTTATGTTGAACTCAAAAGATTTCAATATAAGAGTATTTGAACATTTACACATGCTTCATTCAATTCATACAATATGAATATTATGAAGCTTTATGAATGACTTGAATATAGATAGTAGAATGATGGCACTCATCATATCTACATATATCTTAATTATTAAGGACTTTGGTTCAAGTAGGTACTCAAACATTTTGAATACATCATCTCTTATAGAGCCACCATTTTGCATGATGTAGTGAACCATGTCATACATGATTAAAAGCAAGAACATCTTCTTAGATTTTATAAGGATTATTTGACAATTATGGTCATCATCGTCATGCTACTTCCAAAGTACATATGATGAGAGATCTAGAATATAGAGACATACAAACCCTCAAATTGTAGTCCTATTGTCCATTTAATTTCATTCCTCAATATTATGAAGAAACTTGCACATTGTATCCACATACATTACAACTGTAAGTATAATATCTTGATCATGAATCCAATCCATGATATTTTACTGGTTATTATTGAGTATAGTATTGACTGGGTTTAATGAGGATTATCTAAAATAAGAAATTTGCATATATATATTTTACTTTGTTTAGGAATTTTTTATATTAAAGTTATCTTGCCTCGTCAACACTGAAAGTTCATTCCCTTAATCACTGTTAATGTAAGAGATATACTTACCGTTATATCTCAAGAAAGATATGGGATCTCCTTTCTTACCTATGTTACATCCCAATAATATAAGAACTTGCAACTCGAATAAAAAAGAAGCGAGAACATTCCACCTTGCAAGTCCAACTTGCAATCCCAATTCAATCTTTAATACCTGGTCCCACCACCCCTAAGGTGATGTTGACCCGTCGTTGATTGAACCAACCGTCAACATGATTAGAACTCGCTATGTGCAATCCAATATCAACCTAATAATATGAGGTCCTGATATTGGGGTTACTAAGCATACGACCCTACTCTTTCGAGAAGCAAAGATCCCGATCCACGTGCTTATACGCATGACCTATCACTTCGGATATGCATCTCCTGCATACAATCCCTTGTGACAATGTCACTTATGTGATCCTCCATATCATGTTCAAATATTAATTAATTATTATGAATCATAGTCACATAATTATTTTATTCCAAGGGAGATACTACTCTATTCATAACAGAGAGTTTAATTTTAATTATATCTAATTAATTTAATCATATTAAATCAATTATCAATCCAACCAATCAACCAACAGACAGTTTTCAATTATTACTTGATGGATGGTATCATCTCAAAATTTGTATTATTCAAATTTTAATAATTAGAAAAATACATCATGATTGCTTTAAGAATTATCCTTTCCTCACTGGTTGTCATAACCAATACCGAAGGGAGTGGGACAGACCGCTCACGGAGCAACCTGCTACCCCAACGCTCCTCGACTAGACACCATATCTGCCTCAGGTAAGGATAATACGAATTGATCATTTTGTATTTGAGATGATAATCGGTCTTTCAACCGAAGTTATACCATATAATATTTATCAAAATTATATTGATTATTATTATAAGTAGATTTGCTAAGCAAATCCCCAATCCTATTCAAGCATCAATGTTAGTTGGAAAGTTTATTGTAACCAATTGTGATCGAGATCAATTATCTTATCAATTTGGTTAAGGCATTGTCATTCAAGGAAATAATCATCATCTTTAATTATTTCACAAATATTCGTCAATAATTATTTCAGAAAATTAACCGTTAATTTCCATTAATTTAATTGAATGACAATCACATGGCTCATGATCAAGTATGTAATCTCATGTAGTGACTCATACTTACCAAAATTAGCATATCTCAATCAATATAAATCCAAATCAAGCAAACTAAATTTCTTTTATTTGCTAATTTGATTTATAACAGAACCCAATCTCACATTTTTCTAGGTATTATAAAATCATAATTAACTATTTAATAATGTCAAGATTCACCATCATCGAAATAGTGGACACATGTTCACTAAAATGATCATAACTTGGGGAATAAGATTCCAAATCATGCAAACTCAATTCCCACGATTTCCTTTTTAATGGGGAACATTATCCGATTGATAATTTTGTGTTTAAACACATTTAAACGGGGATAAAAAATCAACAAATAGAGCTGTGTGAATAAAATACGATGAAAGTTTGCACAACCAAAAATGCCCAAGTCATCTTCGATTTAAGGATCATATCCTAAACCTCTGACCTATATTTCTAATACCACTTGAAGGATATGGGAAAATCCTTAAGTGCATCACAGAAGGGTGAGGATCGCATCGTATGCGATCGAGAGCGACTAGTCGTACTAGTCACTCGAGGCAACAGAATTTAAAAATTTTAAATGATGAAACCACATGATCCAAGAACACTTCTCGGATTGTTTCATCTGAACCACAAACAAGTATTAGGTTTACCTTTCGAAGCGTGGTTGCGATCGTGTTCCTAAAGGAAGAGACCTCCTGTCTCAAGTCCGACCAAACGAAGGAGATGCTTGCGAGCGCGTTGATGAGACCCGTGCTCCTCGCAATCCATGTTGATAATCCAAGCGGCAAATCTCTTGATCTTGTCTCACAAGATCAGATGTCTTCTTTACAAGCAAGGCACACCGAAGGAGACGAAGATCCAGGAGCAAATAATCCGGCATCATAATGACGATGCTGCGGTGATGGCAACTCTCTCTAGGGCTCCATGGTGGATGGCCACAATGAGAGAGAGAGAGAGAGACTTGGTATGTAAAGAATGAGAGAGAGAGCATGGAGAGAGTTTAATTCCTCTTAGAATTATGTGTATTTTTCAAAGGCAAGGGCTACCCTTCCTTTTATAATTGTTCGATGTACAAGGATCCCAATCCATGTGCTCTCTTAATCTATGGTGTAGAATAAAAGTTTATTAATCAATGACCACGGTTTGTTGCTCAATAACAACAATAATTAGTTTAAAACAAATTAATCTATTCCCTTTTAAAGATAATAATTAATTCATTTTAAAATTAATTAATATACATAGATAATGTAGAAGACAAAGTCTCTTTACTATAAATAGGGTGGTTGTCCCCTTTTGAACAAGTCAAGGTGGACGGCCGCCAATAAAGAGATAATGTCTTCATTTATCTATATATGTATTAGTTAATATGCAATAACAATTATTGCATCAAAATTCTCAAAAAATTAATTTCTAAAATTAAATTTGTGAAAATTTCAATCTTGTCAATGATTAATATGATCATATTCAAACATCTAATATAATATGTAAATTAGATTTATAATTAATTATTTATTGTTAATATTATTCACATCAACATATAATTTGTAATTCTATTTACAATTAAATTTCTCCATCATATCATAAATCATATTTATAATATCCATGGTTATTGTGGATAGTGATATCCACATTAATCATATCCTTGATAATTAAATCACATTTAATCATCTTGGGTCTTTATTCTCATGTGCCCAAATAACATGAATCACATTCACAATATTCATATCTTTGATAATTAAATCACATTTCATTATCTTTGATAACTCTCCTTATAATCTGAATCAAATTCAACTTATTCATGATAATTAAATCACACTTAATGATCAATATCTTAATGCTCAGATACATAATTCAACAGTGGAATTATTCTTGAACTCTTTTAAAGATAATGCATTTTCTCTACGGATACTTGGAGATAAGGACAAGGTGGTTGTATTGTTCCACATATATGACTTGGATATTGAGATGACATCTCAAATCCAGATCTTGCGGAACTCCCATAGATGTTTGATTAAATCAAAGCCATAGATCCAATCTTCTCATTGCATCTGAATCACATTCAGATCACTGTCCAACTCTTGGACCAAGATTAGATCACTTCTCAAATCCAGACCCGTTTCATCACTCCTTAGGAATGGAAGCATCATGGTTATACAATCGTTTATGATTACATCACCCTCAGGTATTCTAATACCCGTACATCCTGCATACTAGAAGACCCAGATTAAATATGAAGTTTTAGATCTATTTAGACTGTCTTCATCAGGGTTTTATCATTAAGTTTCTCATTTGATCATTGGAAGTCGGTATCGATCATATAATTTCCAAAAGCATATATCATACCTAGGTAATGATCATATACTTTCCAAAAGTATATATCAAACCTACAAATTCAGTCAAGCTTCCAAAGCGAGATGATCATGCACAAAATTTGATCCTTCCCAATATCACGTGAGTGAGCTCATGTCCTCCGGTTCGCTGACGAACCTGTATGATCCCTTTGAGAGATCACATTACTCATATGTACTTGTATGCACACCAGCGTGCCGTCGTATAGGTCTTGATTAGGTCATCAACGTATTGGTATGCCAAATATACATACTCAGATATATAGTAACACATCTGTCTTCTATCAGAGGACGAGTGCATGTATCGTGAAAACATACGACATAGGTCTTTGGTTATCTCTATCTCTTTAAGTCAACACTTTGACCTAACTTATCTAACAACTCTGAATCTCTATTCCTATGTAGATGACCTGCATCAAGAGGTCAGTTTGATATCAGCCTTTAGAGAAAGGATTGTCATTTCCTTCTCAGGATGAAGATCCTCTCTTAACAATCACTTGATGGTGCTGGAGGAGTCCTCAATCTAACTCCTTAGATATTCAACCAAACACCAACCTCTATGATTCAACAATTGAATGAACATCTGTATGATTATTAAGATGTCTATGGCACATAAGCCTAATTGTACCAAGAGACGTATTATGCAAATTAGTTATTCTTCATTTCAGATCAGGGAATGATATTTGCAATAATATTTATTGCATAATGCCTCGTCGTGGGCTTGCACGTCCAATAGAGCTAGCACCTCCATCTGAGGAGGACGCACCAACAATCGAAGATGCAAACTAGTTTTCTTTTCATGATTTTCTTTCCAAACAAAGTCAGAGTCTAAGTCATATACAAAACTCAATTTCTTAAATAAAAATAAACATGTTTCAGTTTCAGAAGCTTAGTTGTCCTCAATAATCCCTTTCGTCCGTGCTCTTAAGGTTGGAAAGAAGAAATCCAAAAAGAAGACCTTGAGGTGGTAGAGATATGTGACAAATGCATCAAGGTCAGAATCCACTTTGATAAGTGTGCGGATATGACACCAGCATTTCAAAAATATATGTTAATGTGAGATCACACACCTACAAGGGTTAGTAGGAAAATAAAAGGTCATGTTGAGAAGTACGTTCTGTCAGTAGCCACTACTTGCGCCTTTAAGAATGCATTTCCAAGGAAGCAAAGGGACATGGGTGCCCATTATGTGGTGGATCATGTCGATGACACAACGTTTGCACGTACTCTCTTGGACAATGGATCCTCAATTAATTTAATGCTAACCACCATTTATGAGAGGCTAAATCTAGGACCTCTTAAGAAATCTAGAGCCTTGCTCCAGTTTGCTGACAAGTCCACTAAGAGGTCTAGGAGAGTATTGAAGATCATTGTCATTAATGTCGAGGGACGAGATTTCATGGTCCATTTACAGTCCTTGATATGGAGATCCCTCAAAATTGGAGAGATTCCCATATCGTACTTGGATAGCCTTTTTAGGGACAGGGGGCCTTATTTGACTAGAAGGTTAGGAAGATTCAATTCAAAACTCTAGGTGGAAATTTAAACTAGAGATGAAGCAAAAAAGGTGGTAGAGACCAGTTGTATCTAGCACCGAGTACTCTTTGTCAGAAACATATTGCATTCATATAGACATCGTTGGACCATGGAGACATAACCCATCTAGGACAAATGAGTCCCTCTCCTCTAGAGAGAATATTGTACATGATACAGTTTTGCGAGATCTTTAGGAATGAACTGGAAGGAAAAGATCACACAGATATTGCATCCCCCTACATCTTCGAACACAGAGGCCCAACTGTGTTTGTCCGTCCTTTCCTCATTAGGAAAATCAGAGGATGAGGATGATGAGTCCGATGCAGCTTTTATTGATTGATTGCATACTTTTGGCGATCTGACTCCAGATCCGAATTAGTTGGTGGCATCTACTAAAGAAACAGATCCAACCACTATCAGCATAGAACCAGAGTTAGTTGAGCTAGACTTTCTTAGTGATCATACTTTATTTGAGCTCAAAACATTACCCACAACACTTAAGTGTACCTTCTTTGTGAGAAAAGAGAAGAAGATTGATATCATCATCATCTCGTGATTGACCGCGGAGCAGGAATCTCGCTTCCTAGAGATCATGAAGAAAAACCACAAGGTGATAAGCGAGAGCATCTCTGATCTACATGTGATAAATCTCGCTCTATGTTCTCACCATATCTATTTTTGAATGAAGTCAAAACCTCTTAAGAATTCCAACGCAAACTGAATCCAAATCTGTGAGAGGTCATGAAGAATGAAGTTGAGAAATGGTGTGACGTGGGTTTTATTTATCCCATCTCTAATTCCAAGTGGGTGGCACCCATTCATGTTGTCTTGGAGAAGTCGAGAATTTAAATGATCACCAATGAGGACAGAGAGGAGATTGTGACACGAGTGCCCACATCTTGACTTGTCTGTGTGGATTAAAAATGCTTGAATGCCACAACGAAGAAGTATCATTTTCCCATACCATTTATTGATCAGGCCATGTAGAGATCGTTGGGAAAAGAATTCTTCAGTATCTTAGGTGTGTTATCGGGCTACAACCAAGTAGAGATCACTCCCGAGGACCAGGAGAAAACCACATTCACATGCCTTTTTGGTACTTATGCTTTCATGTGCATGGCCTTTAGGTTATGAAATGCTCATGGTACATTTCAAAGGTACATGATTGTTGTATTCGCCAAGATGGTCGGTGAATTCCTGGATGTCTTCATGGATGACTTCTCGGTCCATAGTGATTTCTTTGATTCCTGTCTTAGAAATATGGATGGAGTCCTCAAAAGATGTGAGATCAATCTGGTGCTCTCCTGGGAGAAGAGTCACTTCATGATGACATAGGGCATTGTAATGGGGCGTCATCTCCAATAGAGGAAAGGAGGTTGACCCTACCAAGGTGGATGCGATCAAACGACTCCAATCACCAACCAACATAAGACAGTTGCGGTCTTTCCTCAAGCATATCAGATTTTACAGGAGATTCATAAAAGTTTTTTTCAAAGATCACTAATAAACTGAAATCCGATCTGCGGTTAATTAAAGAAAAGTTGTCGTCGGTGTAGAAAGACCGCGGAGATCGGATTTCGATCGATCAAACAAAATCCAGATAAAATAGGAGAGAGAAAGAGAACCAAAAATGAATCGGCTTTTCTCCTATTTTATCCTTAAACTTATTGTTAACTAGGTAAGTTCCCCTAGGTCTAACTCGAGAAGGCAGAATACCTATGATGTGGATTTTGAGAAAAGAAAAGAATTTCATGATCTTTATTTCTTCTTGAAAAGACAAGAAAGCACTTAAAACTCATATAAATTTTGAAAAATGAAAGTGAAAAAATACAATCCGTGAAAAATATCAAGAAACTTTGCTTGGGTAGTTGTGTAACTACCTTAGAAAAATCAAGGAAAAATGAAGTCCAAATGAGGTCCAAAATTAACCTACAATACAATGGTATATCTGCAAAGAAAAGTAAAAAGTCGGTTACCAAGAGGGCCCTGCTCCGGGACTGAAATGAAAGAAAAACTAAATTTATTACATTTAGGTCCCTACACGGGGACCTAAATGTAATTATCGAAAACTGCTGGAGCGGAAAGGAATTCTGAATGTTGTTTGGGCTTAGTAAGCAATTTTCCCACCAGTTTGCCTTTAACAACCTAGATTAGATTGTGAAATGCGATCGTGGCCGTCCGTGCAAGACACGTGTCGCCCTGGATTTCTTACTTTGTTCTTCCTCTTTTGTGCATGTGATGATGGTGCTCCCTTGTCCGACTTTCCTTCGACGATTGGTTGAATGCTTCGGCCTCCTACAGGGCCAGAGGGGTAACTCCTTCACCACTTGAGCTTGCCTGTGGTAGGTTGGCTTCAAGGATGACAGAGGTGCTCTCGAAAGGACGACGAAGGAGGCTCATGGGCGTGAAGGTGGACTAGAGTTGTAAAAGCCCTGTACTTGAAAGATTTGGCACTAATCGTCGAAGATGATGCTCCAATTGAAGGATTGATGCTCCAGCTATGAAGAAGATCTGCAAATGAATGATTTGGGTGCTCGATTCACCAACGAATCGACCAAAGGATGAAAATTACAGATCAAATAATGTGTTTTTAGGAAATAGGATAAGAGTGAAAATAGAAGAGATTGAGAGTGATTTTGATGAAAATTGGATGAATTTGAGGGGTGATTTGAGTACGCGTCTAAGAGGTTGATTACATGTCTCTAATTACTCCTTTATGAAAACTAATTGGGGTATGTAAATCGAGAAATTTCAAAACGAAAGAATGGAGCATGACCCATGGTTGCAGGGTGTTTGAACCTCTGTTATCTTTGCTCCATGAGGCGGTCTTCCCGGAGCTGGACGTGAGATGCGGCGGCGATGCAAGGCAAACTTGGGCTTTGTAACTATCCTCCAATTCTCCTCTTCCACACGAGTGCTTTACCCAGCTCTGTCAGATATGGAGTGCGATAGATTTAGGTGGAGAAAGAAGGTAGATGGCCAGTTTTAGATTTAGGTGGAGAAAGAAGGTAGACGACCAGTTTGGTTCTGGATGTTTGAAGCCTAGGAGAGTAAGTTGGTTAATGGCGATTTTGACGGCTTTTTATAGAGCAATCGGAGGAATTTAGTTATGGATCTACAGTGGTCTTGGATTAGGGTAGTTAGGAGAAGGTAGTGGAGGGTTTAGATCGAAGGAGGAAGTTAGGAGGTTGCTGGTAGAATAGGTTGAAGGTCAGGTTTTAGAACAGAATACCGACATGGGTTCTTGGAGAAGAAAGCTGCAGGTATTGACACGTGTCAACACTAGGTTGGCCAGTATCAATAAATAGCTTATAAATTAGGTATTAAATAAAAAATGACATTATTTTAAATTGGTATAAAAACCAAAAATATAGATAATTAATTTATCTAAATTATAGAATAATAAGTTTTCATAAATTATAAATATTTTATGAAATATAAATATTATATTAATAAAATAAATATAGTTAATACTTGATAAATTAGTGATTGATTTTTAATTTAATAAATTAATAAATAATATACAATTTTTATATTTTATTAATTATTAGGATAATAAATAGAGTATGCGTGAATTTTAAGGATTTTAATAAATTAATATAAGTATATTAATAAATATGGTATAGGTTATATAATTCAATTTTGCCTATAGATTAAGGTTTTTGATTTATTTAAAATAATAAATAATGTTAGAAAATTATGAAATAAATTAGGGTTAAAATACAAGATCAAGAAAATTACTAAAAATTATAAAATCATTAAAACTATAAATAATGTGTTCTAGATAAAATAAATAGCCCAGAAACCCAGTTGTGGTTAGGTCTTAAAATCTACTTTTAGCAAACAGAGTGCGATTTTAGTGAAATTACCTTCATTAATTAAAGAATATTATTTTATGAACTTTAAAGTGAGTAGAGTGAAATTGGGGTTCATATGAGAAAGTTATGATGTACAGAAGTTGAGATTTTGACAATTTACAAGTTGAATTTCTTGGCATATATAAAAGATATTATTTTGAACTTTTTTTATTTTTCTATATATTTTTAGAAATAACTAGAAAAGAGTTTGGTGAAAAATATATTTATATGAATTAATTAAAAATCAATGAAGATTTGATAATTATTTGATAAATAATGAAGAGTGTGTAGAATGAGAAATTAATTATTTTTATTTGTTTTCTTCCTTATCTCCTCCTACCTATTTATTTGTCAACAATTCCATGCTGACTTGATCTCGAGGATTAGGTTATAAACACATCTTTCTACCATATTTATTTTATAAGTCACATTGTACATATATATACATATTTACAATTTGCCTTCTTTTTCTTTTCTTTATTTTTATTCTTTTAGTTATTTGCATGATTTAGATGCTTAAAAGTGCATTTTTATTCATGAGTATGGTTGTGTTAAAAGATGGAAATTAATGAATCTTTACATGTATTTGTTAAGGGTTTAAGACAAAATGCAGACATAATGTTAATGAATCATGGATTCATCAACCTGAATCATGGATTCATCAACCCGGCCTCTAACAGAGCTCTTTCGCAAGGACATAAATTTTATTATTGATCATAAGTGTCTTAATGCCTTTAGGCAGTTACTAGGAATGATCATGGATGCCCCAATCCTAGAAGCCCCAAACCGGTCTCTTCCTTTTGAGATAATGTCAGATGCCTTAGATTTTGGTGTTGGGGCTGTATTAGGACAAAGAAGGGAAGGTGTCCCGTTCTCCATACACTATGTAAGCAAAGTGCTTGACAGTACTCAGCATAACAACACAATTACAGAAAAAGAGTTGCTTGTGGTAGTATTCGCCTTGGATAAGTTCAGGTCACATCCCATTGGATGCAAGGTTTTTGTGTTAACAGACTGATAAATACCTATTCATTCACCTTTATTCCTTTATTTGTCTTTAAATACCTATATAAATACATGCAAATACATCTAACTTGTACAAATTAACACACTAAATTGTTGGACATGCGAGCCCACGATGAGCCATCATGCAATAAATGTTATTGCAAATATCATTCTCAGATCTGAAATGAAAATGCTTAATTTGCATAATAGGTCCCTTAGTACAATTAGGGTTATGTACCATGGCCATCTTAATGATCATACAACCATTGATTCAATTGTTGAGTCATGGAGGCTGGTGCTTGGATGAATATGTAAATCGTTAGATTGAAGACACATCAAGCACCGTCAATTGATTGTTAAGATATGATATTCAGCCTGAGTAGGAGATGTCAATCCTCATTAGGCTGATATCTGACCGACCTCTTGATGCATGTCCTCTACATGGGAATAGAGATTTGGTGGTGTCAGATTAGTTAGGTCAAAGTGTTGACTTAACGAGTTCGAGATGACTAAATTCATAAACGTATACTGTCATGATACATGCACACATCCTCTGACTGGAGACAGATGTCTTACTATATGTCTAAGTATGCATATTTGACAAAGCAATAGGTTGATGACCTAACCAAGGTCTATACACCGACGAGCTGGTGTGCATATGAGGGCATATGAGTAATATGATCTCTCAGAAGAATCATATAGATTCACTTCTGGATCGGAAGACATGAGCTCACTCATGAGGTATTGGGACCGATCGAATTCCATGAATGGTCGTCGTGATTTGGAAGCATGATAAGAATTTATAGGTATGATATATGCTTTTGGAAAGCATATGATCGATACAAACCCCAATGACCAAGAATGGGAAACTTGATGATGAAACTTTAAAGACGATAGTATAAATTTGATCTATATCTTCGGGATTATAATAGGTGAAGTATATGGGAAGATCCTTCAGCACATCACGGAAGTGTGAGGATCATATCGTATATGATCGGAAGCGACTAGTCATACCAGTGCTCGAGGCAATAGAATTTAAATTTTTTGAAAATGATGAAACCACGTGATCGAAGAGCACTTCTTGGATCATTTCATCCAAACCACAAATAAGTATTAGGTTTTCTTCTTGAGGCGTGTTTGCGATCGAGTCTCTAAACGAAGAGACCTCCTGTCTCAAGTTTGATCCAACGGAGGAGATGCTTGCAAGCACATTGATGAGACACGTGATCCTCGCAATCCATGTTGATGATACAAGCGGCAAATCTCTAGATCTCATCACATGAGATCCGTTGTCTTCTTCACGAGCGAGGCCCACTGAAGGAGACGGAGATACATGAGTAAACAACTCGGTAGCTTAACTACGATTCTACGGTGATGGCGACTCTCTCTAGGGTTCCGTGGTGGACGACCACAATGACAAAGAGAGAGAGAGACATGGAGTGTAAGAGAGAGAGAGATGGAGAGAGTTTAGTTCCTTTTTGGAATTATATGTGTAGTCTAAAAGGCAAGGGCTACCCTTTCTTTTATACTAGTTGGATGTATATGTATCTCAATCCATGTGCCTTCTTAATCGAACAATTTAGATTAAGAAGTTATTAATCAATGGTCATGATTTGTTGCTACAAATTTGTAATAACAAATTTAATTTAAATAGATTAATTATATACCTTTATAAGGATATAATTTAATTCATTTTAAATTTAATTTAATAAATTGATAATAAGGGAGGTAACCACCACCCTAAATAGAGGGTGGTCGTTCCTCCTTTGGCTTGGTCAAGGTGGACAACCACCTTGTTGGTGGTTTTACCTTTCATAATACATATTTATTATATAGTATAAAACGCAACGACTATTATTGCATTTATCTTCACAAAAATAATTCCAAATCAAATTTGTGAAAACTTAAATCATACCATTGGCAAATATGAATCATATTCATATATTCAACATAATATGTAAATTAGATTTACAATTAATTGTTTATTGTGAATCTCATTCATAACAACATATAATTTGTAAATTCTATTTACAATTAAAACTCTCCATCATATTATAAATAATATTTATAATATCCATGATTATTGTGGACAGTGATATCCACATTAATCATATCATTGATAATTAAATCATATTTAATTATCTAATATCTCAAATCTCATGTGCCCAAGTAACATGAATACCATTCTCATTATTCATATCTTTGGTAATTTAGTTACATTTAATCATCTTAGATAACTCTCATTATATGGCCAAATAATATGAATCAAATTCATATCATTCATGATAATTAAGCCACATTTAATTATCCATTTCTGAATGCTCGTATACGTATATCAACAACGAAATTATACTTGAACCCTTTCAAGAACAATGCGCTTTCTCCTCGGATACTTGGAGACAAGGACATGGTGATTGTGTTGTTCCACATATAGTGACTTAGATATTGAGATCACATCTCAAATCCAAATCTTGCGGACCTCCCATAGATGTTTGCTAAAATCAAAGCCGTAGATCTAATCTTCTAATTGTATATGAATCACATTTAGATCAATGTCCAATATTTGGACTAAGATAAGATCACTTCTCTATGAGAGGAGTCACTAAAATCCAGATCTGTTTCATCACTTCTTCGGAATGGAAGAATCATGGTTATAAAATCGTTTTTGATCACATCACCCTGAGGTATTCCTGATACTTGTATATCCAAAATACTGGAAGATCAAGAAGAAACCCGAAGTTTTAGATGTATTTAGACTGTTTCCTTCATGATTTTATCATTAAGTCTCATTCGATCATTGGGAGTTGGTATCTATCATATACTTTCCATAAGCATATTTCATACCTAGGTGTTGATTATATACTTTTCAAAAGCACATATCAAACGTTACAAATTCAGTCAATATTCCAAAACGAGATGACCGTACACAGAGTTTGATCTTCTCAATATCTCATGAGTGAGCTCATGTATTCAGGTTCAGTAAATGAACCTGTATGATCCCTTTGAGAGATTGTATTACTCATATGCCCTTGTATGCACACCAGCACACCGATATATAGATCTTGATTAGTGATAGCAGTCGCTAGAGTTGGTTTACGGCTTTTAGAAAATACGGTGGTCGATGTAGAGAGCCGTAATTTGGATCCTAACTCCGATCAAACAAATTAGGTTTTCTAAAGAAAACCTACACTATTTTTTACCAGGTAAGTGTGCCTGGGTCGAACTCAAGGAGGCAGAATAGAATGCTTTGATTTTTAAAGAAAATATTTTTGCGATTTTATTTTATCTCTTCTTAGAGCGATCATCGAAAAGAAACACTTTTTTATTTAATTTTTATTTTTAAATTTTTTATTTGATTTTAATCTTTTCAAAATTTTATTTAATTTTCAAAAGGGATGTTTTTTACAAGATTTATTTATTATATAATAGGTGAAATATAGGTAGATGATACACTATAGTAGGTAGAACGGGTCGAGCAACACGCTCGAACAAGAACAAGAAATCAAAACAAAACGAAGGTGGTTTTCGAAGAATCAAACACGATGAAAACACAAGAAAAAGTCACGAAAACTTAATAACAACTTGCTGGGGTAGTTGCGTAACTACCCTAAAGAAATCAACAAAAAATGAGGTCAAACGATCCAAAAATCCCCTACAGCCCAGGGGTGTAAGGGGTGTAAGCGCAAGAAAACTATCAAAATTGTTTTGCAAAATGGTCCTTAATAGGGACTTTTTTGAAAGAAAAATAAAATGTTTTGCATTTAGGTCCCTGTAAAGGGACCTAAATGTAATTTCCGAAAACCTCTGGAGCGAGTTGGAATTACTGGAAGTCCGCTGGGTGAAGTATGCAAAATTTCCACCGTTTCGCTTCTGACGGCTGAGATTAGAAGTTATTCGGCGCGATCTGACGCTCGTGCGCCTTCCACGTGTCGGCCACCTGTACTGCGCCCTGTTCTTGGGCTGTTCTTGAGCGGTTGGAAGTTGTTGAAAGTAGGCGTCTTCTTCGATTTATCCTGAGCAAACGACGACGGCTTTGGCTCTCAGTTGGGGCCAGAGAGTTAGAGGATCTAACTCTCGAGCTCGCCCGCAGTAGGTAGCTCTCGGAAGTGGCTCGAGGTGACGGTGAACAGGCGATGAAGATGGAGGTCTGCTGCAACCTGGAGATTGATGAAGTCTGACGAGGCTCTTTTGGGACGCGATTCCTTAGAGGATTTGAGGCTTCTAGAGCTTTGAAGTTGCTCCTTATTGAAGATAAAACTGCAAATAAGCGATGGATATAACCGATTCACTAAGAATCAGCCAAAAATTTAGAGATTTGCAAGCTTGAAGAAGGTGTTTCCAGAATAAATGATCTTCGACGTGAGAAATGTGTAGAAAAGAAAATAGGATTCGAGGTTGATTTGAAACGAAATGAGAAGGAATTTGATTTGGCGATTAAGCTAATGGATTAAACTACCTAACTACGCAATTAGCGTCGCTAACTAAGGCGCGATGATCGAGAAAGAAATTCGAGAGGATGAATGAATAGGTCTGAGAAGATCAAGGTATATTACCTCGAAAGATAGCTCGACGGGAGACCTTGGCCGGAGCGAAACGCGGCGCTGTGGCGGCGATGCAAGGCAGCGAACCACCTTGGAACCTCCTCCGAAGATCCCTCCTCCACGCGAGCTGGTCATCGAGTGCTGTCACCACCGGAACGAGGCAGAGCAAGGCGGAAAAGTTGGGTGGTTGGCCACTGGAGCTTAGGTACTTCAGGTGGTTGGAGAGTTAGTTCGCGAATGGCGGAGTTTAGAGCTTTAAATAGAACAATGGCATGGGCTCCAAGTAGCATCCAAGGGCTGGCGAGCTTGGTGGTTGTTAGGAGGATAAGATCAGTGGTTTAGATCATCTGGAGGAGTTAAAAGATGCGCGGGAAAAATGGCTGAAGTCGGCCGGTCAGAGCAAGCTGGAAGAACAACTTCTTGAGGAAGATGCGCCAGGTGCTGATAAGTGTCAGCACCTGGTTGGCCAGAAGTTCAAAAATACATCTATATTTAATGTTATTTTAAATAGGTATAAATATAAGAAATGTAAATAAATTATTTATCTAATTTATGGAACAATTACTTTATATAAATAATAAATATTATTTGAAATATAAATATTATATTAATAAATATGTATATGTAAATAGGTTTTAATTTTAAATTTAATAAAAAAATAAATATTAATTTTATATTTTCTTAATTATTAGAATAATAAATTAGGCTTGTGTGAATTTTTATAGATTTTAATAAATTAATTTACATATATTAATAAATAAGGGTATACGTTATACAGTTCATTTTGGCATATAATTTAGTGTTTTTGATTTTATTAAAATAATAAATAAACTCACAAATATTATGAAATAAATTAGGGTAAAAATACAAGATCATGAAAATATTTAGAAATTATAAAATTAAGAAAACTATAAATAATGTGTGTTACATAAAATAAATAGCCCAGAAACCCCGTTGTCTTTTGGTCCCAAAAACGACTTTTTGCAAACGGGCTCCGAATTCGATGAAACCACTTTATTAATTAGAGAATATTTTTTATGAACTTTAAAGGTGAGTAGAGTGAAATTGGAGTTTGTATGAAGAAGTTATGATGTTCGGAAGTTGAGATTTTGACAATTTACAAGTAGGATTTCTTGGTATATATACATGGTAATATTTTTAACTTATTTTTACATTTTTATATACATTTTTAGAAATAATTAGGAAAAGAGTATGGTGAAAAATATGTACATATGAATTAAATAAAATTCTTTGAATTTCTGTATTTATTTTATAAATAGTGAAATGTACATGGTGTGTGTATTAATTTATTTTTTTAGATTTTCTTTCCTTATCTCCCCCTACTTTTTGGTTTGTCGACCAATCCATGATGACTTGGTCTCGGAGGTTAGGCTATAAATATACCTTGCAGTTATATTTATATTTTCAAGTCATCTTGTACATATATACATATATTCAATCTGCCTTTTGTTCTTTTTCTTGTTCTTTATTTATTTACATGATTTTAATGGTTAAAAGTGAATTTTTTATTCATGAGCGATGATTTATTAAAAGATGGAAATTAATGAATACTTACATGCATTTGTTAAGGGTTTTAAGACAGAATACGACAGAAAAGTTAATGAATAATGGATTTATCAATTAGGTGAACAACCTATTGGTCTGCCAAATGCACATACTCAGACATATAGTAACACATATGTCTCTAGCTAGAGGATGCGTGCCTATATCGTGACAGCATACGACATTGGTCTTTGGTTATTTCGATCTCGTGAAGTCAATTCTTTGACCTAACTTATCTAACACCTTTGAATCTCTATTGCTATGTAGAGGACCAACATCAAGAGGCCGGTTAGATATCAACCTTTAGATAAAGAATTTCCATCTCCTTCTCATGCTGGAACTCATCTCTTAATAATCATTTGGCGGTGCTTGATGAGTCCTCAATATAACTTTTTAGATATTCATCAAAGCACCAACTTGTATGATTCAACAATTGAATCAGCAGTTGTATGATCATCAAGATGGCCATGGTACATAACCCTAATTGTACTAAGGGACCTATTATGCAAATTAATTATTTTTTATTTCAGATCAGGGAATGATATTTGCAATATCATTTATTGCATAATGGCTCGCTGTGGGCTCGCATGTCCAACAATCTCTCACTAGCCCAAAGAGCCATTAGTTGGCTAATCTTTAAACCCTCACTCATGTGACAATCATAGGCTATTTAGAAAATAACTTGGTAAACTGATCAATCACTCTGTTCCCAAGAGACTACGCCTAAGTCCTTTTATTGCACTTTCATATCTCCTTGTAACAGTACTCGCATCCAATGTGAATGTTGCATCTTATGCAACCAATACTCAATATTGTTAGTTATAGTGTCCTTGACACTACAGGTCTATAATTATTATAACCCCTATTTCCATTATCCGTATCAGAATACCCTTACTCCTGGAGATGTCTATCTCCTAAGGTATACACAGTTATGACCTTTTAGATCTTTATCTATAAAGTCTTAGTTTCTTGAAGATAAGACTTTTAGATCAGTATCTCTTAGTCTTGTCATCTTTGAAGATATTGTTATTACTACAATCAAGTTTTTTATCTCCATAGTAGGATAATAGCTTACTACTCCCACAACATGGTAGGCATTTGACTTTTGTACACATCTAGCATACACTAAACTTCCCAAAGCTGATGCACTATGGCATGTAGCTTTGGTATTCACATCCTCAACTCTTTGAGGTGTTAAACCTTTTTAGATAGGTCAGTACCATATCTTAAGAGAAAGAAGACTTTCTTGTAATTTTTCCAAAATTGGATTATGTCCAAGGTGTAGCACTAATATGATGATTCCAATACCCTTTTTCTCTTTGACTCTAAACATTTTCAGAACTAAGATCCTATGAGGTATCCTTGAGATCATATCTCAAGGTATGGAATAGTCATATCGTAAAACACTTATTATTATCCTAATATCATTCCAAATGATTAGGATATCATCTACATTTAGCACGATGAACACAATGGCAATCTCACTAAGCTTCAAATGGTTTATCAAGATTCTATCTAGAATCATAACATTTATAATTTCATCAAATATGATATTCCAACTACATGAAGCTCATTTGGATCCATAGATGGAGTTTCTTAGATTGCACACATTGCCTTCCTAAACCATGAAGACCTGGTCCTATTTCATTTGAATATCCTCAAAGAGTATTCATAGTGGAATGCAATATTGACTTCCATCTTGAAGATGTCATAGTCAAGTTGTGTACCTATAGTTAGCAATATTCTGATGGGTTTAAGCATGACCGCTAGAAAGCAAGTCTCATCACAAGCGATGTCTTCTTTCTGTGTGTATCTTGAGGATACGAATCGTGCTTTGAAGGTCCCTACCTTCTCATCAGGTTCCCTCTTTCTCTTAAAGATACATTTACACCTTAAGGGGTCTTACCCATGTAGGTGGATCCTCTAGGGTCCATATACAACACTTGTATATGAAGGCTACTTCAGACTTTTATTGCTAACATCCACCTTTCCTTGACATCATCTTCATGAGCTTCATCATATGAAGTTCGATCATTGTCAGATTTCTCTGACACATGGAATCCATCCTCAAACTCAATTGAAGAGGTATTAGTGTTTCATCTTTAATTGTCCTTTTAGTTTCTGATTTCAGGAGCCTCATTATCTTCTCAAGATTCAATGAGTTCCTTCACTTCATTTTCATCTTTCAAGAGTCTCAACCTCCAAGAACCATATCTTAGAGATGAAATCTTTTAAGAATCTGAAGGTCAAAAATTAGGTATCCAATAGCATCTTTTATTTTCCTAATGAAGCAGCACTCTCTGGTTCTAGATTCCAGCTTACTTGCATCCATGACAAAGTTCTTGACCAAGCAACCCTAAATCCTCAAGTGTCCAACACTTGGCTAGGTTCAAAACTATAGCTTATGAGGATGTTTTAGATTTATATGGAATGTTTTTAAGGATATATATTGTATCCTCTACGACATATATGCTTGGAAACTAAGATGTAATTATGCTAAGAGTCGTCATTGATCAAATCATATCACACATGATCCAATTGTATCTCCCTACAACTCTTTTGAGTTTAGGTGTATTAGGAGGAGTGAGATAGGAATGCTATTCCTATCTCCATAAGGTACTCCTTGAATTCATCTAATAGGTACATGCTACCTAGGTTAGATGAAATTCATTTCATCATTCTTCAAACTTTGTTTCTAAACCAAAATTATGAAATCTTTAAACATTTCAAAGCTTTCTAAGGTGAAGGGAATAAATCTCATATCCCAAATAATCATCAATGGATATCACATATCCATAATGTTTATTATGATATAGATTATCCACATACATCAATATGCATGAGATCCTGAATACCTTGACATCTTACACCATTCTCAAAGATAGGTGTAATGGACATTTTTACTTCGATACAATATTCACAAGTATGCAAGATTCGAAATTTCAAACATTCTAAAGCTTTATCTCTTACTAGTCCATTGATCTTATCAACAGACATATGTCCAAGGCTTTATGTCGGATCATTGTCAAATTATCTTCATCCTCCTATTGATCTTTAAGGTTTAATGTTCAATATTAGAAATGTTAGTGAACCATTCATTAATTTTTTAATTTAGTAGAGTCCTCCAGATGTTAGACTACTATCTGAAATATATCCATCATAACTCTTTATGATAGGTTTTTTCCAGAATTCATGTTTATTTCCAACAATTAGAAATAAACTATCAGTGTATTCCAATATCTAAGTCATATAGACATTCTCTAAGACTAAGGGATCTCCCACTGAAAATATGAAGTCTATCTATCCAATAGAGATTGTTGCTACAATTGCATCAATATCCATGTAGATGACTATTAAACCTTAAGATTAAATTTTCTAGTCTTCTAAAACATATGGAACAAATTGCAAATGTCATTAGAATAATGAGATACAATTATTAGACTTTGATCTTATCTAATAAGTAAGTCAATTTCAATGATGATATGTAGATATAGATTATTTCAATGCATTATTTGGTTCCTTCTCTAAGTATCCAAGATAGTCTAGATAGTCACGCTATCACTACATCGACTTATTGCAGTATTGGCATCCATCCAACTCTTTGGATGTAATATGGAAATCACAGAAGTACATTCAACTTTTTGACTTTCCTTCTTATTTGGATCTGACCCTTGCTTCCACTGTGCTTCCTTCATCTATAAACAACCAATGGTTAAGACAAAGAATCTCTTGTGTTGAATTCAAAGGATTTCAATATAAGAGTATTTCAACATTTATAATGGTTCATCAAATTCACACAATATGAATATTATGAAGCTTCATGAATGACTAGAGTATAGATAGTAGAATGATGACACTCATCATATCTATATACATCTTAACTCTTAAAGACTTAGGTTCAGGTAGGTACTCAAATATTTTGAATACGTCATCTCTTATAAAACCACCATTCTACATGATGCAATGAACCACGCCATTCATGATTAAATGTCGAGAGCACATATTTATGCTAAAACATCTTCTTAGATTTTTATAAGGATTGTTTGACAATTATGATCATCATCGACATGATACTTCCAAAGCACACTCGATGAGTGATCAAGACTATAGAGACACACCAATCCAAGGTTGTTGTCTTATTGTCTATTTAATTGTCATTCCTCATTATTATGAGGAAACTTGCACATTGCAACCACATACATTATGTGTCCAACTGTAAGTACAATATCTTGATCATGGACCCAATCCGTGATATTTTACTGGTTATTATTGAGTATAGTATTGAGTGCGTTTAACGAGGATTATCTGAAATAAAAAAAATTCATATACACACACATTTTATTTTGATTTAGGAATTTTTATACCAGAGTTGTCTTGCCTTGTCAACACTGAAAGCTCATCCTTAATCATTTTCAATGTAAGAGATATACTTACCATTATATCTCAAGCAAGATCTGGGATCCCCTTTCTTATCTTTATTACATCCTATAATATGAGAACCTGTAACTCGGATAAAAAGAAGAGGGAATACATTCCGCCTTGCAAGTCCAACTTACATTCCGATTCGGTCTTTAACACTCGGGACCACCACTCCTAAGGTGATGTTGACCTGTCGTTAATTGAACCAACCGTCAACAGGAATAGGACTCATTATTTACAATCCAATAATCCCCCCAATAATATGAGGACCCGATATTGAGGTCACTACGCATGCGTCCTTACTCTTTTGAGAAGCAAAGAGCCCGATCTAGATGCGCTTGTATGCAGGAGCTGTCATTTCAGACATGCATCTCTTACATACAATCAATGTCAACAGAACCCTTCGCCATGATGGGAGACTATGGATGCCACTTATGTGATCCTCCATACCATGTTCAAATTCTAATTAATTATTATTAATCATATTCACATAATTAATTCCTCCAAGGGAAATAACAACTTTATTCATTATAGAGTATTTTAGTTTTAATTGGATCTAATTCATTTAATCATATTAAATCAATTAGCAATCCAATCAATCAACCAACAAACTTGATTGTTATTTAGGAATGGTATAATCTCTCAAAAATACATATTATTTAAATTTTAATAATAAAAAAATACATCATGATCCCTTCAAACATTATCCCTTCCTTACCGGCTGTCATGGCCAGTACCAATGGGAGTGGGACAGGGCACTCATTGAGCAACATGCTACCCTGACGCTCCCTGAGTAGACACCATATCCGCCTCAGGTCAGGATAATGCCAATAGATCACTTTGTACTTGGGATGATAATCGGTCTTTCAACCAAAGTTATACCATATAATAATAATAAAAACATTTTTGATGAACATATTAAGGAGATTTGCTAAATAAATCCCCAATCCTATTCAAGCATCAATGTTTGTTGGAAGGTTCATGTAACCAATTGAGATCTAGATCATATCTAATCACGTTTTGGTTATGGTCAATGCCATTCAAAGTAATAATCATCATTTTTAAATATCTCACAAATATTCATCAATAATTATCTCAGGAAATTAACCATTAATTTCCGTTAATTGAATTGAATGACAATCACAAGGTTCATGATCAAGTATTTAATTTCTAGCAGTGACCCCTACATACAAAATTAGTATATCTTAGTCAATTTAAATCCAAAACAAGCAAAATAAGTTTCCATAGTTTGTTAATTTGATTTACAACAGAATCCAAGTGATATTAATGCATTTTTAGGCATTTTTAAAACCGAAATTAACTCTTTCATTACGTCAAGATTCGCCATCCCTGAAACCGTAGATACATATTCATTAAAATGATCATAACTTGAGCAATCAAATTCCAAATTATGCAAACTCAAATCCTCCAGTTTCCTGTTTTAATGGAGATAAATATCCAATTTATAATCACATGTTTAAATACTATTAAACAGGTAGAAGAAACGCACTAAACATGGTTGCATGAGTGAAATACGATGAAACATCACACAACCAAAAAATGCCCAAGTCATTTTATGTTTATAGATCATATCCAAAACCTCCGACCTATGGTTTTGATATCACTTGAAAGAGATGAGAAGATCCTTAAGCGCATCACAAAAGTGTGAGGATCGCATCATATACGATCGGGAGCGACTAGTCGTACTAGTAGCTCGAGGCAACAAAATTTAAAAAATTTTGAAACAATGAAACCACATGATCCAAGAACACTTCTCGGATTTTTTCATACAAACCACAAACAATTATTAGGTTTACCTCTTGATGCATGGTTGAGATCGAGTCTCTAAATGAAGAGAACTCCTATCTCAAGTCCGATCCAATGGAGGAGACGCTTGCAAGCGCGTTGATAAGACACATGCTCCTCGCAATCCATATTTATGATCCAAGCAACAAATCTCTTGATCTCATCACACGAGATCCGACGTATTCTTCACGAGCGAGGCCCACTGAAGGAGACAGTGATCCAGAAGCAAACAATCCGGTAGCATAACTACGATGATGCGACGATGGCGACTCTCTCTAGGGCTCCATGGTGGATGGTCACAATGAGAGAGAGACATGGAGTGCAAGAGAGAGAGAGAGAGATGGAGAGAGTTTAGT
Organism: Ottelia alismoides; assembly: GCA_037367405.1. NCBI lineage: Eukaryota > Viridiplantae > Streptophyta > Magnoliopsida > Alismatales > Hydrocharitaceae > Ottelia > Ottelia alismoides. Next base: position 286,996 of record JAZKJV010009140.1, on the reverse strand, counting down.
TCCTTTTTGGAATTATATGTGTAGTCTAAAGGGCAAGGGCTACCCTTCCTTTTATACTAGTTGGATGTATATGTATCTCAATACATGTGCCCTCTTAATCGAACAAATTAGAGTAAGAGGTTATTAATCAATGCTTATGATTTGTTGCTACAAATTTGTAATAGCAAATTTCATTAAAATAGATTAATTATATCCCTTTATCAAGATACAATTTAATTTATTTTAATTTTAATTTTATAAATAGATAATAAGGGAGGTAACTACCATCCTAAAAAGAGGGTGGTCGTCCCCACCTTTGACTTGATCAAGGTGGACATCCACCTTGTTGGTGGTTTTGCCTTCCTTAATATATATTTATTATATAGTATTCAACGCAACAACTGTTATTGCATTTCTATTCACAAAAATAAATCCAAATTAAATTTATGAAAACTTCAATCATGCCATTGACAAATATGAGTCATATTCATATATCACATATAATACGTAAAGTAGCTTTACAATTAATTGTTTATTGTGAACATCATTCGCAACAAACAATTAAAACTCTCCATCATTATATAAATCATATCTATAATATCCATGATAACTGTGGATAATGATATCCACAATAATCATATCATTGATAATTAAATCATTTTTAATTATTTATTATATCAAATCTCATGTGCCCAAATAACATGAATACCATTCTTATTATTCATATCTTTGATAATTTAATCACATTTAATCATCTTAGATAACTCTGATTATATGGTCAAATAATATGAATTAAATTCATATCATTCATGATAATTAAACAACATTTAATTATCCATTTCTCATTGCTCGGATACATATATCAACAGTGAAATTATCCTTGAACCATTTCAAGAACAATGAACTTTCTCCGCAGATACTTCGAGACAAGGACATGGTGATTGTCTTGTTCCACGTATAGTGACTTGCATGAGGAAATCACATCTCAAATCCAGATCTTGCAGATCTCCCATAGATGTTTTATAAAATCAAAGCCGCAGATCTAATCTTCTAATTATATCTTAATCACATTTAGATCAATGTCCAACATTTGGACTATGATCAGATCACTTCTCTATGAGAGGAGTCACTAAAATCCAGACACGTTTCATCACTCCGTCGGAATTGAAGCATCACGGTTATATAATCGTTTTTGGGCACATCACCCTGATTTATTCCTGATATCTGTACATCCAGCATACTGAAAGACCGATAACAAACCTGAAGTTTTAGATCTATTTAGACTATCTCTATCAGGATTTTATAATTAAGGTTCTCATACGATCAACGGGAGTTAGTATCGACCATATACTTTCCAAAAGCATATATCATACCTAGGTGTTGATTATATACTTTCCAAAAGCATATATCAAACCTTACAAATTCAATCAATCTTCCAAAATGAGATGACCATACACAGAAATTGATCTTCTCAATATCTAATGAGTGAGCTCATGTATTCCGATTCAGTAAATGAACCTGTATGATCCCTTTGAGAGATGGTATTACTCATATTCCCTTGTATGCACACCTGCACGTCGGTGTACATACCTTTATTAGGTCATCAACATATTGGTCTGCCAAATGCACATACTCAGATATATAGTAACACATATGTCTCCGATCAGAGGATGCATGCCTATATCATGACAGTATACAATATAGGTCTTTGGTTATCTCGATCTCATTAAGTCAACTCTTTGACCTAACTCATCTAATACCTTTGAATCTCTATTTCTATGCAGAGGATCTGCATCAAGAGGTCAGTTAGATATCAGCCTTTAGATGAACGATTGCCATCTCCTTCTCAGGCTGGAGATCATCTCTTAATAATTACATGACGGTGCTTAATGAGTCCTCAATCTATTAGATATTCATCCAAGCCCCATCCTCTATGATTTAACAACAAAAAGAAAATCACCAGCAGTATGATCATCAAGATGACCATGGTACATAATCCTAATTATAATAAGGGACCTTTTCTGGAAATAATTATTCTTTATTTCAGATCAGGGAATGATATTTTCAATAACATTTATTGCATAATGGCTAGCCGTGGGCTCGTACAACAAGTCTTCTAGTTTGTAGGATGTACATGTGTTAGGAAAAATTGAGGGTGATGTAATCATAAACGATTGTACAACCATGACGCTTCCATTCCGAGGGAGTGATGAAACATGTCTAGATTTTTGTGACTCCTCTCAATAGAGAAGTAATCTGATCTTGGTCCAAGTGCTGGACATTGATCTGAATGAGATTCAGATGCAATAAGAAGATTAGATTTATGGCCTTGATTTTAGTCAAGCATCTCTGAGAGGTCCACTAGATCTGGATTTGAGTTGTGATCTCAATATCCAAGTCAGTATATGTGGAACATACAATCACCCTATCCTTATCTCCAAGTATCTGCGTAGAAAACACATTATTCTTGAAGGAGTTCAAGAATAATTCCATTGCTGAATTATATCTAAGCATTGAGAAATGGATAATTAAATGTGATTTGATTATCATGAATAATATGAATTTGATTCATATTATTTGAATGCATTAGAATGATGATTTAATATATTTTAATGTGGTTTAATTTTTATGGATATGAATAATGTAGATAGCACTATCCAATTATTAATATATATTATAAATGTAATTTATAATGTATTAGAAAGAGACAATTGTGATTTATAGTTGTTGTTTAATTATTGATGTGAATTGGATTCACATTGGATGATTAATTGAAAATATAATTTGCATTTAGTTTTGGGGTGTGAATGCGATTCACATATTTCTAATGGTATGATTGCAATATTCATAATATAATTATGATTTTTTTGTGAGATAATTTACAACAAGTGTTGTTGCACTCATGAGATAATAACGAGATTGCCACCTTCCATCCTAATAGGGTGGACGACCACCAACTTCCATTAGTAGTGGGTGGCCATCCCCCTTTTTAGGGATGAGGGCAATCTCCTCCCCCTTTATTTCCAAGATTAGTTGATTTAATTTAGAATTAATTATATTGATTTATCAGAATATATTAATTTAAATTAAATTAATTGTTGTTGAGTTTTTTATAACAAAATCATGATCATTGAAAGAAACACAAATCAATCTCATCAATTGATTTTGTGTTGTCCATGGATTGAGATCCTTGGACTCCCAAAACCCTATATAAGAAGAGGCACCACTTGCTCTTAAAAGTTACAGCAACAACTTCAATCTCTCTCTCACTCATTCTCATTCTAACCTCTCTCTCTCTCTCTCTTTCCTTGAGTGGCCGTCCACTCCATCCCTAGAGAGAAAGTCGTTGTTGTCATCGCTTTGTCGTTGTGTTGTCGCTTCGACAACTCTTGGATCTTCATCTTCTTTGGTGCGCCTCACTCGTGAAGAAGATATTTGTTCTCATGAGACGAGATCAGGAGATCCATTGCTTGGATCAACAACTTGGATTGCAAGAAGAATGCGACTCATCTTCGCGCTCGCAAGCGTTTCCTCCGGCGGATAATACTTGAGACATGAGGTCTCTTTTTTTAGAGGCTCGATCACAACCACGATACAATATGTATTCCTTTATCTACTATGTGGTTAGATGAAATGATCTAAGAAGTTTTCATGGATCATGTGGTTTCATCGATTAAATTTTTTTTAATTCCATTGCACCGAGCACTAGTACGACTAGTCGCTCTCGATTGTATATGATGCGATCCTCACGCTTCTGTGATGCTCTTAAGGATTCTACCATATCTTTCAAGTGGTATTAGAGCTATATGTTGGAGCTTTTAGATACGATCCACAAACTTAGGATGACTTCGTCTCATTAGAGTTTGTGAAAATATATCGCATTGTGTTCACGCTGTCCTATTTTGTGAGATTTTTTTCGCCCTTTTTTAAATCATTTAAATATGAAATTATCACTTGGATTATGTTCCTCATTAAATAAGTAAACTGTAGGATTTGAGTTTGCGTGATTTGGAATCCGATTGCTCAAGTTATGATCATTTTAATGAACATGTATCCACTGTTTTGGGGATGGCGAATCCTGACGTAATTAAAGAGTTAATTATGATTTTGAAATGCCTACAAATGCGTGCAATTGGAGTTTTGTTTTAAATCAAATTAGAAGACATTGGAAACTTATTTTGCATGATTTGGATTTATATTGATTGAGATATGCTAGTTTTAGTAAGTAAGGGTCACTGCTGACAATTACTTTCCTAGTCAAGAACCTTGTGATTGTCATTTAATCAATTAGTGAAATTTATGGTTAATTTCGTTAAAAAATTATTTACAAATATTTTGTGAAATATTTTATGATGATTATTTCCTTAAATGACATTGCCTTAACCAAAATTTATTAGATATGATCTAGAATACAAATTGGTTAAAAGATCTTCTTTCCAACAAACAAACTTGCTTGAATAGGATTGGGAATTTGTTTAGGAAATTTCCTTGTAATATAAATCAAAATAGTTTTGATTATTATTATATGGTATAACTTCGGTTGAAAAATCGATTATCATCTCAAGTATAAAGTGATCGATTGGCATTTTCCTAACCTGAGGTGGATATGGTGTCTAGTCAGGGAGCGTTGGGGTAGCACGTTGCTCCGTGAGCGATCTGTCCCACTCCCGTCGGTACTGGCCTTGACAATGGGTAGGGAAGGGATAATGCTTGAAGGGATCATGCTGTATTTTTCTAATTATTAAAATTCAAATAATATGCATTTTTAGGTAATACCATTCTTTCAAGTAACGATCAAGTTTGTTGGTTGATTGAATTTGATTGATAATTGATTTAATATGATTAATTTAATTATATCCAATTAAAACATTCTATTATGAATAGATGTATATTTTCCTGGGAAGAATTAAATATATGAATAGGATTCTTAATAATTAATTAAAATTTGAACATGATATGGAGGATTACGTAAGAGACATCCGTGGTCTTCTGTCAAGGAGAAGGATTCCATCACCAGGGATTGTATGTAGGAGACACCTATCCAAAGTGATAGATCCTACATACAAGCGCATCTGTATCGGGCTCTTTGCTTCTGGAAAGAGTAAAGCCGTATGCGTAGTGACCCCAATATCAGGGTCCTCATATTATTGGGTGTGGTGGGCCTGGGTGTTAAATACCGAATAGGGAAAGCAAGTTGGACTTCCACGAAGAAATATGTTCCCACTTCGTTTTATCCGAGTTGCAGGTTCTCATATTATTGGGATGTGACAAAGATAAGAAACGAGATCCCAGATCTTACTTGAGATATAATGGTAAGTATATCTCTTACATTGAAAGTGATTAAGCGAATGAACTTTTAGTGTTTATAAGGTAAGACAACTTTGAAATAAAAATTCCTAAATCAACGCAATATATATATATACACAAATTGCTTATTTCAGATAATCCTTCATTAAACCCACTCAATACTATACTCAATAATAACTAGTAATATATCAAGGATTGGATTCATGATCAAGATATTGTACTTGCAGTTGCACACATAGTGTATGTGGTTGCAATGTGCAAGTTTCCTCATAATAATGAGGAATGACAATTAAATAGATAATAAGACAACAACCTAGGGTTGGTGTGTCTCTATAGTCTTGATCACTCATCGAGTGTGCTTTGAAAGTATCATGTCGATGATGATCGTAATTGTCAAATAATCCTTCTAAAATCTAAGAAGATGTTCTGACAAACATATATGTGATGCGGCTAAAATCTGATTGCGATTTTAGATGAAAGTGTTGTCGGTGTAGAAAACCGCAAAGAGATCCTAGTAGATCAAACAAAGATCGTTTTTTTTTAAACCTTACACTATTTACTTAGCTAGGTAAGTGTGCCTGGGTCGAACACAAGGAGGCAGAATAGGGTATTTTGATTTTTTTAGGTGAAGATATATTTTTGTGATTATTTTATCTCTTCTTAAAGGAATCGAGGAAACACAACAAATTTTTCTGGATTTTTTTATTTTAAATTTTTATTTGAATTTTATATTTTTCCATTTTTTATTTATTTTTTCAATGTGATATTTTTCAAACAAATTTACCTACAATATAATATGTGAATATTAGGTGAAATATAGATGATATTATATAATAGGTAAAGCGGACGAGCAACGGGCTCGAAGAACAATCAGAAAATCAAAGCAAAACGGAATCGATTTGCGACCAATCAAAATGCGATGAAAACATGTTGAAAATACACAAAAAATTACTGAAAAACTTCGCTGGGGTAGTTGCATAACTACCCTAAAAAATTACAAAAAATAGAGTCAAAAACGTGTCCAAAGTCACCTTACAGATCAGGGGTATAAATGCAAGAAAAAATTAACAAAATTATACAATTAAGTCCTCTACTAGGGGCTGTTCTGAAATGAAAATATGAATTATTGCAATTAGGTCCCTGTGGAGGGATCTAATAGCAATTACTGGAAACCTTGGAGACGGGCTAGAAATCTGGAGCTCTTCTTGGCTTAGTATGCAATTTTCATACCATTTCGGCTTGAGCGGCCAGGATTAGAACGTCGAGGTCGATCCTAGCCGTCTCATAAGGACACGTGTCGCAAGGCTGTAGCACAATTGTTCTTAGTTTGTTCTTCAGTTAGTTGCGGAGATAGCTGACGAGCCGTCTTCTTCGATTTATTATAGGCGACTGGCGACAGATTGGGGTCTCCGGCGGGGCCAGAGGGTTAGCTCCTCCAACCCTCAAGCTCGCCCACGGTGGACGTTAGTCGGCGAAGGCTTAGAGCGGCGGGAATTGGCCGGTGAAGATGATCGATTACTGCTTCTGACGTTGGTGCTCAGGTTGATGCGCCATCTTTGAAATGTGATTTCGTGAAGATGAAGAACTCCAGTTGCCTTGACTTTGCTCCTGATGCGAGCTGGATCTGCAAATTACAAGTTCGTGCTCGAGTTGTGAGAACTCGACCGATGGATTAAAGTTTTTGCAAGATCAAAATAGGCTTCCAGAATAGATGAAACTAGGCGTAAAAACTAATGAAAAAATGGATTGTGATTCGAGTTGAGTATGAAACGATTTGGATGTGATTTTGAATGAGCATTTAAGAGGGAAGACTAAGCGTCCTAATGATGAGCTTAATCAAGCTAATGGAGGCATACTGATCGAGATGAAGGTATAGATCTGTGACAGAGAGGTGTGTTTACCTCAGATGGTTGCTCGACGACTGATCTTTGCCGGAGCTGAATGCGCGCAAGGCGGCGATGCAAGTCAGAGCGAACACCTTGGAACTCCTCCCCAATGAATCTTCTCCCACGCAGGCACCTTTGATTGGAGTTGTCACCTCCTGGGCGAGCGGAGCGAGGCGAGGAAGAGAGGGGTCGGCCACTGGATGTTGAGCTTCAGGTGGATATGAGAGAGTTAGTTATAAACCGCCAACTTTGGGGGTTTATATAGATAGATTTTGTGGATATCAAGTTAAATCAAAGGGTGGCCGATTATCTTGGTTGTTAGGAGAATAAATCCAAGGGATTAGATCGCCTGAAACACATTTAATGTGTGCGAGAAAATTTTGTGAAGATGGAGATGGCCAGTTAGAACAAACTCAGTACCGGCTTTTTGGAGAAGAAGCACCAGGTGCTGACAAGTGTCAGCACCGGGTAGGCCAGATGTGTTAATATCTTGTAAATTCGACAATAAATAGTAAATAGTGTTATTTTAATTAAGTATAAAAATAAGAAATGTAAATAACTAAATTATCTAAATTATAGAATAATTACTTTTTATAAATAATATATATTATTCGAAATATAAATATTATGTTAATAAATATGTATAGAGAAATAGGTTTTGGATTTTTAATTTAATAAATAAATAATTAAAAATTAATTTTGTATTTTCTTAAGTATTAGAATAATAAATAAAAGTTGTGTAAATTTTGAGAGATTTTAATAAATTAGTTTACATATATTAACAAAATACAAGTAAAAGTTATTCAGTTCATTTTTATCTATAACTTAGGGTTTTAGATTTTATTAAAATAATAAATAAGCTCCAAAAAATACTGAAATAAATTAGGGTTAAATTCCAAGATCATGAAAAAATTAGAAATAATAAAATTAATAAAATTATAAAATAGTGTGTTCTACATAAAATAAATAGCCCAGAAACCCCGTTATCATTTGGTCCCAAAATCGACTTTTTGCAAACGCACTCGAATTCAATGAAACCACATCTATTAATTAGGGAATATTATTTTATGAACTTTAAAGGTGAGTAGAGTGAAATTGGAGTTCGTATGAAGAAGTTATGATGTTCGGAAGTTGAGGATTTGACAATTTGAAAGTAGGATTTCTTGGCATATATACAATATAATAATATTTTTAACTTATTTTTATAATTTTATATACATTTTAGCAATAATTAGGAAAAGAGTTTAATGAAAAATATGTACATATGAATTAATTAAAAATCAAAGAAATTTTGTATTTATTTGATAAATAGTGAATGATGTGTGAAGCGTGTCTTAATTCATTTTTATGGTTTTCTTTCCTTATTTCCCCCTACTTATTGGTTTGTCGACCAATCCATGCTGACTTGGTCTCAGGGGTTAGGTTATAAATATACCTTACAGTTATATTTATATTTATAAGTCATATTGTACATATATACATAACTCCAATCTGCCTTATTTTCTTTTCTTTGTTCTTTATTTATTTACATGATTTTGATGCTTAAAAGTGGATATTTATTCATGAATGAAGTTTTTATAAAAGATAAGAATTAATGTGTATTTACATGTATTTGTTAAGGGTTTTAAGACAAAATGCGACAGAAAAGTTAATGAATCATGGATTCATCAATATGCTATCAATATTTTATCATAAATGGCATTGTTCACTTCATCATGCAGAATGGTGGCTCTATAAGAGATGATGTAATCAAAATGTTTGAGTACCTACCTGAACCTAGGTCTACCAAATTATACTATCATAATATTCATATTGTATGACATCTTGAGGATCAAACATTTTGAATACATCATCTCTTATAGAGCCACCATTCTGCATGATGCAGTGAACAATGCCATTTGTGATAAATATGACATCTTGAGGACTCTACCAAATTAGAAATTAAATCTTATAATTTGATAATGCGGAGTTAAGATTTATGTAGATATGATGAGCATCATCATTATACTATCTATACTCAAGTCATTCATGAAGCCTCATAATATTCATATTGTATGAATTAAATGAAGCATGTATAAATGTTGAAATACTCTTATATTGAAATCTTTTGAATTCAACGAAGGAGATCCTTTGTCAGAAGCAATGGTTGTTTATAGTTGAAAGGAACGCAGTGGAAGCATGGGTAGGACCTAAGTTAGAAGGAAAGTCAAAGAGTTGACTGTACTTCTATGGTTTCCACATAGGACATCCAAAGAGTTGGATAAATGCCAATACTGCAATAAGCCGATGTACTGATAGTGTGACTTTCTAGACTATTTAGGATCCTTTGAGAAGGCTCGGATAGTGCATTGGAATAATCTACATTTAGTCATTGAAATTGACTTTCTTATTTGATAAGATCGAAGTCTAATAATTGTATCTCATTCTTTTAATAACACTTGCAATTGGTTGCATATGTTTTAGAAGACTAGAAAATTTGACCTTAAGGTTTAATAGTCATCCAAATGGATGTTGATGCAACTGTTGCAACAACCTCTATTGGATAAATATACTTCATATTTTCAATGGGAGTGCCCTTAGTCTTACAGAATGTCTTTACGACCTAGATATTAGAATACACTCATTGTTTATTTCTAAATGTTGGAAATAAACATGAATTCTGGAATAGACTTATCATAAAGAGTTATAGTGGATATGTTCAGATAGTAATATGGCATCTTGAGGACTCTACCAAATTAGAAATTAATGAATGGCTCATTAGCATTTCTAATACTGAAAAATAAACCTTTAAAGATCAATAGGAGGATGAAGATCATTTAGTAGTTATCTGGCATCAAACCTTGGACATTTGTCTATTGATGAGATCAATAGACTAGTAAGAGATGAAACATTATATTGTATGAAATTTAAATCTTACATACTTGTGAATATTGTATTCAATAGTAAAAATGACCTTTGCACCCTTCTTTGGAAATGATGTTAGATGCCGAGGTATTCAAGATCTCATACATATTGATGTATGTGGATCGTCTATATCGAAATTAACATCAATGATATATGATATCTATTGGTGATTATTTGTGATATGAGATTTCTTCCCTTCACCTTAGAAACCTTTGAAATGTTAAAAGATTTCATAATTTTGGTTTAAGACGAAAATATGGAGGAAGAAGAAATGAATTTGATCTAACCTAGGTAGCAAGTACCTATTAGTTGAATTCAAGGAATACCTTATGGAGATATGAATATCATTCCTATCTCACTCCTCTGGATACTCTTTACTCAATATAGTTGTAGGGAGATGCAATTGGATCATGTGTGACATGGTTTGATCCATGTAAATCTAAACCCGAACATCCTCATAAGCTACGCTTTGGAACCTAGCCTAGTGTTGGACACTTGAGGATTTAGTGTTACTTCATCCATAACATTGTCATGGATGCAAGTAATCTGGAATCTAGCACAAGAGAGTGCTACTTCATTAGGAAAATAATGGATGGTATTGGATACCTACTTTATAACCTTGAGATTGTTAAAAGATTTCATCTCTAAGGATATGATTCTTAGAGGATGAGACTCTTTAAAATCAAGATGAAAATGAAGTTAAGGAACTCATTTAGTCTTGAGAAGATGATGAGGCTCCTGAAATCGAAAACTAAAAGCACAACTAAAGATGAAAAACTCAATACCTCTTCAAATGAGTTTGAGCATGGATTCCATGTGTTTGAGAAATCTGACAATGATCGAACTTCATATTATGAAGCCTCTGAAGATCATGTCATGCAAAGATGGATGTTAGAAATAAAACTCAAAGGTGGACTTCACATACAAGTGTTGTATACGGACCCTCGAGGATCTACCTATAAGGGTTGGACCCGTTAGGTGTAAATGGATCTTAAAGAGAAAGAGGGAACCTGATGAGAAGATAGAGACCTTCAAAGCACGGTTTGTATTTACAACATACACACCGTAGAAAAGATATTGCTTGTGATGAGACTTGCTCTTCAGTGACCATGCTTGAATCCATCAGAATATTGCTAACTATAGCTACACAACTTGACTTTGACATCTTCAAGATAAAAGTCAATATTACATTCCTCTATGAATACCTCTTTGAGGATATTCATATGAAGTATTCCCAGGGATTCATGGTTGAGGAAAGCAAGGCTTGCAGGTTGAGGAACTCCCTCTATGGACTCGAATAAGCTTCTTGTAGTTGGAACATTGGATTTGATGAAATTATAATGGTTATGATTTCAGATAGAATCCTAATGAATCGTGCGAAGCTTAAGTGGGAGTGCCATTGTGTTCATCGTGCTAAATGTAGATGTTATCCAGATCATTTGGAATGATATAAGGACGATAATAAGTGTTTTATAATATGGCTATCCCATACCTTGAGATATGATCTCAAGGATTCCTCCTAGATCTTAGTTCTGAAGTTGTTCAGAAGCAAGTAGAAGATGGTATTGGGACCGTCACATTAGTGGTACACCTTGGACATGTTCCATTTTCTGGAAAATTTTAAGAAAGAATTCTCTCCCTTGAGATATAAAGGGATAACACCTCAAGGAGTTGAGGAAGAGAATGCTAAAACTTGCTTGCCCTTGTGCATCAGATGTGAGAAGCCGAGTGTATGCTAGATATATACAAAAGCCATATGTCTACCATGCAGTGGGATTAGTAAACTATTACTAATCTTAGTATGGAAATAAAACACTTTGTTGCAGTAATAGCAATATCTTCAAGGAGGACAAGTCTTTCGAGATAGTGATCTCTAAGTCCTATCTTCAAGAAATTAAGATTTTATACATAGAGATCTAAAAGGTCTTAACTGTGAATACCTTTGGCGATAGAGATCTCTGGGAACAAGGGTATTCTGATAAGAATAATGGAAACTACATACAGGTTATAATAATTATCGAGTTTTACTGTCAAGGACACTATAACTGACAAAATGGAGTATTGGTTGCATAATATGCTACATTCGCATTGGATGCGAGCACTGTTACTGGGGGATATACAAGTACCGTAAAAAGATTTGATGTAGTCTATAGGGAACAGAGTGATTGATCATCTTACCTAGCTATTTTTTTTAAATAGCCTATGATTCTCACATAAGTGTGGGTTTAAAGATTAGCCCATTAATGGCTCTGTGGGCTAGTGGGGGATTGTTGGACATGCGAGCGCACAACGAGCCATTATGCAATAAATGTTATTCGAAATATCATTCCCTGATCTAACATGAAGAATAATTAATTTACATAATAGGTGCCTTAATATAATTAGGGTAAGGTACCACGGCCATCTTAATGATCATACAACTATTGATTCAATTGTTGAATCATAGAGGAAGGTGCTTGGATGAATATCTAAAGAGTTAGATTGAGAAATCATCAAGCATTTAATTGATTGTTAAGAGATGATCTCCAACCAGAGTAGGTGATGGCAATCCTATCTCATTAGGCTGATATGTGACCGACCTCTTGATGAAGGTCTTCTGCATGGGAATAGAGATTCAGATGTGTTAGATTAGTTAGTTCAAAGAGTTGACTTAACGAGATCGAGATAACCAAAGTCCTATATCTTATACTGTCATGATACGAGCACACATCCTCTGACCGGATAGATGTCTTACTATATGTCTAAATATGTACATTTAGCACCAATAGGTTGATGACCTAACCAAGTTCTATACACCGACAAATTGGTGTGCATATGAGGGCATATGAGTAATACGATTGATGAATCCATTATTCATCAATATTCTGTTTGCATTTTATCTTAAAACCCTTAACAAATACATGTAAATATTCATTAATTATCATCTTTTTAAAAAATCATCCTCAAGAATAAAAATGCACTTTTAAGCATTCAAAACATGAAAATGAATAAAAAATAAAAAAATCAAGAAAAGAAAAGAAGGCAAATTGTAGATATCTAAATCTGACTTAAAAAAAATATAGCTGAAAGATATATTTATAACCTAACCCCCGAGAACCAGTCAACATGGATTGGTCGACAAATAAATAAGTAGGGGAGCATAAGGAAGAAAACAATAAAAAATAATAAATTATTCACTCTATACACTCTTCATTATTTATCCAATAAATATCAAAACTTCAATGATTTTTAATTGATTCATATGAAATATTTTTCACCAAACTCTTTTCCTAATTATTTCTAAAAATTTAAAGAAAAATATAAAAATAAGTTAAAAATTATATCTTGTATATATGCCAAGAAATCCAACTTGTAAATTATCAAAATCGCAACTATCGAACATCATAACTTTCTCATACGAATTCTAATTTTACTACACTCACCTTTAAAGTTCATAAAATAATATTCTCTAATTAATGGAGGTGATTTCACTAAAACCAGAGTCCGTTTGCAAAAAAGTTGGTTTGGGACTTAACGACAATTGGGTTTTGGGGCTATTTATTTTATCTATAACACATTACTTATTGTTTTAATGACTTTATAATTTTTAATTATTTTCATGATCTTGTATTTTAACCATGATTTATTTCATAAATTTTTTATCTTATTTATTATTTTAAATAAGTCAAAAACCCTTATTTATAGGTAAAATGGAACTGTACAACTTATATATGTATTTATTAAACTATTTAAATTAGATTATTAGAATCTACAAAATTCATAAATACTATATTATTTATTCTAATAATTAATAAAATATAAAATAAGGTATAATTTTCTAATTTATTAAGATAAAAATCCAAAACCTATTTATCAAGTATTATTTATATTTGTCTATTAATATAATATTTATATTTCGTATATTATTTATTATCTATAAAAACTAATTATACCATAATTTAGATAATTTAATTATATATACTTATCATTTTCATACCTATTTAAAATAACCTTTTTTACTATTTAATATATAATATATAATATATATTCATCATCTGGCCAACCAGGTACTTACACATGTCAGCACTGGGTCTTCTTCTTCTTCAAGAATAGACCGTTCTCTGGGTCTTCTTCTTCTTCTTCAAGAATAGACCGTTCTGATTCTGTTCTAACTCCCAACCTTCACCTAATTTTTCCCATCATCTTCTTCATCTAAAACTCCATCTAAACCCTACATTCTCCTCTCCTAACAACCATCCTTCACACCATCCATTGATCTCCAACTAACCCTCCACTGATTCTCCTATAAATTCCCATGAACTTTACCATTTCCAACTAACTCTCCAACTGATCCTAACTCCCAGAACCAACCTGGCTGTCAACCCAATTCCTAGCCTTGCTCTGCCCTGATCCAGAGGTGACCTGAAGCCCACATGTGGAAGGTCGACCGGAGGAGAAGCTCCAAGGCCAACCTTGGCTTTGCATCGCTGCCACCGCCACGTGGAGGTCTGGGAAAGTCGCCTCATCGAGCGAAGACAACAGAGGTTCTACACCCTGCACTCACATGTATTTCCTCCATTTTTGCATTTTATTTTCTCAATTTCTATGCTTACTTAGTTCAATTAAGTGCATAATTAGACTCATCTAAGTACCTTCTTAATCGCACCCTTCAAGATTCATTCAAATTCTATCAAAATCGCCCTCCATCTATCTTTTATTTTCAATGTTACAACATTTTTATGGAAACATATTTTGATCTGCAATTCTTCTTATTTTTGGCCATTTCTTTCACGAATCGAGCATTCCAAACCTTCATTTGCAGATCCATTACTTGTCTGGAGCATTCAAAATCAACAAATTGAGATGTTACTTCAACAAAGAATCAAGAATTTTACTTGCAAGGCTTTCAAGACCTCAGCAACCATCACGCCTAGCAGCATTCTTCGATGAAGCTTTCCAGCCATCTCCGCCATCCTCGAAGCCAGCTCACCTGCATGCAAGCTCGAGGGATGAAGGCGTCCATATATACCTTATTTTTATATTTTATTAAGCATTAGAATAATAAATAGAGTATTTGCATATTTTTGTAGATTCTAATAAAGAAATTTAAATAGATTAATAAATACGGGTATAAGTTGTACTGTCCAATTTAACTACAAAATTGGGGTTTTTTATTTATTTAAAATAATAAATAAGCTCCAAAAATTAAGAAATAAATCATGGTTAAATTAGAAGATCATGAAAATAATTAGATATTATAAAATCATTAAAATAATAAGTAATGTGTTATAGATAAAATAAATAGCCCAGAAACCCATTTGTGGTTAAGTCCCAAAACCGACTTTTTGCAAATGGACTCCGATTTTAATGAAATCACATCCATTAATTAGAGAATATTATTTTATAAACATTAAAGGTGATTAGAGTGAAATTGGAATTCGTATGAAAAAGTTATGATGTTCAGAAGTTGAGATTTTGGCAATTTACAAGTTGGATTTCTTGGCATATATACACGATATAATTTTCAACTTATGTTTATATTTTTCTATACATTTTAGAAATAATTTGGAAAAGAGTTTGGTGAAAAATGTAATCATATGAATTAGCTAAAAATCATTGAAGTTTTGATATTTATTGGATAAATAATTAAGAGTGTATAGAGTGAATAATTTATTTATTTTATTGTTTTCTTCCTTATCTTCCCCTACTTATTTATTTGTCGACCAATCCATGCTGACTTCATCTTGGGGGTTAGGTTATAAATATATCTTTCAGCTATATTTATTTTATCAGTAACATTGTACATATTTACATATCTAAAATTTTCCTTCTTTTCTTTATTTCTTTTCTTTTATTTATATACATGTTTTGAATGCATAACAGTGCATTTTTGTTCATGAGGATGATTTTGTTGAAATGTGAGAATTAATGAATATTTACATGTATTTGTTAAGGGTTTTAAGCAAAATGCACACAAAATATTATTTAATCATGGATTCATCAGCCCTCTATACTTGAACTTTGCTAGTCCTTTAGCAAACACTTATTTGAAAAATAAGGAAAATTAAAGAAAGTTATAATTAATTTGTTTTCCTAAACCAATTCATGAGAATAGACAAAGAACAAAGCTCGATCGGGCTTGAAACAAGCATTTTGTCGGAGCCTTAACAAGGATTAGGATTTTAGTCTCAACAGTCCTCAAGTTCCACAAATCCTTTTTTAGGTTCACCTCAACAACCAGCTCAGATCCACTTATTCATGTCACTAACTCTATCAACCTTGAATTCGATTTGTACTATGTGAATTGTTTTAGCTCTTCCCACTTTAAAGAAGCAAAGAAACTGCCCATCCCAATAATACACTTCCACTAGGCCCTCATCCAGCTACTATTTCCTCGAGGAGTGGGGTATTCCCTTCTAAGGTCAGGTCGTATTGTGTCCACAATCAAATATAAAGAGAAAGTAGAAGAATGAGAAAAGAACTATAGTGCGACCAGTGTAGACGCATCTCCTTGTGAAGCCCAGCCAGTGTAGCTATGTCTCCACTAGGATGTGCATGCCTTTTGGTGGAAGCATGGACCATTGTGATCATATTTGTATTTGGTGGCTTCTTCTTTGAATTGGCTTTGTAATGTTGCTTGCACTGCATCAATATTTTTGCCTCGACGGATATGGCATCTTTTCATTCCTTCCATTTTTTGAGGTCTTGGAAAAATTGTGCCAGCAAATCCTTCACACATCCGAAGCAATTATCGCAACCCCAATCTCTCCCGTCTTTAGACATCAGCGCCACTAGATAGGGATGAAAATGCACCACTAAAATGGATTGCCCTTCGTAGCCCCATGCAAGTCGAGCTAAGTGCAAAGTGCATGTGTCAAAAATTGGTTCACTGATGAAGAGTTGAACGAATGACAAAAAAGTGTTCTACTTAGTCAACTTTAAGTTGACTTCCCAAACACGGTCTATCGAACCCAAAGATTTAAGTCAATGTCCTAAAGAGTCTAAATTCCAGTTCCTAACTAGTCTCCTAACAATGAGAGTTAAAGGCCGTAATCAAGCTCCATCATTTAGACTGTTTCCAATATTTAGTTTTAGAAATCAAACTTATTCTGAAAAATCTAATGCAAATGCAACCATGTTTTTGTGAAGTATATTTTTTAAATTTTACTCATTTTTATGGATTTTAAAGAATTTTGTAATTTTTATGGATTTTAGACTTTGCATTTTTTATGTTTTTTTCTAATTTTTAGAAACAAGTCTTTGTACAAGAATTTTACAAGATAAATTACCCATATTTTATTTGAATTAAATAACTAATGTATTTTACAAATTTTATATGCAAATATTTTTTTGAGGATTAAATGAGTTTTACACATATTTTAATAGATATGATTTAAATAAGTATAATACATATTGAATATACATATTTTAAATACATATATTAATTAAGAATTTTAAATAAGGATTTTAAATAAGGATTTTAGACATATTTTAAGGATTTTATACATATTTTACTTATTTACAATCATTTTATAAATGAATAAATGGATTTAAACTAACCATCACCCACTTTTTATGGATTTTATTGATATAGAAATTTCATAAAAGTATGAGTTATGGATGCAATTATTTATACAATATATACACACCCCCTATACTTAGCTTGTGCTATGTACTCATAGCGTCAAAAGAGAAAAAGGACATAACTCGTGCTAAGTAAAAGTGAGTGAAAAAGAATAAAAGAATAGAAGTCAGTCGACCCCCCTATATCTACGATCAGGTCATCGTAATGGAAAAAAAAATGAGGTGACTGAGGAAAAGGAATATATAACCGAAGGAACAAAAGAAAGAAAGAAAAACGAAATCACTCGATCCCCCCTATACTTAGGATAAGGCATCCTAAGTATAGAAAAGAATGTGGCCAAAAATAGGGACCAATGATTAGTGTAAAAGAAAGGAAAATAAAATAAAAGTTAAAAGAACAAAATCGAAATGCGAGAATCTATGGGCACTCGGCCCCCTTATACTTAGGATCTAGTATCCTAAGCATATAAGAGAAACAAAAAGGGGGACGATTGTGGACTACGAAGAATATACATGTGGTGTACTCCAGAAAAATCGAAAGGCTCACAGGTCTCTGTACATGATGAAATGAAGTGGAAAAGTAGTCATGTATCCTGTACAATGTAGATCATCTCAACCTAGGTCCTACTGAATCATCTGCTGTGCATGTGCATACCCACCGCTAGCTGAACATGTAGATCTACCTCTGTAAGTAAACTCTGTGTGTGGAATAGATCTCTTTACTAGAAATACACATCTCTAGAGTTGGACTACAGATGGTGTCTATATGTGTAATCATCACACCATATGACTTTCTACACTGAATAGACTGAATGATCTTTGAAATATAATCAACTGACTCTCGTGTTGGAATATGTGTACTCTCAATCTGCAGCACTGAGATACCTACTGCTATTTACTACTCATCTATATCTGATGTGAACTCTGTATCTATATGTGAATAGTCATATGCAAAACTAGGTACCATGTGATCTACTCTATGCTCCTTTAGGAAATCGTGGGTATACAATTAAACGCTCTCAAGATCAAGAGACTGTTTCTCATCTATGTGCTTTCAATCCTCTACAAGACTGGTGTACTCTAAAGTAAATGATAATACTAATCTGGGACTGCTACATCCTTTCGCCATCTCAATGTGTATCTCTCCACTATCTATGCAGAATGATACTCTACCAACATCATAATCAAAGAGTGCTCTCGATGTCTGAAAGAATGATCTCCCAAGAATGATTGGATCAAGGTGTAACTGCATAGGGAATGTCATACTAGGATAGTAAAGTCCACTAGGAACTAAAAGCCCTGAACGGTTACGATAATGTTCCTCAACACACCTTTAGGTCTCTTCACAGATCGATCTGCAAACTGAAGTATCGCTTATGATTTGTGGAGAGGACCTAGGTTGAGCTTATCAAGTAAATAAGATGGAATCAAATTAATCAAGGAACCATTATCTAAGAGAATACGCTGGAATGCTGATAACTCAGGTTTTGGCAAGCAATAACTGAGGTGTCGATGTAGGTAGAATCACTCGGAATCTAAAACCCGAGTTGATCAAACAGAATCCGAATAAAAAAGGAGAGAGAACAAGTAAGCTCTCCTAATTTATCCTTTAAACTAATTTTTATCTACGTATACCTTTAATATGACTTTCGAGGAAATAAAATAATTTCGAGATTTTCTTCTCTTCTTGAAAATACAAGAGAAAATAAGAAAGCACTCACAACTAGCACAACTTTATAAAAATTATCTCGAGAAAAATATGTGATAAAAATAAATGAAAAATAGTAAGAAAAATCATTGCGGTAGTTGTGTAACTATCTTAGAGAATTCAGTAAAAAATACAACTAAGATAAGGTCCACAAATACCCTATAGTTTAGGGGTATAAGTGTAAAAACGAATTGAAGTTCTGTAACAAAATGGTTCCTGGCAGAGATTGAAATGAAAGAAAAATTAAAAGATTTGCATTTAGGTCCCTACACGACGACCTAAATGCAAATACTGGAAAACTCTGGAGCGGCTTTGGATTTCTGGAATCTGCTTCGACTTATGATGCAATTTCTCTATCCCTTCGCAGTCGAGCTCAAGATTATAAAGTGGCACACGATCCATGCCGTCCAACGGGGACACGTGTCACAAAACTGTATACCTGGGATGTTCTTGACTGTTCTTCCCTTTCTTGCACTGATGATCGTAGTGCCTTCTTCTCCTCTTTATCTCCAGTAATCAATGGAGGTCTTTGGCCTCCTACAGGGCCAGAGGGGTGTCTCCTACACCCCTCGAGCTCGCCTGCGGGTGAGTGGCTGCAAGGATGTTGAATGTGACGGAGATGCATCATCGAAGGTGGCAGTTCAACTGCAAACGTCAACTGGAATGAGAAATAGTTCATTTGAAGATCTTTTCGAAGGAGAAGCTTCAGATAATGGTATTAATGGCTCCTAACATGATGACGACCATCAATAAACATTTTGTTGCTCGATTCTAGTTTGAATCGTCTGAGAAAATTAAAGATTTCCAGTTCTAAAAATGACGTGAAGATAGGATAGAAATGGATAGCGATTTGGAAGGAATGCGAAGAGATCCGAGGGGTGTGAAGTATTGTGCATCTAAGAAGGATATCTAAAGTCTCTAATTACGCCCTTAAAGATGATAAACACGTCACAAGAATCTAGAATTAAATGATAAAAGTTGACAAAATACCTGGGATAGCAGAGTATATGACTCTGTTGGATGTCGCTCGATGGGGCGGCTTCCCGGAGCTCCACGCGTACGGTGGCGGCGATGCAAGGCGAGCTAGGCCTTGGAACGTCTCCTCCGATCATCCCTCTTCCACGTAGTGGCCTCTAGTTGGAGCTGTAAACCCCGGATCAAGGTGGAGCACGGTGGGTAAAGGTGGCTGACGACTAGTTATTTTCTGGAAGTGGTGAGCTCAAGAGTGTTCGTTGTGAATGGCGATGTTTAAGACCCTTCATAGAGTGGTCTGAAGGGAGCTAGGTAGAATCCAAGGGCTGGCATGGATTAGGTTAGTTAGGAGAGGAGAATGTAGGGTTTAGATCGATCGAATAGGTTATGAGATGGTGGGTAGAAGTTGTTGAAGATCGGAGGTTAGAACAGAAGCGGCAACAACTTCTTGAAGTAGAAGACATGTGTCAACACCAGGTTGGCTAAATAGTTAATATATACTATAAATTAGATATTACATTGTAAATAATAGAATTTTAAATAGGTATAAAAATGAAAAGTATAGATAATTAAATTATCTAAATTAATGTATAATTTGTTTTAATAAATAATAAATATTTTATGAAATATAAATATTATATTAATAAATATGTATAAATAATACTTAATAAATATGTTTTGGATTTTTAAATTTAATAAATTAATAAACAGTATTTAATTTTATATTCTATTAATTATTAGGATAATAAATAAAATATGTATGAATTTTATAGATTTTAATAAAATTAATTTAAGTATATTAATAAATATGGATATAAGTGATGTAGTATAAAATTACATATAAATTAGGGTTTTCGATTTATTTAGAATATTAAATAAGCTCCAAAAATTATGATATAAATTGAGGCTAAAATACAAGAAAATAATAGAAATTATAAAGTTATTAAAGCAATAAACAATGTGTGTTAAATAAAATAAATAGCCTAGAAACCCAGTTGTGGTTATGTCCCGAAACCGACTTTTGGCAAACAGACTCCGATTTTAGTAAATTAACTTCATTAATTATAGAATATTATTTTATGAACTTTAAAGGTGAGTGGAGTGAAATTGGAGTTCGTTTGAGAAAGTTATTATGTTTGGAAGTTGAGATTTTGATAATTTATAAGTTGGATTTGTTGGCATGTATACATGATAATATTTTTAACTTATTTTTTTATTTTTCTATAAATTTTTAGAAATAATTAGGAAAAGGGTTCGCTGAGAAATGTGTTCATATAAATTAACTAGAGATAATTGAAGTTTTGATAATTATTAGATAAATAATGAAGAGTGTGTAAAGTGTGGAGTTAATTATTTTTATTTATTTTCTTTCCTTATCTCCCCCTACTTATTTATTTGTTGACTAACCCATGCTGACTTGGTCTCGGGGATTATGTTATAAATATATCTTTCAACTACGTTTATTTTCTTAGTCACATTGTACAAATATACATATCTCAAATTTGCCTTCTTTTTATTTTCATGTTTTTAATGCATAAAAGTGTATTTTTATTTATGAATAGGGTTTTGTTAAAAAGTGGAAATTAATTGATATTTACATGTATTTGTTAAGGGTTTTAAGATAAAATGCAGACAAAATGTTAATGAATCATGGATTCATCAAATGCAGCATCTTCAATCTGACATGTGACAGTGAGCTCGAGAATCTCTTTTCTTCATAGGTACCTTATTCTGAATAGCACACAAGGTTGCCTTGGTCAATACATGTTTCTCCACTCTTGATCTCTTTTTCCTACGTGTTGTGCATTTATCCCTCAATTGATTCTTGAGCGTAGGAAAATGATCCAAGGCATCGTGAAGTGGAATCTTCAGAAAAATATGATCTTTCAATAACCGATTAGTTTCTGGAGTGACGACATTCTTTTTGGTTTTTTATTTCCTTTTCCATGCAAAGCATCGAGAAAAGGAACAAACTCAAGTACAAAAAAATCAACATTTTTATTCAAATCGGGATCACCATTTACATTGAGAGTTTTAGAGGTATGTACAAAACTCCCTACAATGGGAGAAGAAACATCTACTTCGGGAGTGTCTTCATGGTCTGGTGTGGTATCATCATCTGATTCACCAGTGTCCAAGTCAACGGTCTCGGCATTGCTCCCCTTTCTCTTTTTATCAAGCTGGACATCATGCTGATCTTCATCATCATGGTGATCCTCCTCCTCAGCATCCATATGTGTATCATGGATTGGCTCTCGGTCCTTATCATGTGCCCTCTCCTCCTCTCGATCAAGTGCTCGTGGTGATCTACCGCTCCTACGATGAATGAAGCTAGATAAAAATTCATGAAAAGAGATCATACCTGTCGTGGTGTCTACCTGATCTGGGTGCCTCCTCTTGTTTTTCGGGTTCATCTGAGGCTGGGCTGGGAGAGTAGTCTTGGGCGCAGTTAACTCATCCAGACGATGGTTAACCCACTTCATCTCAGTCTTCTGTGCAGTCTGGAGCGTGCTTAGCATATCAATGATCTGATTTAGTGACAGGGCCTGTGAAGATATCTCAGACTCAGTGTGATGACGCTGGCTATCTATTCTCTCCAGCCTAGGAGTGTGTTGTGGCGCGTACAACTGAGGAGATCTCTGTGGTGTATATGAAGACTGTTGTTGCTGGTAATGATGTGGCTGCCAATGTGAAGCATGGTATTGAAAAGAATGTGGTCTCTGATATGTGTGCTGGTGAGACTGTTGCGGTGTGTAATGCTGGCGGTGCTAAAAATGCGGACGTCCATGCTGTAGATGGTGGTACTGCTGCTGTTACTTGTGGTGTACACTCTGAGGAGTGAAGTGTGATGAAGATTGAATCGGAGCGTACCATATCCCATTGATCTCAAGAGTGTCTTGAGAATCAACATCAACATCTCTAGGCTGGTGATCTAACTCGAATCGACATTAGACAGCTCCTTATGCCAATCAATCTGCGGAGTCTCGGTAGGCTGAACTGGCTCGCTCTGAACAAAGTGAATCTGACAGATGGGAGGAACGAGTTAAGATCTTCGAACAGACTGAGAAGTCGAAGAAGGACATGTCTGCCGGTACTAAAGATGCAAGTCCGTCACCTTCTTCATTAGATCAGTCAACTCTTGGGGAAATAAATAAACGAGAGTTTCTCCAACACTCACAGTGGCTGCTGATGAATCTCCATACCTTTATTCTATCATTTCGGCCTCAAAAACCCCAGCAAATGCATGAAAATGACATCCATTTGTACATAGAAGCATTCATTATTCATTCTATTAATTATACATTAAATAAGGTTTTTAATGCCAAAATTATAGAATAAAGAGAAGAAAAGAAAAAAGGAGTAAAATATTGCAAATATTTTATGACCCTAACCCCGAGACCAAGGCCAGCATGGAATTGGTCGACAAGGAATAAAGTAGGGGGAGATAAGGGCCAGTGTACAATAAATACCTCATTTAATCATGCATTTATTTATGTATTTTGACACCTATTTTGTACATAATTATTCATTAATCAAATAAAGAAACTTTGTACATGAAAGTTGTAGATAATAATGTAAATAAAAATACAAAATTGAGTTTGCCTAAAAATAATACTCAGTGTACATTTTATACACAGAATAAAAAGCTAAAATCTCAACTTCACAGACCCATATCTTGCCAATAAAACTCCAAATCACTTAAACTCACCTTTAATTGTATATAGCTTTCCAAGAACTATTTAATAAAATTGGTTTCATAATTTTTGGAGCCCATCTGCAAAAGTTAGGTTTTTGGCCTTCATTGTGCAATCTGCCTGATTAAAAATTCAATTTATTCATTGTCCATTATTTTTTTTATCAAATTATATTTTTAGAATTTTGTAAATAATGTGTATAATACATGTACATATTGAGATTAGAATAAAACTAAAAAGGATTTATAAAATAAAATAAGTCTATGCAAGATAATAGGCATAATACCTATGTTAAGTATATATCTAAATAAAGAGGGGAAACATTCTTTATTCTTTCATATTTTTATAATATTGTAAATATTACATATAACTTACTAAAAATTCAAATCTAAAATAAAAAAACCAAGAAAATACATTAAATAAATAAAGTATATATAATATATAGGAAAAAGACCTATAAGTATACCTACATATACATATACCTATTTATTTAAATATGAAAATAAACTCATAAAAATTAAATAAAAATACCCTCACACTCACAAAAATAAATTATAAATTTATAAAATAAGACAATAAAATAATTAACTAAAATAAACAAAATAAAAAATAAATTACACAAAATACATGTAAATACATGCATACATACATTATTAAATTAAAACCATAATAAAATACTTTGAAAAAATTAAATAAAAATCATAACTAAATACTACACGAATTAATACACATTTTTTATTTTATAAGAGAAAATTATAAAATCATTTATTAGGTCAAATAAATCAATTTCGAGTAAAGTTCCCTATTTTGTCCTTTTGCGGCCGATGTGGACCAATGAGGGCGCAGCCCTTGTTGACCGCCCGGTCAACTGTCCCATCTGGGACTTGGCGTCTCAGAACTGTCTTTTCCCCGAATTTCTTCCCTTTTTTACTCCCATCTCGTCCATCGATCGAGCTCGCTTTCTTCACAAGAAATGATCCCTGATGATCACTGATGCCCACCGATATCTTAGACCAACATGATGCTCATTGTTTATAAATAAGAAGCTCCTCCCCCTCCTCAAATTTGGCCAATTTCATCCACCCAAAAGCCTCTATTTTGATCCTGGGACATTCCTCGTGACAGGGGGAGCGTTCCAGCACCTCGAATCGGCTGGAGGAGGGAAAGTTTTGACGCGGCGGAGCTCTGGCGTCCGTCCTGCTCCCTGGTGGCCCCCAGGTATAAGAGCTGCCCTTTATTGCATTTTTAGGTAGATTTTAATTCTAAAATTTAAATTCTGTTCTTAGTTTAGTCTGTAGATCATTAGCGTAGCGTGAAATCGAAAAAACGAAGTTCGCCAGAGCGGCTCCGGCGACTTCTTCACTGTGATCTCGACCGTTTCCAACCGCCCCAGTCACCTCACTTCGTTCCCCATCACCTGCTCCATCTCCCGATCGCTTTTGTTCAACCAAGGACCCTCAGTCCTTGCGAATCAGAGCTTCACCTCTGCCTAACGCCGGAGCTCCTCTGCCTCACCCCATTTTGCGATAGAGCTTCAAAAACTGGGGTCAAGAAGATAGCCCTCGTTCCCCCAGTTCTTCCTGTGCAGGTCTGAAGACGAAAGGAGCCCATTTGGGCTCGATTGGAACCAGGAAGCGACTCCTGGAGGTCCCGACCTTCATCGACCTCGTCCGAGCTCCTTGGACGTCCAGGAGCCATGGCGAGACCATCAGCAGACGCGGAAGGCCTCCAGCTACATCCAGACCATCTCAGACGCGAGGGAGAAGCCCGGAGGAGCCCAAGCTTCACGATCGAAGCTCGCCGCATGCGAGCTTCTTCCCTGTTCTTCTAGGGGGCTCCATCGCCGTCAGATCAGGAGGCGCGACCCAGATTGAACGAGGACCGTCAGATGAAGCCCTGCACCCACCGTCCGATCAGCGAGGCTGATCTAATCTCAGCCTTCATCTGCAAACCGGTATTAGCCGATGGATGCGCGACACGTGTCAAGTGGACGAAGATCAACCGTTGGATCGCGCTCCTTTGGGGGTAAATTTCAGATACATCCCCTGCTTTTTTGTATTTATATTTTAATGCCATAAATAAAACTTCACGTTGTAAATAAATTGTAATATTTGCAGTAGGCCCCCTGTAGTTTCTGTAATTGCAATTAGGTCCCACAACGCCTCACGTGCAGTCCCACGTGAGGCACGTGATTTTTGCACTTTAACCCTGGCGGGTTCAGTTAATTGTAAAACAACCCCAAAAATAAAAATAAATGTTTATTTCTGTAGTAATTTTTGCACTGATGCCCCTGAGAAATATTTTATTTGCAAAAATGTCCCTGTCAGGCCATATATTCTTGTATGCTTTGTCCATTTATTTCATGCATCTTATTAACTTGAAAAATTCTACAAAAAATTAATATAAGTTCCTGTTAGCTTGTTCTTGTACGACATATTTTTATTTTTAATTTTGTTGCATTTTTGCATTTACTAAAAATAAAAAACATGCATTTTATTTACTGTCTAGCTTATAAAATACCAAAAAAATAGCAAACCACCTTGAAAAATCCCAAAAAAATTCCCTATGGTCTATTTTATCACATTTTAGTGTTAGTCCAAAAATCACTAAAAATCTCAAAAGAAAAACCCTAAAAATTCAAAAATACTCAAAAACTTCTAAAAAATATAAAAAATTATAGAAAACTCTAAAAAATATAAACTCAACTCTTGTAGGTTCTATATTTTGTCCTCTATTTTTAAAAATAGTTGGGAAAAATTTATTGGCTGTTTTACATTTTAATTCCCATTTACCCCCAGCCAGTAGCTAAATCCTTTTTTTCCCTTATTTTTCTATTTAAAAATACCAAAAATATTTTGAAAAATGCCCAAAAATCATAAAAATAGTAAAACATCATGAAAATACCAAAAAGATTTTATTTCTGCATTTTTGAGTATTTTTGTATATTTTTATAAATATTATATCACCCCTCTCTCTACATTATATATATATATATATTCCCTTATTGAAAAAGAAAATTAAATAAATATATATATGCCTATTTATTAATGTATAACAATCTGAAAATTAAATTAAAAAAATATAATATATATATATGTATATAGTGTATGTATTTTATGCTTTATACATACCCTTCATGGGTATATATCTTTATATATTTATATTTTATAAATTATATATATAATACATGAATATATATACGTATATATTATTAAAAAAATAATATAAAAAAGAGAAAAATAAAAACAATAAAAACCCACAAAAATAGGATTCACACAAGGATGACTCTGTTGTACATGTACATAATAGGCTACTTCATTTTTGCATTGCTCTCTGTGGTTCGACCTCTACATACTTATTCACTGTACATCTTGTGGTAGAGTAATAAATATCAATTCACACTTTTGGGACTTAATTAGTTCATTCTTTTATTGTGGGTTAATTGCTGATCAACATGGTGTTCTGTGAGCGGTCGCCTCAACGACACGATATATATATTATTTATTGTGACCCTTGCGGAATATCGTGTTATCAGATGGAGCCGTTGCCGGGGAGCAATGAGCATAGCCTATTAATTTTTGTCATTCTTGTTTAAAAATTGATGAGCAGCTATTTATTTTGCAATTGATCACTATGCTTTATTGATTTATTTATTGTGATTAATTCTTTCCTGCTTATTTAATTGATTGAGCTATACTAATTAAATCTCTTTATGACTTTGATGCAAGGGCCCGCCACGCAACGATGGTTTCTTAGGGAGCCAAGGAAGCCGAGCTTGGAGGAGGGTGGTCTTCACCTCATGACCATCTGGAGAGAGCACCAAGGATGCAAGGACATGTGATTTAGATAGGTCTAGAGCAAGTAGGATTCTTTTGTAATTTATGGTGAGAGAAAGACAATTTTGGCATGTAATAATTAACAGGACTCTACTCTTCACAATGAGGTCCAGTGCCCGGGTGATTGTTCACCTGGGGGCCTCATCGCGATTTCTCCGAGTTTTCATTGCTTTCTTTTCTTTGTTTCCCGCAGTTTTGAGCTTTCCGCCTTTATTTTACTTTGTTTTGTGTGCTTGGAGCCCCTAGATATAGGTTGCTTGATTCGGTATCTAGGTCCAAACATTAATAAGAATGCATGTTCCTATAGTTTACTTCGTATTGATCTTGTCAAATATAAACAAGCCGCTCATCTGTCTCTTAGCCCTTGTGCCACAGCGAGCCCCACAAAGCGCTATCTTCCTAAACTCAAGTGTGTTGAGCAGAGGAGGGGTGAGCTAAGACCGGACCTTTCAGGCTAAAGATGAATGAGCGACTTATGGTTCTTCACGCTAATAGCAGCTAATGTTTAGGGCGATTTTGTGCCTTGCATACCGACATGTAGATAGGTTTAAAATTCTATTTTGCATACCGCATGGAGAGAGCTGGGATGCACTGTAAGTCTTCTAACTCAGCATGCATCATTGGGTTCAATGGTGAGATTTCCATCATGGAACCACTTGCACGACTTTTCCGCTATCTCCCTCTGATTTTGAGCACCTAGGACTTAAATGAGAATCTACAAAAATGTTAGGCACTGGCATGAAAATAGACTCAAAAAAAAGTGAAAACCCAAAAATTAAAATAAGGGGACTGCTAAATAAACTTTGACCTTAATTGAAATCTGTAATGGACTATCATTGTACCGGGTTCATAAAGCCCTCATTGTTTTCAGGTACCTTGGAGGGGGACCAAAACCCTGCTCCCTTGAGCGAGTGCGACCCCCTAAGGATTAAAGCCAAAAACCCAGTTTGCAACTGCCTTGTGTATCGCCTGGAATTCCGAAGTAATGGCGCTTCTATCGTACGTAGGCGAGTAGGACTTGGTCACCAATGATGACTCTCTGTTGTGTAGAGCATCGACCCTAACCGAAGTATTGACCATAGGCCATGCCTTCACGGGGGTGTCTGTCTCATTGTCCTGCGTCCGAGTAGGTTCTTGCATGCTCACGGGTGATTCCGTTGCGAGCGAGAACCGAAGTATTGGTTTCGCCTATCGGCTTCCTCTCTCTATTTCTTTGGCTGAGTAGGGA
Organism: Ottelia alismoides; assembly: GCA_037367405.1. Classification (NCBI taxonomy): domain Eukaryota; kingdom Viridiplantae; phylum Streptophyta; class Magnoliopsida; order Alismatales; family Hydrocharitaceae; genus Ottelia; species Ottelia alismoides. Next base: position 257,918 of record JAZKJV010009140.1, on the reverse strand, counting down.
TCCAGGAAGGGTTACAAGGACTCCAAAAAGTACAGACTACAGGTTACACAGGAGGAGGACAAGTACGGGATACTCTTCTGGCAGTAGTCTCTCTCCTATAGGGTAGCGTACTAAGGACTTGTTATAAGATTTGCCTGAAATCACAACTCTAAAAATGAAAAGATAATAAATAGCCGAACCTTCACGGCTTCACATGGCGTGAGTTGGTGAACCCGATTTTGTATTGTGTTTGTATGGATCTAGATTGAGGTTCAAAGATCAAGTCCCGCGCCTTTGCGCACATTTCGTTGTATCTCCCTTTGACCACCCAGCTCAGTCGAGCCTCTCTACTATTTTACACTCCTTTTATTCCTCGTTGACCATCGTATCCTTCTTCCAACATCCGATCTTCTCTTGTACTTCGCGAAGTTGATCCATGGATTGTTTCCGTCAGGATCTTCCCGACACCCACATCGATTCCATGGACTCAACTCTGCCAATAAATTCGAGGCGATTCCCGAGAACCCTATCCGGACTTTGCGGACCGATCTCCAGACTCCTCGTCTTCTACCTTTCTCTTGACCACCCAATAAACCAGGATCACTTTTGTCCCGTCTTCGCCGTTGTGAAGGGAAGTCGATTACAGTCCACATCCTTTTCCGTTCACAACACGCTGGGGTTGACTTGAATTCCAGCTTCATCACGGCAGCTGAACACAATTGCATGTGATCTGATTTGGACTATCTCATTCTACAGATAGAAGACAGAGCGAGCCCTGGAGACTACTCCGGAGTTCATTTCGTCCGACTCAGACCCTGATATGGCTCCTGGAGGAAAGGGTAAGGGTCAGCAGCCACCCCAACCAGAAGGACAGATGCCAGACCAGAATCAAGTCAATGCACAATTGTTGGCGTCTATCCAGGCCATTCAACAGCAACTGACCGAGCAGGCCCTCACGCAGACAGCATTTCAGGATATGTTGAATGATATAATGAACCGAGACGAGGGAGGAGGAGGTAGAGGCAGAGGAGGCAGAGGAGGAGGAGGTGGAGGTGGAGGTGGTGGTCCTGATGGTGATGAACCTGAACTACCGCCACCAAAGCCTACACTTAAAGAGACATACAATCCGAGAGACAGCCAGATGACCGAGTGGATCCTTATTCCACCAGTACACGCTCACTTTGAGCTGAAGCCCCAGTTCATTTCTCTTCTCCATGCATTCCTTGGAAATACCAATGAAGAGTCGTACATTCACCTGCAGCAATTCTCCCGCATTTGCCGCACCACTCACTATCCCAATGTCCCTCTGGACATTGTCAAGATGATGGCGTTCCCCTTCAGCCTACAAGACAAGGCCCTCTATTGGGTCAACCATCTGGGGAAGGTTGTGACGACCTGGGAGGAGCTGAAGTCAGCCTTCCTGCATAAGTATTACCCTCTCGGTCGGCTCAACCAGATGCGGGCCCGAATTAGTAACTTCTCCCAAGGACCCCATGAGTCAGTACACGAAGCATGGGAGAGATTCACCGATCTGCAGGAGAAGTGTCCCCATCATGAGATTCCGAAAACCAGCCTGGTCCAGCACTTCTTTGGGGGACTGAACATTGGGAGTCAAAGGCTCGTTGACGCAGCATATCGAGGTTCACATTTCAACAAGAATGAAGAGTAGTCTGATAAATATTCGAAGAAATGGCCAAAGGAGAGGCCGCCCTCTCTTCATCCAAGGCACATCAGAAGCAACCCCAGATCCTTCAGAAGCAAGTTCACATGGCAGCATCCAAAGAGGCAGAGAGAGATGAGAGCTCCAACCTCAGTATCATCGGGGGCCATCTCTTGAAAGTTGACATCATTGAGAAGAGATCACAGGACATCAAAAAACTCGCTGGATCGAGAAAAGGACTCATAATTTAGACAAGCTTGATCAGATCAACAAGTACCTTGAACTGTTGGTGGGCACCATCAACTCTGTTCAGTCGGCGACACCATCAGAAGCTCCCGCTGAGAAGAAGGACGAGCAGCAACCGCATCATCAGCCTCAGCTGAGCCATCAGCCACCGAACGTGTAGGCGCCCGACCAGGGCCAGCCGTAGCAGCAGATGGTTGTGTACCAAGCAGAGTTTCTTCCAGGACCTGATCCAGTTTTCCCACCACCACCCCTGATTCAGGAAGTGAACGAGGTATGGACCAACGATGCACAGCCGACCCGTCCTATGGGACAACCCCAGGGTCAGACACTTGCCAACCGACTATACCACCAACCTCAGGGTGGTCGTTATGGACAGTCCTCTCAGCCTCATCAGCAGTACCATCAGCCTCCCCATTATGCAAATCAATGGAGGCAGAATCAGCCGTACCAGCAGCAGCAGTACCGCCATCCATAACCGATTCATCAGTATGCGGCTGCCCCACCTCAGCAATATCAGCAGTATCCTCCCCCCACTTATCAGCAACTTCAACTTCCTGCACCACCCCAGCATCACCAGCAACAACCTCCGCACCCATCCTTGCAACAGCAGCGTGGTCTGCACGCTGAACCCACCGAGGTACCCCCTGTAAACCCTACCATGGATTGTCTGGCCCAATTTGTCAAAGGGCTAGCGGAAATGACCAAGCATCTTGACGACCTGACCGCCACCAGAACCACCATCCCATCTCAGGTCGAAGCCAACCCCAATAACATCAAGAAGAAAGAGCAGGTAGAATGTGATGTCTTGTCCGTGTCAGAAAATGATATTACTGTGTATTCTAATGCTGTTACTCTCAGGAGCGGTAGGGCCTTGCCTCCGCCTGCTACAAAGATTGGGGTGAATAAAGAAACAGGTGGATCGTTATCTTCCACATCAGTCGTGCCAGCTACATGGGCGGGTGAGGAGGAAGAAGAAGGAGAAGCCATTCCAGCCGTCGTGCATTTCCAGCAACCTCAGCTCAAAATACAAAAAAATCAGCAAAACCAAAAACAACAAAAAGAAGCTTGCAGCCGAAGCAAAGCCGCACCAGCATTGGAGGAGCCGCCAGCAGCAGCCGATCCCTCACCAGCCGACGGAGCAGACGCTACACTTTTTGCTGCCCTGCAGCACCAGCATTCTAGGATATAGTTTGTACTCCTTTTTGTAGTTCGGATGTACAACATTCTATGGGCGATGATTTTGATGTAAATAAGAACCCTATTTCTCCTACTAGAGATGTACATATTCCTTTTCCTCATGCAATAGAAAAATCCAAAAAAATTGCAAAACGAAAAAAGGCATTGTCTGATCCAGGAGTTGTGGAAATATTAGACAAGCTGACTGTTGAGATTCCCTTATTGAAGGCCGTGGAGTACATGCCAGCTGTGAAGAAAGGACTAAGGGAGGCATGTACCAACAGGCGTCGTACAACACAAGAAAACAGACACCGAGATGTAGAAAAACACGTTCTCTCCATGGCCACTGTGGCAGCCATCAACAGCCTCCCGTAGAAAAAGCAAGACACAGGAGCACCTCTGATCAGTTGTGAGATTTTTGACCAGGTCTTCCAGCGCACTCTCCTCGACAGTGGGTCCTCCATCAACCTTTTGCCATCGTCCATAATGCAAGAATTTGGGCTGGGTCCGCTCAAGCAGACACGAATGATCCTTCAGTTCACTGATCGATCCATCAAGCAGCCCCGGGGTCTTTTGGAAGACGTCGTAGTTAAAGTGCAGGAGATGCAATTCCCTGCTGATTTTGTAGTCCTTGATATGGACTCTCCAGCACCCCTACTCCAGACCCCTATCATCCTTGGTCGACCATTTATACGTACTTCAGGTGCCGTGGTTGATTATGGGTCTGGCAAAATTACTTTTAGCTCGGACACCAAGCAGATCACTATCAATATGAGTAGAGAGCCGAATGTCACAACTGATGAGAACCAGGCAGCACCCGAAGCAGACTGTGACTTTATTGTTGAGATTAGAGATTCATTCTTGTCATTGGACGATTCATGGACCTGAGAAATCCTCACTCACGAGGAAGACATGGAAAGCACAGTTACCCTTGGCTTTGATGATTCTTGGGAGACAGATTCTTAGATGCAGGCGCATCTCTTTGATCATTCACTCCAGACCGAACACGATCAGCTTAGCACAGAACCGTTCGACACATTACTGGGATCTCAGCCGATTGATGAGGATGGCAACACCCTCAAGGAAGTACATCCCACCACCAGCATAGTGTCTGAAGTGACCAACAAGTTGGACAGATCAACACCAGAACTCAAGCCACTTCCTGCAGGCCTGAAGTATTCTTTCCTTGCGGGTGGAGAACAAATGTATCTGGTCATCATCAACAGCAGACTGAATCCGGATCAGGAATCTCGCCTTCTCGAGGTTCTAGAAAAGAACCGCAAAGCACTTGGTTGGTGTGTATCAGATCTCCGAGGGATAAATCTGTCCTTGTGTTCACACCACATCTATCTGGAAGAAGATGCCAAGCCGTCCCGTGAATTCCAAAGAAGGTTGAACCCTAACCTTCGGGACGTCGTCATGAAAGAGATAAAAAAATGGTGTGACGCAGTCTTTATCTATCCCATCTCCGAGTCAAAATGGGTAAGCCCACTGCATGTAGTTCCGAAGAAATCCGGGCTTGCCATGGTTACAAATGATAAAGGAGAGGAAATATCGACTCGAATACCGACATCCTGGCGGGTGTGTGTTGACTACGGCCGTCTTAATGCAGCAACTAAGAAGGACCACTTCCCCTTGCCATTCAATATCAAGTACTGGAAAGACTAGCAGACAAGGAGTTCTTCTGCTTTTTGGATGGGTACTCCGGGTACAACCAAGTGGCGATCGCTTCTGAAGATCAAGAGAAGACTACCTTAACTTTCCCATTCGGCACCTACGCCTTCAAGAGAATGCCCTTTGGTTTATGCAATGCACTTGCAACCTTCCAAAGATGCATGTTAGCATTCTTCACCGAGATGGTAGGCAGTTTTCTCAAGGTGTTCATGGACGACTTCTCTGTCTATGGTGATAGTTTTGATTCTTGTCTTGAGCACCTAGACAGAGTGCTTCAGAAGTGTCGGGAAGTCAATTTAGTGCGTTCTTGGTAAAAGAGCCACTTCATGGTCACTGAAGGCATCGTGCTGGGTCACGTCGTTTCCAAACGTGGCATGGAAGTCGACCCGGTGAAGGTGGATGTTATTTCAAGTCTACAGCTACCTGAGACAGTGAAGAATGTAAGGTCATTCCTGGGGCATGTGGGATTCTACAGGCGATTCATCAAGGATTTCAGCCGCATTGCCCGACCTTTGACAGAACTTCTGTGCAAGGAAACCGAATTCAACGTGGATCAGCAGGTTCTCCTTGCTTTCAATCAGCTGAAGCAGCTTATCATTCAAGCTCCAATCTTACAACCGTCGGACTGGTCCCTTCCCTTTGAGATAATGACCGATGCGTCAGACTTTGCAGTCGGGGCTGTTCTTGCCCAAAGGAAAGACAAAGCGCCCTATGCCATTCACTATGCCAACAGAACATTAGATGAAGCACAAAGAAATTATACAGTGACAGAGAAAGAGTTGTTGGCTGTGGTTTTCGCCCTTGAGAAGTTCAGATCCTATTTGCTGGGATCAAAAGTCACAATTTTTACAGACCACTCTGCTATCCGGTACCTCCAGCAGAAGAAGGATGCCAAGCCGAGACTGATTCGATGGATCCTTCTCCTCCAGGAAATTGATCTGGAAATCAAGGACAAGCCTGGAGTTCAGAATGTGGTAGCAGACCATCTCTCCAGAATTGAGCAGCACGAACCTCCTCTGAACAGTGCACCCATTACAGAAACCTTTACTGACGAAGCAATATTAGCAGTGGATTCTCTTCCTTGGTATGCTGATATAGTCAGTTACCTCACCTCTGGGGTAACATCATCGGGTTGGACGAAGAATCAGAAGAACAAATTCATGTCGACCATCCGCTTCTACCAATGGGAGGATCCTCTTTTATTTAGGGAAGGAGCGGATTGCATTTGGCGCAGGTGCATCCCTCAAGAGGAGCAATCTAGTGTCCTCGAGCATTGTCACTCCCTCGAATCTGGTGGACATCACTCTGGAGATCGTACGGCTGCTAAAGTACTTCAGTGTGGCTTCTGGTGGCCCACATTATTTAAGGATGCAGCAGAATTTGTCAAGCGATGTATTGACTGTCAGAGATTGAAAGGTACACTCACTGCCAAAGATTCGATGCCCTTGAAAATCATTTAGATAGCAGACGTTTTCGATGCATGGGGCGTTGACTTCATGGGACCTTTCCCTAACAGTCAAGGTTTTGATCACATCCTTCTATTACGAGAGTCGTTGGGTTGAGGCTATCCCTGTTCGAGCCGCCGACAACTGAACAGTATGTCAGTTCCTGAAGAAGAATATTATTTCGCGGTTCGGGATACCGAAAATTCTCATATCAGACGGGGGTAGCCATTTCATTAATAAAGAGGTCAAGAAATTGACGAAGGAGTACGGCATCGATCATCGCGTCACATCTCCTTACCATCCTCAGACCAATGGTATGGCAGAATTATCAAACAGAGAAATCAAGACTATTCTGCAGAAACTTGTCAGGCCAAACAGAAAAGACTGGTCCCAACTCTTGGACTCGGTCTTTTGGGCTTACAGAACCGCCTACAAGTCTCCCTTGGGCATGTCGCCCTATCATCTTGTATACGGCAAGTCGTGCCATCTACCAGTTGAATTAATTCACAAATCTTTGTGGGCAGTTAACAGTTGCAATTTGGACTCACGCAAAAGTGGTCAGAAAAGAAAGGATGATCTGAACAGACTCTTGGAGTTCCGAGACAATGCATACGATAACAATTTGATGTACAAAGAGAAGGTGAAACGCTGGCATGACCGGTACATCAGACGAAAGACCTTTGATGTTGGACAGAAGGTGTGGTTATTTGATGCAAAGTTGCGGATCTTCCCAAGCAAATTGAAGAGTAAGTGGACAGGGCCATTTCGAGTTTGTGAAGTGCGTGACAATGGAAGTATTGCCATATCAGAATTGTCCCCTGACGCACAGCCATTCATCATCAACGGTCAACTCTTGAAACCGTAACTCGAACCAGATACATTCTTGGCCGTTGTAGACTCCGTACAGCTCGTGCACCATGATGATATATCCACAACAGCTACAGCATCAGAAGATTCAGACGATGTACTCCAAAAGTTGTTTAACTGATTTTATTCCTTTCTTCTTTTCTTCTTTTCTTCTTTTCCTTTTCTATCTTCTTTTTGTATCTAAAAGGTGCCGCCCTTGTAGACAGTTTTCTATACTTAGGATGTACTTTGTCCTAAGTATAGGGGGGATGTGCAGCCCGAGTTTTTCATTTCATTTCGATCCTCTCCATTGTCTCCTCTTCTTGTCTATACTTAGGAGTATCTTACCCTAAGTATAGGGGGAGACAATCTGAGTACAACCTGTGTATTCCCACCCTTGACCCTCCTTGCTTTGTGTACAGTCTGCTATACTTAGGATTATTTGATCCTAAGTATGGGGGGGACGGTCAACTTCTCATTCATTCATTCACATATATTCTTTAGATCTGTCTATACTCAGTACGAGTTATGTCTTCTCTTGTTTATTCGACGTATGAGGACATAGCTCAAGCTAAGTATAGGGGGGTCGTATATACCATGTATATACTATAAGCCATAACTCATACTGAAAAATAAAACATCAGTTCAATATAAAAAGTAATAAGTAACTCTATAATAATAAAAGATGATTGTGAGCTCCTCGGACTCTTTGTACTTGTACTGATTAATAAGTCAGGAAAAGCGTTTTCTGCAAAATATTCTCTCTGAAAAATCTTTTGAAAATCGCTTGCAAAATAGTGTGTACAAGTATTCAACCTTTGTAAAATCAGTTTTGTGTGTAAAATTTATTTTCTTTGAGTTAAATAAGAATATGTGAAAATCAGTGTGCAAATGATTGGAAAAATTTGTTTGTCAAAATTGCTTTGAAAAATCTATCTATCCTGTGTGAAAAACATTTGTAAAATTATTTTCAAATGCGTGAACATGTTTGTCAAAATTAGTTTAGACTATAGTTTTCTGAAATCTTTTGAAAATAATTCTCGAGTAAGTCTGAGGAGTCTGCACAAAAATTTATCACACAAAAATAAGCAATAATCCCAAATAAAGCTTATAAGAGCCAAAACCTTGTTGTACAACAAATACAGTTTTTCTTCTTTTGTATATACTGATTAATAAATCAGGTTAGATACCTACACAGTATGATTTGAAAAATAGTGTGAACCGTTTGAAAAATTTGCTGTGAAATGTTTTCAACCTGTGTAAAATTGTTTGGTTTGCAAAACTTTTCTTTGTGTTGAATAAAGGATTTGAAAAACCTATGTACAAATGTTTTGAAAATTGTTTGTCAAAATTATTGTGGAAAATGTATATATATAGTGTGAAAAATCTTTGCAAAAATAGTTTTCAAATGTGTGTAAATGATTGCAAAAATTATCCTGTACTATAGTTTGCAAAAATTATTTCTAAACCAGATCTGAGGAATAAAAGCATCATTACAAATACTTGTAAATCATAAAACACATAAAATTCTTTCTGTACAAGCTAAATAAATTACTTCATTCAAACATGTAAGGTCTTTGAAAATCCATACCTTTTGTAAATAAAGCGGTACGCCTGTGTAAATAAGTGTAAGTACTTTCTATATGTGTCAACCTTCTTATTTGCAAAAATTTCTTTGTGTGAAAAGATTCTTTAATTTTTTGTAAATTCTTTGTGAAAAAATGCATCATTCATTGTGCATAGCATGAGCATACCATTCATATTCTTTTTGAGTGAGCTTGATGATTGAATCAGTCCAATAAAGTCTCAAGTTGGAGCTTGGTTAGACCTTACCGCACCTAACTGCACTGGAACCTTACGGGAACTAGGTTTAAGGTACTTCAGGTCTATGCAGACTTAATTCTTTGAGAAATCAGGGCTGGGTTCAAGTCACCTCAACTGACTAACTAGAACTTTTCGAGACACACGCATGACTCTTGCCGACTGTGACCTAACTTGGACACTTGCACCTTTCACTTGGCTCAACTCAGTTGGAGTGGTGAGGGGGTTGTATTTGCCAGTTTGAGACGTACACGGGTGGAAACATTCGTCCTCATCTAGGGAGGGAAGTGCACCCCAACCTGGTCCAATAGCCATGAGGTCTAAAGACAGGAGATTGTGGGTTGCGATAAAGCTTCAAAAGAGGGATAGTCTACTAGCTCAAGAGGAAAAACTCCTTATGTTAATGCTGAAAAAATAAATGGTCATGCCTGTACAAAAATAAAATGCCTGCAAAGTATGTACATATGTTGTAAGGCCAATAAGCAAGCTTGAGTTCCAAAGTCAAACATGTGAGCCTGCAGCTGGATGACTTGACTACACTGGTCTTGCATCCTATGATAGGTAGCTACACTGGCTACCGTCCATTCTTCTCTTCACCTCCTCCTCTTGAGCTGGTTGCCACTTGAACTTAGAAGGGAATACCCTGCTCCTCGAGGAAAGAGTTGTTGGATTGGGGAATCATTGGGTTGTCATTCTGGAGAAGTCAGTTCCTTTGTCATTTCAGTTGGGGAGAGCCATTATCACTTACAATGTACAAGTCATCTTCATAGTTATAAGGGTTTGCATATGATGGAGACCAGTTCTGACAGGGCTATTGAGGTGGGTTGAACCGAGTTCTGTGGCTAACGAAGGCTGTTGTATTTTAAAACTGGTTTCCGACTAGGTTCCACACACATCTACACCCAAGGTCTGACAGGAGCTCCAAATTCAGATTTTATAAAGACATGCATTGCACTGAAAGCACCCCTATTCACTCTATCCTTCTTTGATTCTCCTTTTTCTTTTCTTTATTCTTTTTGTACTTATTGCATAAGTTTTTGCTAGGGACTAGCAAAGGCAATTATAGGGGGGTGATGAATCTCCATTTCATCACCTTTATTCTATCATTTTGGCCTCAAAAACCCCAGCAAATGCATGAAAATGACATCCATTTGTACATAGAAGCATTCATTATTCATTGTATTAATTATACATTAAATAAGGTTTTTAATGCCAAAATTATAGAATAAAGAGAAGAAAATAAAAAGGAGTAAAATATTGCAAATATTTTATGACCCTAACCCCAAGACCAAGGCCAACATAGAATTGGTCGACAAGGAATAAAGTAGGGGGAGATAAGGGCCAGTATACAATAAATACCTCATTTAATCATGCATTTATTTATGCATTTTGACACCTATTTTGTACATAATTATTCATTCATCAAATAAAGAAACTTTGTACATGAAAGTTGTAGATAATAATGTAAATAAAAATACAAAATTGAGTTTGCCTAAAAATAATACTCAGTGTACATTTTATATACAGAATAAAAAACTAAAATCTCAACTTCACAGACCCATATCTTGCCAATAAAAACTCCAAATCACTCAAACTCACCTGTAATTGTATATAGCTTTCCAAGAACTATTTAATAAAATTAGTTTCATAATTTTTGGAGCCCATATGCAAAAGTTAGGTTTTTGGCCTTCATTGTGCAATCTGCCTAATTAAAATATTCAATTTATTCATTGTCCATTATTTTTTTATCAAATTATATTTTTAGAATTTTGTAAATAATGTGTATAATACATGTACATATTGAGATTAGAATAAAACTATAAAGGATTTATAAAATAAAATAAGTCTATGCAAGATAATATGCATAATACCTATGTTAAGTATATATCTAAATAAAGAGGGGAAACATTCTTTAATTCTTTCATATTTTTATAATATTGTAAATATTACATATAACTTACTAAAAATACAAATCGAAAATAAAAAAACCAAGAAAATACATTAAATAAATAAAGTATATATAATATATATGAAAAAGACCTATAAGTATACCTACATATACATATACCTATTTATTTAAATATGAAAATAAACTCATAAAAATTAAATAAAAATACCCTCACACTCACAAAAATAAATTATAAATTTATAAAAAAAGACAATAAAATAATTAACTAAAATAAACAAAATAAAAAATAAAATACATAAAATACATGTAAATACATGCATAAAGACATTATTAAATTAAAACCATAATAAAAGACTTCGAAAAAATTAAATAAAAATCATAACTAAATACTACACGAATTAATACACATTTTTTCTTTTATAAAGAAAAAATAATAAAATCATTTATTAGGTCAAATAAATCAATTTCGAGTAAAGTTCCATATTTTGTCCTTTTGCGGCCGATGTGGATCAATGAGGGCGCAGCCCTTGGACCGCCCAGTCAACTGTCCCATCCGGGACCTGGCGTCTCTGAACTGTCTTTTCCCCAAATTTCTTCCCTTTTTTACGGCCATCTCGTCCATCGATCGAGCTCGCTTTCTTCACAAGAAATGATCTTTGATGATCACTGATGCCCGTCGATATCTTAGACCAACATTATGCTCATTGGATTAATTAATAAACGTCGACCAATAAGGGTTCATCCCAGTGTTTATAAATAAGAAGCTCCGCCCCCTCCTCAAATTTGGCCAATTTCATCCACCCAAAAGCCTTGATTTTGATCCTGGGAGGTTCCTCGTGACAGGGCGAGGGTTCCAGCATCTCGAATCGGCCGGAGGAGGGAAAGTTTTGATGCGGCGGAGCTCCGGCATCCGTCCTGCTCCCTGGTGGCCCCCAGGTATAAGAGCTGCCCTTTATTGCATTTTTAGGTAGATTTTAATTCTAGAATTTAAATTCCGTTCTTAGTTTAGTCTGTAGATCATTAGCGTAGCGTGAAATCGAAAAAACGAAGTTCGCCGGAGCTCCCTCCGGCGACTTCTTCACTGCGATGTCGACCGTTTCCAACCGCCCCAGTCAACTCACTTCGTTCCCCATCACCTGCTCCATCTCCTGATTGCTTTTGTTCAACCAAGGACCCTCAGTCCTTGCGAATCGGTGCTCCACCTCCACCTAACACCGGAGCTCCTCCGCCTCACCCCATTTTGCGACAGAGCTTCAAAAACCGGGTCGAGGAGATAGCCCTCGTTCCCCGGGTTATTCCTGTGCAGGTCCGAAGACGAAAGGAGCCCATTTGGACTCGATTGGAACCAGGAAGCGACTCCTGGAGGTCCCGACCTTCATCGACCTCATCCGACCTCCAGGAGCCATGGCGAGACCATCAGCAGACGCGGAAGGCCTCCAGGTACGTCCAGACCATCTCAGACGCGAGGGAGAAGCCCGGAGGGGCCCAAGCTTCACGATCGAAGCTCGCCGCGTGCGAGCTTCTTCCCTGTTCTTCCAGGGGGCGCCATCGCTGTCTGATTAGGAGGCGCAACCCAGATTGAACGAGGACCGTCAGATGAGGCCCTGCACCCACCGTCCTGTCAGCGAAGCTGATCTAATCTCAGCCTTCATCTAAGAATCGGTATCAGCCGATGGATGCGCGACGCGTGTCAAGTGGACGAAGATCAACCGTTGGATCGCACACCTTTGGGGGTAAATTTCAGATACATCCCCCGCCTTTTTGTATTTATATTTTAATGCCATAAATAAAACTTCACATTGTAAATAAATTGTAATATTTGCTGTAGGCCCCCTGTAGTTTTTGTAATTGTGATTAGGTCCCTCCGCGCCTCACGTGCAGTCCCACGTGAGGCGCGTGATTTTTGCACTTTAACCTTGGCAGGTTTTGTTAATTGTAAAATAGCCCCAAAAATAAAAATAAATGTTTATTTTTGTAGTAATTTTTGCACCTATGCCCCTGAGAAATATTTTATTTGCAAAAATGCCCCTGTCAGGTCATATATTCTTGTATGCTTTGTCCATTTATTTCATGCATCTTATTAACTTGAAAAATTCTACTAAAATTAATATAAGTTCCTGTTAGCTTGTTCTTGTACGCCATATTTATAGTTTTTAATTATGTTGCATTTTTGCATTTATTAAAAATAAAAAACATGCATTTTATTTACTGTCTAGCTTATAAAATACCAAAAAAATAGCAAACCACCTCGAAAAATCCCAAAAAAATTCCCTATGGTCTATTTTATCACATTTTAGTATCAGTCCAAAAATCACTAAAAATCTCAAAAGAAAAACCTTAAAAATTTAAAAATACTCAAAAACTTCTAAAAAATATAAAAAATTATAGAAAACTCTAAAAAATATAAACTCAACTCCTGTAGGTTCTATATTTTGTCCTCTATTTTTTATAAATAGTTGGGAAAAATTTTGTGGTTGTTTTACATTTTTAATTCCCATTTTACCCCCCATCCAGTAGCTAAATCCCTGTTTTCCCTTATTTTACTATTTAAAAATACCAAAAATATTTTGAAAAATGCCCAAAAATCACAAAAATAGTAAAATATCATGAAAATACAAAAAGATTTTATTTCTGCATTTTTGAGTATTTTTGTATATTTTTATAAATATTATATCACCCCTCTCTATACATTATATATATAGATTCCCTTATTGAAAAAGAAAATTAAAAAAAATCATATATATATACGCCTATTTATTAATGAATAACAATCTGAAAATTAAATTAAAAAAATATAATATATATATTTATGTATATAGTGTATGTATTTTATGCTTTATACGTACCCTTCATGGGTATAAGGCACAATTCTGCCTCAACAGAAAGGTTGGGAGGCGAGGGAGTATGGGTCTGACTCTTCTCGTGACTAGTTGGGATCAACTTGGGATGAGGGTCATCCTGAATCTATGAAGAAGTATGACAGACGGTGGATCATCGAAAGCTTAAGGAGTTTGAGCACAAAATCCTTAAGTCGTCATCTTCAATGTCAGAAGCATATCATGAGAGATCACAATGTCAAATCAAATATACGAATATGAAGGCGTATAAAATGTGGTAACACACACCTCACAAACAAACACAATACAACCCCAATTTCACCAACACAACCCGGTGATGACCGTAAAAGTTTGGTCATTTATCTTTTTGGTTTTAGGGTTATTTGTAAAACATGTCTTTTCACAGATTAACGTGAGTTGATAGGTTCCTGAAATCCCCGAAACACTGTCCCGAGTTCTTACGAGAAATCTCCTATTCTCGCAAATAAGGGAGTAAATACAGATCATTTCCGGCTACCCATGTTATTTGAGGACCGTGCTATTACGACATCCTCTGCTAAGGAAACTCTGCTAAGGAAACTCAGACATTTCCGGCATCCGAGACCCGCTGAAGATTAGGTGATTAAGTGTATGAACTAAGTAGTATTTTGAAGGAAATCCATACTCTGGCTCTACATTCTGTGTTGTCCCTCACTCATAGATCTGGAATGTACCTGCAATCCATATGCCAGGGGTTGCACTCCAAAAACGAGTGATCCTTTACATTTGATTTTATTTAAAATAAGATTAATAGTCCCGATTTTATTTTCTGTTCTCTCTTTTTTTGGATATTTTCAAAGAACATCTTATGATTTTTTTTCTTTTTATTTTTATCCTAAATAAGCATACACTTATGTTGTGAATCCTAAAACTAGATACGAAGGTGCAAGTAGAGAGAAAAAAATATCAGATTACCTAAGAAAGCTCCAAACCTCGAAAAAGCTGTAGAAAATCGTCGATGCGAGAAAAGCCACAGTGGGTGCTATGCTCCCCCAAGTGCATGGAACTCGGTGAAACAAATCCCCAAAAAGAGAGGAAGAAAGGTACAAGCCGGGATGCCCTTACGGGACCCATTATACAAAAATAGAAAAAGGACAAGTACCTTTTTTTTAAAAAAATAATACGTATACAAAAACATTAAAAATGCTAACTAATTCTGCTCCTCTACAATTGACTCATAGAGATCGAGTTAGTCTCTACACTTTCAATCGACTCGGCTTTCGAAGAAACCGGATGATCCTACAGGCCCTGCAAAATTTGTTGGAAAACACACTCAAAAGCATAAAATCAAAGAAAACACAAAAACAGTAAAATCAATGAAAACTGTAAAAGCTATAAAAAACCATAAAGGTCGTGAAACAAATTGAAAGAAAATCAAAGAAAATCAGAAAAACCGTAAAACAAATCAAGAAGATAAAAAAATCACAAAATAAGGTAAAAAACAATAATAAAGTTAATGCCTCCCCAGCAACGATGCCATTTTGATAACCGAAATCCGACCTGTGGTTAATTGAGAAACGTGTCATCGGTGTAGAAGAACCACAGAGATCAGATTTTGATCGATAAAAAAAATCAGATAAAATAGGAGAGAGAGATAGAAATGAATCTCTTCTATTTTATCCTTAAACTTTTTATTTATCCAAATAAGTTTCCCTAGGTCGAACTCGAAGATGCAGAAAACCTATATCACAACTTTTGAGAAAAGAAGAGGAAATTTCGTGATCTTTTATTTCTTCTTGAATTAAGAAACAAAATGCTCAAAACAGATACAAGTTAAAAAAACAAAACGAGAAAAATATGTAATGAAAAGAGTGTGAAAAATATCAAGAAATCTTGCTAGGGTAGTTGTGTAACTACCCTAGAAAATTCGATGAAAACAAAGTCAAAATAAGGGGTCCGAAATTTCCCTACAATACAGGGGTATAACTGCAAAGAAAAGAAGTGTGTTACAAAAAGGCCCCTATCTAGGGACTAAAATGAAAGAAAACAAAAATTAACGTGGGGACCTAAATGAAATTTTGGAAAACTGCTGGAACAGGCTTGAATTTCAGGAAGTTGTTGGGCTTAATACACAAATCTTCCACCTTTCCAGAACCAATGGCTGAGACTAGAACATCTGCGTAGATCTGGACTATTCTTCAAGGACACGTGTTAACCAACTATACGCATGGAGTTGTTCATGTTGTTCTTCCCATATCTATCACACGTTGTGAGGATGCCTTCTTCTCCGACTTATCTCACTTGTGAGTCAGAAGACATGAGCTCACTCATGAGTTATTGGGGACCAATTAAATTCCATTCATGGTCATCGTGCTTTTGAAGCATGACAAGAATTTGTAGGTATGATATATGCTTTTGGAGAGCATATGATCGATAGCAACTCCTAATGACAAGAATGAGAAACTTGATGATGAAACGCTAAAGATGATAGTGTAAAATTGATCTATATCTTCGAGTTTATAATAGGCCTTACAACATGTAGGATGTACAAGTATTAGGAATACTAGAGGGTGATGTGATCATAAACAATTGTATAACCATGACGCATCCATTCCGAGAGAGTAATGAAATATGTCTGGATTTTAGCGACTCCTCTCATTGGAGAAGTAATCTGATCTTTGTCCAAGTGTTGGACATTGATCTGAATATGATTCAAATGCAATGAGAAGATTAGATTTAGGACTTGATTTAAATCACGCATCTGTGAGAGGTCCATGAAATCTGGATTTGTGATGTGATCTCAATATCCAAGTATACGTGGAATGTACAATTGCCCTAACCTTATACCAAGTATCTGTGGAGAAAGCACATTATTGTTGAAAGAGTACAAGAATAATTCCATTGATGAATTATATATAAGCATTGGGAAATGGATAATGAAATATGATTTAATTATCATGAATAATGTGAATTTGATTCATATTATTTGAATGCATGAGAATGATGATACAATATAATTAAATGTGATTTAATTATTATGATTATGAATAACGTGGATAACACTATCCAATTATTCATATATATTATAAATATGAATTATAATGTATTAGAGAGAGGCAATTGTGATTTATATTTGTTGATTAATATTGACGTAAATTGGATTCACATTGGATAATTAATTGAAAATAAAATTTACATTTTGTTTTGGGGTGTGAATGTGATTCACGTATTTCAAATGGCATGATTGCAATATTCACGAGATAATTTTAAATTATTTTTATGAGATAATTTACATCGAGTTTTGTTGTATATCTTGGAGATTTCATGAGATAATGTAATCTCATGAGATAATAAGGAGATTGCCACCTTCCATCCTAATAGGGTGGACGACCACCAACTTCCATTCGGAGTGGGTGGCTGTCCTGCCCCCTTTTAGGGATGAGGGCAATCTCCTCCCCCTTTATCTCTAAGATTAGTTGATTTAATTTGGAATTAATTATATTTATTTATCAATATATATATTAGTTTAAATTAACTTAATTGTTGTTGAGTTTTTTATAGCAAAATCATGCCCATTGAAAGAAACACAAATCAATCTCATTCACAGATTTTGTGTTGTCCATGGATTGAGATCCATGGACTTCCAAAACCCTATATAAGAAGACGCACCCCTTGCTCTTCGAAGTTACAACAACAACTTCAATCTCTCTCTCTCATTCTCACACGAACCTCTCTCTCTCTCTCTCATTGAGTGGTCATTCACTCCATCCCTAGAGAGAAGGTCACCATTGTCGTTGCATCATCGTTGTGCTATTTCTTCGACAAATCTTAGATCTCTGTCTTCTTTGGTGCACCTCGCTCGTGAGAAGACATTCCATCTCATGAGATGAGATCAGGAGATCCACTGATTGGATCAACAACATGGATTGCGAGAAGCACGTGGCTCAACTCTGCGCCCGCAAGCGTCTCCTCCGACAGATCGGACTTGAGACATGGTATCTTCTCTTAGAGGCTCGATTACAACCACGCTACAAAAGGTATTCCTTTATCTACTATGTGGTTAGATGAAACGATCCAAGAAGTGTTATTGGTTCATGTGGTTTCGTCGATTATTTTTTTTTAAATTCCACTGCACCGAGCAACTAGTGCGACTAGTCGCTCTTGATCATATGTGATGTAGTCCTCTTGCTTCTGTGATGTGCTTAAGTATTCTCCCATATCCTTCATGATTGTTGTCTATAAATAGTATATAAATACATGCATTTAAACAAAAAATAAATGAATAAAGAAAAGAAAATAAAATTAAAGGAAGTATTGTAAATAATGAATTACCCTAAACCTCGAGACAAAGTCAATATTGACTTGGTCAACAAGGAATAAAGTAGGGGGAGATAAGGGCCAATAAATACAGACAAAATAACACAGACACCAAGAAATCATAGATTACCAATACACTACACATATAGCCACTAATTTATACACGCTCTTACACACTTTAAACAAAGATATTGACAACATAAAAAATGTACACATAAATATATAGAAAAATACAAAAAATTATATCATATAAAAATAATGTACAATATGATTGGGACACACAGATGAAAAAGCCATAAACAGAAATTCAATAAAAAATATCTCCTTCAGAGGAACTTAAAATTGACTAAACTCACCTTTATTATAATCCAAATTAAATTATCTATTTAATGAAGATGGTTTCATTAAAAATAGAGTTAAGATTTAAAAGTTAGCTTTTTGGGCCTCATTGTATCAAATACGAATACATTTTAATCATTTTATTTATTCTTTAGATTTTTACTCTCTTTATATTTTTAAATAATTGTAAATATTATATAAAATATATTTAAAATACAAATATAAAATAAAGTCATTAAAAATGCATTGAGATATATATATATATATGTATGTCATACCCATAATAAATTAAGTATATAAATAAAATTAGAAAATGAAAAAATAAGTAAATACATATTTATCTATAATATAAATATATAAATTATATATATATATATATATAATTTAAAAAACAAAAAATCAAATACACAATACATAGTTATTTATACCTATAATTACACATGTAAAAATTAACACCCAACAAATAGGCAACTAAAAAAAATAAAATCTCCAAAAAATAGTACATAAAATAAGAAACAACCTTCATGTTTTAAGTTTTATTTAATAAAAACATTTGCTATTTTATTTTCCTTTTATTACTATTTTTATTTTTAATTTGTCTTCTTTTGGATGATGTGGACCAATGAGGATGCAATGTTAGTTGACCTAGGTCAAATCCCCATCCCCTCTTTGGACTGTTTTGTTCCTTGTGTTTACCCCATTTCGCCAAATTGTTTTGTCTCACCTCAGATCTCATCTGCCCTCAATTTATTTAGTAATGTTTTTCACTTGATGATCGGCTTTTACGTGAATCAATGCTCGACCATAGCCAACCATCGATCTATGTAAAAACCCTTGGTAAAGATCCCTTCTCAGGCACCTGTGTATATAATGTCTCATCCATCAATTTTGAAAATTAATCCTTCCAATCCAACTTTTCTCCACAAATATCATTCTTGGAGCTTGCCCTTCATGATAGGAAGTGCAGTCTCTTGATTAGCGGTGCAGAGGAAGGGCAGAGAAGCCGATTCAACCATCGTCAGAGACTCTTTTGGTGGTTCTGCTCCCATCCTCTCTAAGAAGGTGAGCTTCTTATTTCTTTGCTTTATCGATTCCTAGGAGTAGCAGTAATGTAGGCTTGCAATTTTTTGTTTGATTATCTATTTTAGAGTAAAATCCATAATCGAAGTTCGCAGGAGCTCTGAGCTCCGGCCTCTGTTTCCACTGTTTCTGATTGTTGATTGACAATCTGACCACCCTCACATCTTTGTTTCATCACCCTATGTCTTCCCGATCCATTCTCCAACCCTAATCTTGCACAGATTAGGGAGATCCATGCTCATTCTCTGATGAATCTCCATTTCATCACCTTTGTTCTTATATTTTTACCTTTAAACCATAGCTAAATGCATGTATATAGAATTATTTTGTGTAAATTAACATCTGTTATTTATTGAATAAATATTGCATAAAAATAAAGTATTTAAAGTCATAATAAAAGAATAAAGAAAAAAAGAAAAAGAAGTAAAATGATGAAGGTATTTTATAACCCTAAACCCTGACACCTAGGCATCATGATGACTGGGACGACAAGGAATAAAGTAGGTGGAGATAAGGGTCAAAGACATAATAAAAACTATATTTATTTATTCACTAATAAATCCAATTTGAGACTTATTTTATTCTTTATTAATCATACATCAAATCAATTAACTTTATACTTGAAAATTGTTGATAAATATACAAAGAAAAATAAAAAAATGATTTCACAAAACAATAATGCAAATTGTGCATTCTACACTACAAATAAAAATCCAAAACCCGAACCTCCCATACCCATATCTTATCCATATAAACTCAAAATGCATCAAAATCACATTTAACTATGTATAACTTTTTAATAGCTATTTAGTGAAGATAGTTTCATTTAATTTGGAGTTAGGATGCAAAACTTTATTTTTGGACCCCTATTATATGATAACCTGGAGATAATATTCATTGTATTTTTCATTATTTTATATTTTTATAATTTTGTAAATATTCTTTATATTATGTGTATATAATTAGAATAAAATGAAGACCAAAAATACACTAAAATAAACTAGTATACTAATATACATAGGTGAATCTAATATACTTGTACCTATATAATAAATACATATATTTATTTATGTATGCAAATAATTTCAGAAAAATAAAATACAAATATATTTGTGTATATATAAATAAGTTATAAATATATAAATTTTTAACATAAAAAATAAAATATAAAAAATAAAATAAATTATCCAATATATAGATAAATATACCTAAACTTTTACTTGTAAAAAGTAACTTACAATAAATTAATCAATAATATAAATAATAATTGGATTAAAATACTACATAAAATCATAATCCTTTTAAATTTCTAACTTTTAATTAATTATTTTAGTTTTAATTTTTTATGATTTTTTATTATGTTTTGTCCTACAGTGAGCTGACATGGCCCAATAGGGGTCGAGCCTTCGTTGACTACATTCATCTTCTCTGACCCGCGCCATAGCTCTTTTAGATGTAGATGACCCCTCTCGTTTTGATTGTTCATGCCATGATACATGGCTCGAGAAGTATCAATCCCTTCATGATATCTCTTCACTATTCATCTAGGATCCTCGTCCGCTTTTCATGTAGGTCTGAGTAGCCTCTATTTACCTGCAAAGCCTAAGTGGAGACCACCCGTTCATCACCTTGTATATATCCTCTGCCTCCTCGATTTTTGTCGGTTAGTTCCCTTTTGCTCTACTTCGACCCCTCAATTTGTGCCTATGGCTTGAGCTCGGTGACAATGAGCTCACACAACCCTTTTGCAGTGAGGAGGGGTGGTGTAAAGGGGGTTCCCAGCCATCTCCGATGG
This sequence comes from Ottelia alismoides, assembly GCA_037367405.1. Classification (NCBI taxonomy): domain Eukaryota; kingdom Viridiplantae; phylum Streptophyta; class Magnoliopsida; order Alismatales; family Hydrocharitaceae; genus Ottelia; species Ottelia alismoides. The sequence continues at coordinate 236,815 of JAZKJV010009140.1, read as the reverse complement.
TGCTATGCTGTGAGGTTCCATCTCGCAGCCTCCGGCCGCTCGAGGTTAGTTTTCTTCAATTTTCGGAAGAGTTTAGTATTTGGTTTCATTTTATGTTTTTATTTCATGTTTTAATCACTTGTTTATCCTAGGATTAGTATCTTAACTTTTCCTGAGCTCTAATGATCCGGCCACCATTTGTCACCGTAAATCTCTTGTTCCGAGCCGCTTTACCACCCTACTGGCTTTCCCTTCTACTTCTCCACCTTTCGCGCCACCCATCCTCGATCTAGACCATCGATGTTCAAGTCCTTAACCCTCGTCGGACCTCGTTGCCCCCTTCGTTTCCACCCTCTGACCGTCACCAAATATCTACAAGAACCCTCTTCCTTTCCTCACTGTGCATTTTATCTCATGTGCAAATGCTGAAGAGCCCATTTGATGGCTATTTTTTCTCAAAGAACACCTCTATGGTCTCTCCATAACATACAAGCTACATGGATTGATCGACAAGCCCTATGAAGGTTATGGAGAAGACCTTAAGAGCATCACCGATGCGTGAATATCACATCATATGTTTTCGAGAGCGACTAGTCACACTAGTAGATCGGGGAAACAAAATTTAAAAAATTATGCCCAATGAAAACACATTAACTGAGAACATTTCTCGGATCATTTCATCTAAACCACAAACGAGTATTAGTGTTAGCTCTGGAAGTGTGGTTGCGATCGTTGTCTCTAAAGGTAGAGACCTCCTGTATCAAGCCCGATCTAAGAGAGGAGATTCTTGCGAGAACATTATTGAAGCACGTGCTCCTCACAATAAAGTTGATGATACAAGTGGCAAATCTCCTGATCTCGTCTCACGAGATCCGATGTCTTCTCCATAAATGAGAGGCACCGAAGAAGGCAGAGATCCACGAGGAGTCGATCAGGCAGCAGGATGACATCGTGGTGACTATGAGATTCTCTATGTCAATAAGTAGATGACCACCATACAGATAAAGAGAGGGGGAATGACTATAGACAGTGATATGGAGAGAGTTTAATTCCTCTTGGAATTCAAGTCATCTAAAAGGCAAGGACTGTCCATCCTTTTATACTAGTTGGATGCACATGGATCTCAATCCATGTGCTCTCTTAATCCAATGATTTAGATTAAGAAGTTATTAATCAATGGCCATGATTTGTTGCCACATATTTGCAACAACCAAATAATTAAAATAATTTAATTATATCCTTTAATCAAGATAACAACTAATTCATTTTAATTTAATTATGATATATAGATAATTAAGGGAGGCAACCACCATCCCTAAATAGGGGGCATGTCCCCTCTTGAATTGTTCAAGGTGGATGTCCACTTTTTAGGTGGTTAGTACCCTACCTTTATATATTATTATTAAAAATGCAACAACTATTATTGCATTTATCTTCATAAAAATAATTCTAAATTAAATTTATGAAAACATCAATCCTTCCATTGACAAATATGGATCATATTCATATATGCAACATAGTATGTTACATTTAATTGTTTATTGTGAATTAAATTCACAACAACATATAATTTGTAATTCTATTTACAATTAAATCTCTCCAACATATTATAAATCATATTTATAATATCCATGATTATTATGGACAGTGATATACACATTAATCATATATCTGATAATTAAATCATATTTAATTATCCAAGACAACTTTTCTCATATGCCCAAATAATATGAAACGTATTCAAATTATTTATGATAATTAAATTATATTTAATTATCAAATTATCTCAATGCTTAGATACATTATCAATAGTGGAATTATTCTCGAACTCTTTCAAGAACAATGCACTTTCTTTGAGAATACATGGAGATAAGGACTTGGCGATTGTGTGTTCCATATATAATGACTTGGATTGAGATCATATCTCAAAATCTAGATCTTGGAGACCTTCCACAGATGCTTTGTTAAATCAAAGCCGAAAATCTAATCTTCTCATTGCATTTCAATCGTATTCAGATCAATGTCCAATATTTTGAAAAAAGATTAGATTACTTCTCTATTAAGAGGAGTCACTAAAATCCAGACGTGTTTCATCACTCTCTCGAAATGGAAGCGTCATGGTTATACAATCGTTTATGATCACATCACCCTAGAGTAATCCTAATACCAATACATCATGCATACTTGAAGACCTAGAATAAACCTGAAGTTTTAGATCTTATTTAGATTGTCTCCTTTAGGATTTTATCATTAAGTTTCTCATTTGATCATTGGGATTTGGTATCTATCATATACTTTCAAAAAACATATATCATACCTAGGTATTGATCATACAATTTCGAAAAGCATATATAAAACCTCCAAATTCAGTCAAGCTTTTAAAGCAAGATGATCATGCATAGAATTTGTTCCTATTATCACATGAGTGAGCTCATGTCTTCCGGTCCAATAATGACCCTTTGTGATCCCTTTGAGAGATCGTATTACTCATATGCCCTTGTATGCACATCAGCACGTCGGTGTATAGACCTCGATTAGATCATCAACCTATCGATCTACCAAATGTACATAGTCAAACATAAAGTAACACATTTGTCTCCAATCAGAGTATGCATGTCTATATCGTGACAATATATGGCATAGGTATTGGTTATCTCGATCTCGTTATGTCAACTCTTCGACCTAACTTATCTGACACCTCTGAATCTCTATTCTTATGTAGAGGACTTGCATCAAGAGGATGGTCAGATATCGACCAAAAGAGAAAGGATTGTCATCTACTACAATGGCTGGATATCCTCTCTTAACAACCACTTGACGGTGCTTGATGAGTCCTCAATCTAACTCTTTAGATATCACCCAAGCACCGGCCTCTATTATTCAACATTTGAATCAACAACTGTATGGTCATTAAGATGGCCATGGTACATAACCCTATTTGTATTAAGGGACCTCTTACACAAATTAATTATTCTTCTTTTCAGATCAGAGAATGATATTTGCAATACCATTTATTGCATAATGGATCGTCATGGGCTCGCATATCCAACACCCCAAATTTCTTTGAATCATCTAGGAGACACATGGAGCTTGCAGGAGCGTGAAGAAGACATCTGCGGTGCTCCAAGTGGCCGGAGGTGCGCCACAAACCAAATCAAAGCTTGCTAATGGTGAGTTCTTCGACTGCTCTTCCTGGTCCATCCAGAGTCGTCCTATCAACACAAGACCCACAAGCGTGCAATTACCGTCAAATTTGTAGAGCCTCAGCTATTGGATACCATATGGAGATCTAAAATCTCAACCACAACTGCCAACTGTCATCGTACAAGAAGGAGGTGCCACGTGTCAAGTGAATGTTCCATCGTCGTCCAATCCATTGCTTTGGGGGGTAAATTTCATATTACACCCCTGTTTTTTTATTATATTACTATTTAGTCTTGAAATATTTTTAAATCGTTTGATATTTTCTATAATTTTTGCAAAAGGGTCCTTGAGCTTCTAGATATTTGCATATAGGTACTTGCCATCTCAGCTCACGTGGCCCCTACATGAGCTAGGCATTTTGCACTTCACTCGTACGGTTTTTGTAAATGTCAATTAGTATTTAAATATTGAACATTAGTTGTAAACTTTTGAGTATTTTGCTTTTTGCCCCTTAACTTTTATTTTAACTACAAATATATCCCTGCTAGTTCTATTAATTTTTATGTTTGTTTTCCATTTTCTAAAAACATCGACATGCTCTAAAAATTACGGAAAAATCGTATTTGGTGCCTAATGTATTGATATTTCATGCAATAATTTTAGTTTTGCATTTTAGGCATATTCCTTATTTATTAGAGATCAAAATAACATGTTTTATTCCCTATTTTCTGTAACAAATCCAAAAAATTATAAACCGTATTTAAAAATTCCAAAAAAATAGTATTTAAAATTACAAAAAATCCTTAAAAATAAAAAAATAGTTATTTTTATCTGTAAATTTTATTTATACTATATATTTTCTATTAAAAATATTTTTGGAAAATAATGACTCTATTTAATTTTTCTAAATACCATAACAATCCAGCTTAATTTAAAAGTCCCTAATTTTGTGTATTTAGGACTTTAAAATTACCTAAAATTTAGAAAAAAAATCCCATAAAATCACAAAATATTAGGAAAATATAAAAGTGCAAAATACTTTATCATACATTTTTTGGTTATTTTTAGTTGTCTTTATCACTATATTATTCTATTGTATATATTTTTCTATGTAAACATTTTTTATATATTAAAAAGAAAAATGGAAACTAAAAATCATAAACATAAATAAAATAAAAATATAAAATTAAAATTCTATAAAATATAAGTAGAAAATAAAAAAAGAATTATTTTATTTGAAAACCGACAAATTCTTCAAATAATTATTTAATTGTACCAAATACACATATATTATTTATTTATTATTTATTTATAATTAATATACCTGCTACACTGACTTGTCTCCCTGTATTCGACACTCTACATACTTGCATCTATATACAAAATTTGTAGAATTAAATAAAATAAATTTCAAATCCACACACTTCACATTTCTATGATCATTGATTGTGTGTTAATTGTTGTTTGAATTAGGATTCTTGTTAGGTCACCACAGCGACGGTGTTCTCGTCTTGTGTAGAACATCAGACCAACAAAAACCTTAGTCAACAAATGGTGCCCTTGGTGGGGAGCAATGTAGTGTAGTGCATTTAGTTGTGCATTATTCTGCTCATTTTTTTCTCTTTTATTTTTGCATTTTATTTTTTATATTTTATTTTACTACTTCTGACCACATATTTCTTTGTTGATATTTCTTGCAAGGTACTGGACGACAGTGAGAACTTCTTCGGAGGTTGTCACACCCGAGCCAACTAGGAGCAATCATGAGGAGGAAGCGAAGCGATTAGGAGACCAAGCAGTCTCATTTTTGTTTTATTTAGTATGGAGTGTTTTATTTTTATTTTTGTAAAATTAAATTTTAATATTCAAGACTTGGACATCCACACTTCACGAGGCCCACTGTCTGGGTGTATGTTCAACTGGGGGCCTCGTCTTGTTTTCCTCAGTTTCACCACTTTTCCTTTTCTTTGTTTCACGAGTTTTAAGTTTTTCAGCTTTATTTTTATTTATTTTGTGTGATTGAGACCTAATCTAGGACTTTCTTGCTTGATAGATTAAGGTCCAAACCCTAATTGAATTGTATGTACTTATAGTTTGCTTTTGAATCTAGTCAAATCTAATTATCGATTATTTATATTCGAAACCACGTGCTGCGAGAGATTCTATACAACGTTTGCAGCACCCATTGTGGCGAGCATCGAGGAATCTGCAAGACCAGACTCTTGGTTTCTTTTCTAGATAATCTTCTCTTATTCTTCATGATAATAACACTTTCTGTTCTAGGATGATTTTATCGACTTACATAGCATATATAGTAGGATTACTTCTGCTTTTATGACGAGAGCTGGAAGGAAGGTGAGCATCTCTATCTGAGTATACATACTTGATTTACACTTTCATTGATTTTTCGACTCTCTCCCTCTGATTGTGACCACATAGGATACTAAAGGAATTGATATCTCATTAGGATTCATGCATTTGTTAAAAATCCAAAAAAGTGATAACCAATAAAATTGGGACTACTAACTCTACTCGGCCCTAAAATCATAAAGAAAAATCCTTATTTTGGGGAGAGTAACCCCCACATTGTATTAAGCATTTTATACTTGATTGGTATTCACTGAGGATTAGTGCCCAAATCCCAGTCCTACCTGCGTGTTTGCACACATTTTTAAATTCACCTAACTCTAAATTTGAAAAGATAAAAAGATCGAACTTTCACGGTCATCATTGCATTCAGTTGGTATTGAGGGGTTTGTTTGTTTATATTTTTTATGTGTGTGCATCCTCTATCTTCTCTACGCATTTGCGCCTTTTTCTTGCATATCTTGATTTGACCTTCATGCTCTCCCAATACCCTTCTTTTGCTTGGAAGATGGCCGACTGGAGTGATTTTTATTTGGACTTTGCAGATCCCTCATACTATCCAGCTGGTCCACTTCCATTTTATAATGAGGACTTTGCTTCTGATTTTTCTTTTTGTACATATCCACCTCATATACAGTCTCGGGCATTGGATTTTTACCCACCACCGTCATCATTATATAGCCCACCATCTCAAACACCTAATATTGAGCCGTTGGAGTCACCTCTAATGGATACCTCTCTTGAGAACATGACTCAATTAATCGAGCAAATGAACTGGAGTATAAATGACCTCACTAGCCTAAATAAGAGCCACACTACCGCTTCACCTTTTGTATTTGTGGATTCACTTGAGGACACCCATGAGTGCTTTCAATCGCCCAAAATACAAAAATTGAGAAAAACCTAAAAATGCAAAAAGATTTTGGGAGATACCTAGCTGAGCCGACTTGTGAGAAGAGGGCACCCATGCCATATCTTATGCCCACATACACATGCATCATAATTCCCACTTTTGCCCCCAAGGATGACACCGTAAAGACTACTCTTAATAGTCCTTGTGTTGATGATGATTCCGATCTCTTCCCTTGTATGGAAGAGATAGAAAATCTTAAAAAAATATTGACCATTTATTAAGTGGTGGCATCTATTCATGATATTGTTGAGGCCCCACTTCTCCAGGCCATGAACCAATTATCTGCACCAAAGACCAAGAAAAGAAGGCGACGAAGCAGATGCGAGCGACACATTCTTCCCATGTCCACTTCCCACGCCATCACCCACCGTCCACACACTAGGAAAGGGAACACTGTTACACCTCTTGTAAGATAAACCATTTCTGACTATTCTTGAGATCACACTCTCCTTAACGGTTGTGCTTCAAATAATATAATACCTTTCTTATTGGTACAATCTCTTCATCTTGGGCTCCCAAGAAAACTAGGATGATTTGCCCATTTGCTGATGGATTAATAACGAGGCTGAGGGGTAGAACACCATCATTTAGATTGAGGGTATGAGCTTCAAAGTTGATTTTATTATATTACCCATGGAAACCTCCACCCATGAGGAGTATCCTCTGATCATCCTGGGACGACCCTTTCTCGCCTCTACGAGAGTCATTACTGGTTATGGATATGGAAAGATTTACTTTCTTTATGCTGATGAGAGCGTTGTCTTGATCACCGCACCTACCTACAACCAGAGACCTGCATCTGGCGAGAGTGTGCCTGTTAGCCAACCCCGAGGACTATGACCTATCTTCTGATATCAGAGAGGTCTGCTTTATTATGGATGAGACTGAGACTCGAGAAATCCTTTTCAGGAAGGAAGACTCAAAAAGCATAGATCATGGAGTTCCCCCAACCAGTACGTGGCGATGTATTGATGACATAGACAACATTTACACCATAGACACCTTAGTGTGAAAGGCATACCTAGGAGAGACTTTCCACGTCAAACATGACCACACTACTTCCACTGACTAGTTCGTGCCTTTTTTTTAGACTGTTGAGGATCTACCAAATGTTGATCCTGATCAAGTTAAGTCAACTAAGGACCCTGATATTGACCCCGATAGGGGTGGGGGGTGGATGAGCCGAGTGTTCATACTTCATTCTGTTTCATCACTCTTGTTGTTGCCTATACGTAGGGCTCTTACCTTAAGTATAGGGGGAGTGATGCGCACATTATCCCTACGTATTTTTGTTTTTATCGAATTCTTTTCTTGATCCCATAACTGTCTCTTTTCCTGTTGTTAATTTTGTCTATACTTATATATTACCCTATGTATAGGGAGAAAGACTGAGTTTTGATATGTTCATTCCCATGCTCAACCTTCTCAGCATGTAGATATAACCAACTATACTTAGGATTATTTCATCCTAAGTATAGAAGGGATGGTTGGCTTCTCAGTCATTGATTCATTATTCTTTAGTCTCTATAGTATAGACTTTTCTATACTTAGTAAGAGTTATGTCTTCTCTTTTTCTCTTTGATCTATGAGGACATAGCTCAAGCTAAGTACAGGATGGTCGTATATACATTGTATATACTTTAGACATAAGTTGTACTTTCGTATTTTTATTGATATGGCTAATTAGTAAAATATTAATATACACACATTCAATTCTTTGTATATACTGATTAATAAATCATGTTAAAAATGATATGTTTGAAAAATGGTTTAAAAATCTTTTCGAAAAATCTTTTGAAAACAGTTTTGAAAATTTTTTGTAAAATATTTTTCAACCTTTGTAAAAATGTTTTGCTTGTTAAAACTTCTTTTCTTTGTTTGAGTAAAATATTTTGAAAATCTATTTGCAAATGGTTTGGAAAATGGTTGCAAAAAATAAATCGTTTGAAAAATCTATACATATAGTTTGAAAAATCTCTGCAAAATGGTTTTCAATTTTTATAAATGATTGATTTTTTTGTCAAATTATTCTTTCAAAATAAAGTTTTCTAAATGTTTATGAAAATCTTTTCCATTTTTTTTGAATATGTAAATGATTTGAGTAAATAGGATTCTTTTATAAGCTCAACACATTAACATGTAAATAATAACTGAATCCCTGTAAATACGTAGTGTAAGTTATCCACCTAATTCTTTAAAATAATAAGATGAACTTCTGTGTAAATATCTACCCATAGTTATTTATCAAAACTTTTTTGTTTTTGAAAAAAAAATAAAATCTGCAAAACCAAAAATCTATAAGAATTTGCAAAATATTTTCAAAAATTTGCATAAAAATTTGCAAAACTTTTTTAGAAATCCATAAAAGTTCAAAACAAGAAAATTGCATCAAAAATATTTTCATTGCATTGTACATAGTATTTGCATTTTTCATATTGATATTGATAGCTGAACAAGTCTAAGTAAAATCTGAAGAATGGAGCTTGGTTGGACCTTATTCCACTTAATTACACACCTTATAAAAACTAGAATTGAGATGCATCAAGTATATTGGACTTAATTCTTTGAGACCACGAAATGTAGTTCATTGTCGTCTTGACTACCTAGTAGAATATTTCAAAACACACACATAACTCTAGTCAATAGTAACCTAGCTTGCACACCTTCACTTTACACTTTGTTCACCTCAGTTGAAGTGGCAAAGGGATGGATTGTCCAGCATGAGACAAAGGCCAATGGAAACATCGAAAGTCACACATTTGTGGCCATTGTACCCCAACCTGATCCAGTAAAGAAGATATCTAAAGACAGAAGTTGTGGGTTGCAATAATGCTTTAAAAGAGGGATAGTCTACTGGCTCAAGAAGAAAAATTCCATATGTAAATGCTGATGTATATAGTAATAAAAAAATGCATATACAAAAACTCCAAAAAGAAAAGACGGACAAAAGTCAAAGAAAAATCAAGTCACGCTGGAGTATGTATATATTTGTATAGTCAATAAGCAAGCTTGAGATTCAAAGTCAAATGTATGTGAGCCTACAACTGGGAGACATGACTACACTGATCAAGCATCCTAATATAGGTAGCTACACTGGTTACCGTCCATTTTCTCTCCACCTCCTCTTCTTGAGCCGGTTGTACGTGAACTTAGAAGGGAATACCCCGCTTTTTGACGAAAGAGTTGTTGGATTGGGGATTTACGGTAACCTTGTTGGAGAAGATTGACTTTTACTGCTTCTACCGAGGAGGGCAACATAACACTCACATTGTATAAGATAGACTCACAGACATAAGGGACTGCGTATGACATCGACTTGTTCTAACCTGGCTTTTGAGGAGACTTGGGCAGGTTTTCTAGGTTTCAAAGGCTGTTGTGTTTCAAATCCGTTTCCCAATATGGTTCCGACCGAACTTAATTTTCAAAGGTCTGATTGAGCTCCAACTTTTGGTTTAGTGAATACAAGATTGAAAGGTAAAATTAATTAAAGCCCTTTTTCTTCTTTTCTTTATTTTCTTTTTTCACTTATAGGCTTAAATGTTTGTTAGGGACTAGCAAAGGCAAGTATAGGGGAGTGATGAATCTCCATTTCATCACCTTTATTCTTTCATTTGGCTTTTAAACCCTAGCTAAATGCATGTATATAAAATTATTTTGCATAAATTATCACCGATTATTTATTGTATAAATATCGCATAAAAATACTATATTTGAAGCCAAAATAAAAGAACAAAGAAAAGAAAAATAAATAAAGTGCCAAAGGTATTTCATGACCCTAAACCCCGAGATCTAGGCATCATGATGAATGGGTCGACAAGGAATAAAGCAGGGGGAGATAAGGGTTAAAGACTTAATAAAAACCATATTTATTTATTAATTAATAAGTCCAATTTTATACCAACTTTATTCTTTATTAATCATACATAAAATCAATAAACTTTGTACATGAAAGTTGTAGACAAAAATACGTAGAAAAATATGAAATCGATTTCACACAAAAATAATGCATATTGTGTATTTTACATTATGAATAAAAATCCAAAACCCAAGCTTCCCAGTCCCATATATTCTCCATATGAACTCAAAAGGCATCACATTTAATTATATGTGACTTTTTAACATCTATTTATTGAAGGTGTGATGAATCCCTGATTCATTAATATTTTGTTTGCATTTTGTCTTAAAACACTTAATAAATACATGTAAATATCCATTAATTTCCATTTATTAACACAACTTCATTTACAAATAAGGGATTTTCACACCCATAACCCTGAGTAATTCTGCAATAACATTCATAACCCTGTATAATCACGAATTACACGAGAAACCCCGAGTAATGCTTAACCTTTACATAACGTAACCCTATGTCAAATTCTGTTTTGAATCTCTGTGAATTCATACGGAAAAAGTTAGTTGTTGACAATTTTACCCTTTGAAATAATTTATATTTACAAATTATGGCCCCCTTCTCCTGGAAGACCTCCCCCACCATCTCTGTCGTGGAAGCATCTCCCTGTTGGCTGAAGCCAACATACCTGGTTGCCTTACATCTCGTGTGATAGCAAAGGAAGATGCTGATGAAGAACAGAAGACGAAAGTTGAGAAGTTAACGCATACTTATGTGAACAACACGACCATCGTATCTGCTCTCATGGCTACCATGGCCTTCACAACGGCCTTTACCGTTCCCGGCGGCTTCGCCAACGACAACAACGATTCAGAGGAAGGGCTACCTATATTATTTCATCATTGGGCACTTAAAGCCTTCCTTCTCTCCGACACAGTGGTATTGTGCAGCTCGCTTGCAGTAGCCTTCCTATGTATCTACACCACACTGGATGACATCAGCTACTTGTATCGCTACAAGTCAATAACGGGGAAGCTGGCATGGTTAGCGTTCCTTGCGTTGAGCATGGCGTTTGCCACATGTACGTACGTCGTGCTGGCCCCTAAAATGTTGTGGCTCACCGTCATCATATGCGTCTTCTCCGGTGTCCTCCCCTTCTGCACCTATGCTATGGTCAAGTGGCCAATTATAGAAATGGCCTATCGACTACGGAAGTTCATGTCTGAATGTAAGCTCATAGGAATGCTATGAGTAACAAGTTCTCAAGTCGGCACAAAGAAAGACATTGATGCCTGAGATTACATTTTGATGTAAAAATGTTCCCTTTGTTTTGCTCCAGTTGATTCCTGGATCATCTCTCCATGAACATCATGATTTATTTTATAAAGACTTGTGGAACCATGTTTGCATCTCACCTCATCTTGCCCTAATCGCAGCTTGTGATTGCAGGAGAGCTTCCCCTGCCCCCCCCCCCCCCAAAAAAAACCCACTGCAAGCACCTGCGACCCTCTTCCCCTGCCCCACAAAGCCCCCCCGCCCCCAAACCCATCGCGATTCCCCTCCTCCGCAAAGCCCAACCGACAAGCTTCGCGGCCGCCTGCACCCACGCGTTCCCCTGCCCTGCGAAGCCCTCTCCTCCCTCGCACGATCCGCCCCATCACTGCTTTTCTCGTTCTCTGCGAGCCCTCCCCTAGAGGCAACTCTGTAACCTCCTTCCCCCCTAGCCGCACCTCTGCAACAGCCTCCTGCCACAGTCTCGACACTTTGCAACCTGCTTTAAGACATGCCAGTACGATTGACTTTCGGATGAGATTTTCTTATTTAAGTTAATCCTAACCATCAGATCTATGATTGGTTAGATTAACTCAATATCTGGTTGAGTTAATGAAGTAAAGTAACGGAAAGTTATGGATGTAAGACGACACACTTATTCAGGTCCTGAGTGTAATTCGCGATTATTCAGGGTTATGAATGTTATTACAAAATTACTCAGGGTTATGGGTGTAAAAATACCTATGAATAAAAATTTCATTTTAGATATTAGAAACATGTAAATAAATAAAAGTATAAAAATAAAGTAAACAAAAACAAGGCAAATTATAGATATGTATATATATATATATACAATATGACGTATAAAGTATTAATATTACTGAAAGGTATATTTATATAACCTATCCACTGAGACCAAGTCAACATAGATTGGTCGACAAATAAATAAGTAGGTGGTGGCAAGGAAAAAACCATAAAAAGAATCATTTATATAATCTACACATTCTTCATTAATTATCAATTAAATAACAAAATTGTAATGATTTTTAATTAATTCATTTGAATATATTTTTCACCAAACTCTTCTTCTATTTATTTCTAAAAATGTGTAGAAAAATATAAAAATAAGTTAAAATTATTGTTTTGTATATATGCCAAGAAATCCAATTTTCAAATTATAAATTTCTAAACTTCCAAACATCATAACATTCTCATACAAGCTCCAAATCACTCTACTCACTTTTAAAGCTCATAAAATAATATCCTCTAATTAATAGAGGTGATTTCACTAAAATCGAAATCCATTTGCAAAAGATCAGTTTTGGATCCTAATGACAACTGGGTTTCTGCGCTATTTATTTTCTTTAGAACATATTATTTATAGTTTTATTGATTTTATAATTTGTAATTAATTTCTTGATCTTTTGTTTTGACCATGAATTATTTCAGAATTTTTTGACACTATTTAGTATTTTTAATAAATCAAATACCCTAATTTATAGATTAATTTGACATGTTCAGTATATACTGGTATTTATTTATATTTAAATTAATTTACTAAAATCTGTAAAAATTTGTATTCACCTTTATTTATTATCTTAATAATTAATAAAACATAAAATTTATATTTTACTTATTAAATTACTAAACTAAAATTCAATATCTATTTAGCAAGTATTTTTATCCATATTTAATAATATTATATTTATAATACATTAAATATTTATTATTTATAAAAATAAATTATATAATAAATTAGTTAATTTCATTATCTTTATTTTCCATTTTATATCTACTTAAACTAAGTCATTTGCTATTAAATAAATATTTTATAAGTAAATTAGTTTCTTGACCTACCAGATGCTGACACGTGTCAGCACTAGAGCCTTCTTCTTCTTCAAGAAGTTGTTTAAGCTTTTGTTTCACATGTCGATCTTCATCCATTTACTTCCACATCTCTAAATACCAAAAATCCAATCTAAATCCTATACCCTAGAGACCTAATTACCTACTTTTACGACCATCCTTAGATCATTACCCTACTTCATCTGATCGATATATAATTTCACTCTTAGTTCATTCACTCGAACTAAATTTCCCCAGCTCCAGAACAAACTGGACGACTCCCCACCTTCTTCATCGTGCACTGCCTACCTCCGGTGGTGGCAGAACCTTGTGACCAGCTCGCATGGAAGGAGTATCGTCGGAGGAGGGTTCTAAGGCCTCTGCCTGCCTTGAATCATCATTACCGTGTGTGTTGAGCACGGGCGACACCGACTCTCGAGCTAAGACTTGGATGTCTTATTCCTCCTAATTCCCAGGTGAATCTCCTTCATTCCATCCTTTGATTTCTTCTAATTTGATGTCTAATTAGAACACTTAGTCATGTAATTAGATAGGATAATCACCTATCTGCATTCACAACTCCCATAATCAATTTGACTTCATTTCGATTCAATTCAGTCAAAACTCAACTTTCATTTTGTAACTCTTCTAGAAATTGCAATTATTCTCAACCCATTAGTTGATTCCTACACTAATCGAGCAAATTATTTGACTGGAGGTCCCTTGTAAGCCTCTGGAGCATATCTTCATCATCTGGAGATCAATCATCATCGATCAGGCAGCAGCTAAGCTCCCAGCACTCCAAACCCTAGCTAGACCTAACTTCTATTCACTATCCATCTCTGATCCTTTCGCTAACCTCAGGTGAGCTCGAATGGGGAGGAGCCCCCTTCTTGCCCTGTTGGAGGTTCCAAGAACGTCGCCAATCGTCGAAGATCGCTGGAGCGGAGTGGAAGTAGAATATTGTCAACGCTAGCTCTTCCAATTTGGGGAAGAACTCTTCCTCACCCAGACACTATAGGTTGTTTCCACGTGGCTTCATCAAACACCGAGATCGCACCATAGCATCTTATCCTAACTGTTACTTGCGAAATTGTGGTGAAATTGCAAAGTAGGTCCCTGGAGTCTCCAGAATTTAAATGCACTTCAGATTTTCGTTATTTACATTTAGATACCTGCATACAAACCTAAATGTAAAGTTCTAGATTCTTTTCTTACAATTAGGCCTCTGACTAGGGACCTATTTGAAAGAAGAGCTTATCCTTCATTGTATTTTTTCTACGTATTTCTACACTAGACATTGGACTACTTTGTAGACCTTGGATCATATTATATCATAATGGTATTTTATTATATTTATTTTTATTTGAATTTCTAGTATTTTGATCGTGATCTTATTGAGATTTTATTCTTCGATCTTCGATCCGTCTTGGATTTGTTTTGAGTGCTTTTCGAGCATGTTGCTCGAGTCAATTTCTCTATTATATAGTATCCCTACTCCTCTATTATTTTCACATGATATATTGCAGATAAATTGATTGAAAATAATGCTTATGAAAATCAAATAAAAATAGGAAAATATAAATTTAAATAAAAAATAAAAAATTCAAAATAAAAAAAGTGTTTTCTCACATTAAAAGTAGAAAATAAACAAAGATAAAAATATCACAAAACTATTCCTTGACTCGAATTTTCATGAGCACGTTTTCCTGCCTCCTTGAGTTCAACCTTGGAGCACTTTCTAGGATAAGTAAATAGTGGAACAATCTCTTATTCTTGGTTTGTTGATTTTATATTTAATTAAATCAAATTTTGACTAAGCGGGTCTCTACACCGACATTCTTTTATTAACCGCTTGAAAAATTTTTTATTATCAAGATGGTTTCATTTAATTTGGAGATAAGATGCAAAATTTAGGTATTGGACCCCATTAAAACAATATACCTGAATAAGTTTTCATTTTATTTATTTTTTATATTTTTCATTATTTTATGATTATATATTTTGGTAAATGTTATTCATAATATATGTATATAATTAGAATAAAATAAACTCACCAAAAATACACTAAAATTAAATATTATACAAAAATACATAGATTTATCTAGTGTACTTGTACTTATATAATAAATATATATATATTTATTTAGGTATGAAAATAACATCAGAAAAATACAATAAAAATATATTTGTGTATCTAAATATGTTATAAATATATGAGTTATGCATATAAAATATGAAAGTCTAAAATACAAAATAAAAATAAAATATACGATATATAGATAAATATAGCTATACTTTTACTTGAAAAAAGCAACTTAAAATAAATTAATCCATAAAAATAAATAAAAATGGATTAACATACTACATAAAATATTAAAAAATTTTAATTTTATAACTTATATTTAATTAATTCATTTATTATTTTATTTTTTATTTTTTATTTTTTGTCCTATAGTCAGCTGATGTGGCCCAATAGGGGCTGAGACTTCAATGGATATGGTCAACTTCTCTTACTCGCGCCCTAGCTTTGTTAGATGTTGCTGGTCCCCTCTTGTCTCGAATTTTTATGCCATGATAAATGGCTCGAGGAGGATTGATCCCTTCGTGATATCTCTTCACTATTCATCTAGGATCCTTGCCGGCTCTTCACTTAGGTCTGAGTAGCCTTGATTCACCCAAAACCCCAAGGTGAAGACTGCATGTTCATCACCTTGTATATATCCTCTCCCTCCTCCATTTTTCTTGTTGGTTCCCTTTTACTCCGCTTTGACCCTCAATTCATCCCCTACCGCTTGAGCTCGGTGACAACGAGCTCGCCCAGTCCTTTTGCAACGAGGAGAGGCAGTATAAAGGTGGTTCCTAGCTATCTCCGGTGGTGCTCTGGCAAAAGGTTCCATCTTGCGGCCTCCGGCCGCTCGAGGTTATTTCTTCATTTTTAGATAGAGTCTAGTCTTAGGTTTCATTTTAAGTTTATATTCCATGTTTTAATCACTTGTTTATCCTAGGATAGGATATTAACTTCGCCGGGGCTCTAGATCTCCGACCATTGTTTGTCATCGTGAACCTCCTATTCTGAGCCGCCTAACCACCCAATTGGCCTTCCCTTTATGCTTCTTCAACTTTCGTGCCACCCATCCACCCAGATCGACCCTAGAACTGGACCTCAAAAATATTCTCTTCATTCTTGATTTTACAAAAAGACTCAAAAGTTGACTCAAAACGAACTCAAGATTGCGAAAATCAAAGCAACACGACAAAGCGATGAAAAATCACGAAAAAATACAAGGAAAATATTTTGAGTAGTTATAAATCTACCCTAAAAAAATCGCGGAAAAATACAACAAAAATGAGGTCCAAACAACCCCTACAAGCCAGGGGTATAACTGTAAAAATAAAGTTCTATGTTCTGTTACAAAAAGTTCCCTGCAAAGACTGAAATGCAAAGAAAATAAAATTTATTACATTTAGGTCTCTGCACGGGGACCTAAATGTAATTTCTGGAAACTTTGGAGCTCTTTTAAAATTTTGGAACTTCGGCAAGTTTAGGAAACAACTTTTCCACCGTTTCGTAACCAACGACTGAGATTAGAAGCTGTGGCTTGATCTGGATCATTTGTTGGCACCATGTGACGCAAGCTTGTGCATCGCTAATGTTCTTGTTGTTCTTCCCCCTTTTTGCTATGTCGTGGTGGCGCTTCTTCTCCGAATTGTATATGACGAGCGACAACGTTTTTAGTCCTCTGGCAGGGCTAGGAGGGAGACACCTTCTCCCTCCGAGCTCGCCTGTGGGTGAAGATTTTCAGAGATGATTGAGACTGGTGGATATCCATCGACGAAGATGGCGCTCCAAGCATACTTGGAGGTTGTTGTAGCGGGTTGTGATTTGATTGTTCTTCAAAATTTCAAAGCTCCAGATGTTGAATTGAGTGCTCCTGATGTAAGAATAACCTGCAACAAAATGATTTCTTTCTCGATTCACAAGGAATCGACCAACAAGTTATAGATTTTGCAAGTTCTAATTTGTTTCCAGAAACTAAGAGAAAAGTAAAAATGGAGATAGAGATGGAGTCGAATTGAAGTTAATTCGAGTGGATTTGAGGTTTTAGATGAATATGCGTTTAAGGTGAATGGTCAAAGACCCGAATTACGCGATTAACGCTGCTAAAAATGGCACAAGATTCGAGAAAGAAAATGTCAAAGATGGATGAATCGATCTGGGATGTTAAGGTGTATTACCTCTGGTTGTCACTCGACGACCGATCTTTGCTGGAGCTCCATGCGCACGAAGCGGCGATGCACGGTGATTGGTCGCCCTGTAACTCTCCTCCGATGGTCCTCCTTCCACGCGGGGCAGCTCTCAGGTGCTGTCACCATCGTGGGTGGTTGGAACGAGGCTAGGAAGGTGAGGTATCGGCTAGGTATTTGGAACTGAAGGTAGTTAGGACTGAGTTAGTTGTGAATGGCCGATGTTCAAGGGTTTTTATAGGAGAATCGAAGAGCAATTAGGTATAAATCAATGGTGGGCGTGGATTAGGGCTGTTAGGAGAGGAAGATGGAAGGTTTGGATCGAAGGAAGAGGATAGGGTTGGTGCGCAAAAATTTGTTGAAGATCGGCCGATAGAGCAGAAGCAACAACAGCTTCTTGGAGAAGAAGACACCAGGTGCTGACACGTGTCAGCACCTGGTTGGCCAGATAATGAATATAGGGTTTTATACACCCATAACCCTGAGTAATTTCGCAACTACAATCATAACCTCGCATAATCGTGAATTACACGAGAAACCCCGAGTAATGCTTAACTCTTACATGGCATAACTATGTGTTATGTTCCGTTTAAAATTTCTGTTATAGTTGATGATTTCCGTTTGAAAAAGTTAAAACTGCTCCTAATGCTCAACCTTATTTGCCAATCCTCTGCTTAAAACACACTTACCAAATGACTTGGCCTCCTCCGATCTAAACCAACCACTCCACTACTTGGCATCCTTTCATGTGGGCTCTAGTGCAGGTATGGAATAGACGACAACTTCTTCGTCGTTTTCATCTCCGAGAATCCCAACGAACTCCACGAAGGCCTGGAGGGAGGGAAGGGGCGGCGAGCCTTGAGGGATGGGGGGCGGGCCTGGAGGGGGGTGGCGGGCCGAGATGGGGGGAAGGGGGCGAGGCGGTGGTGGCTAGAGGGAGGAGGGGGGTAGGGGCAACTACAACCACAAAATCTCGGATGCAAGAGACATGAAGTGGTCCGACCAGGAGAGAGAACATGAGCACGGATCGAGCAGCATTGCGGCAACGGACTGCTTCGGTGGTTCGATCGTGTAAGTCGTAGACGAGATAATCGTGCCATAGTAGAGGCATTCTCCGGAGTCTGCTGTCAGATATATGCAATCCCCCTCGACGCCTCTGAGATCCGACGATGAGAGAATAAACGAATCGTTCTTGCCGAGGAACACAACACCGCCACCGATATCTTGGACCACGACCCACGTGACTTCCTGCTTCCCCTCCTCCCTCTCTAGTCTAAATATGTCAATAGATTTCTGTAGAGTTGTCTCTCAGCCTAGGGTGGGGGGTTTGGGAGGTGACGGGCCTGGAGGTGGAAAGGTGGCGATGGCCAGAGAAGGAAGAGGGGGGATGGCCCTGGAGGTGGGGAGGCGGCGGTGGCCAGAGGAGGGATGGGGGGCGATGGGCCTGGAGGTTGGGAGGTGGTTGTGGCCAGAGGAGGGAGGGGGTGACGTGCATGGAGGTGGGGAGGCGACGATGTCCAGAGGGGGGGGAGCCAGGCCTGGAGGTGGAGAGGCGACGGTGGCGAGAGGAGGGAGGGGGAGCCGATGGGCCTGGAGGGGTTGGCGGGGGCGACGGGCATGGAAGGGGGTGGGGGTGGCGATGGCCTGGAGAGAAGGGGCAACGAGACTGGAGGATTTTTTTTTAAATTTTTTAATAATCATTGGATGGACATGGGTTAGATAACCCACGGTATGGTTGAGTTAACTGCCTCCTTAATGGAGGGTTATAGGTGTGAAACAGAGGGACTATCTAATGTTTCTCGTGTAATTCACGATTATGCAGGGTTATGATTGTAATTGCGAAATTACTCAGGGTTATGGGTGTAAAAATACCATGAATATATAGTATAATTTATGTAATAAATAATAAACCACATTATTTTAAATAGTTATAAAAACAAAAAATATATAATTAAATTATCTAAATTATGGTATAATTACTTTTATAATTAATAAATAATTTTTTAAATATAAATATTATATTAATAAATAGGTAAAAATAATACTTAATAAATATGTTTCAGATTTTTAATTTAACAAATAAATAATTATATATTAATTTTATATTTACTTAATTATTAGAATAATAAATAAGGTCTTTATGATTTTTTATGTATTTTAATACATTAATTTAGATATATTAATAAATACGGGTATAAGTTATGTAGTTCAATTTCATCTTTATATTAGGCATTTATATTTTATTAAAATATTAAATAAGCTCAAAAAATCCTGAAATAAATCATGTTTAAAATACAAGATCATGAAAATAATTAAAAATTATAAAATTAATAAAATGATAAATAGTGTGTTCTAAATAAAATAAATAGCCTAGAAACCCCATTGTCAATAGGTCCCAAAATTGACTTTTTGCAAACGACCTCCGATTTTAATGAAATCACCTTCATTAATTAGAGAATCCTATTTTATGAACTTTAAAGGTGACTAGAGTGAAATTGGAATTTGCATGAGAAAGTTTTGGTGTTCGGAAGTTGAGAATTTGTCAATTTGAGAGTTGGATTTCTTGGCATATATACAAGATAATATTTTTAACTTATTTTTATATTTTTATATACATTTTTAGAAATAATTAGGAAAAAAGTTTGGTTAGAAATAAGCTCATATGAATTAACTAAAAATCAATGAAAATTTGATATTTATTTGATAAATAGTGAAGAATGTGTGGAGTATATATTTAATTATTTTTAAGATATTTTTTCCTTACCCCCCTACTTATTTGTTTGTCGACCCACCCATGCTGACTTGGTCTCGAGGGTTAGGTTATATAAATATATCTTGCAGCTATATTTATATTTTATAAGTCATATTGTACATATATACATATTTACAATATGCCTTCTTTTCTTTTCTTTATTTTTATTCTTTTATTTATTTACATGTTTTTGATGCATAAAAGTGCATTTTTATTCATGAATGAAGTTTTGATAAAAGATGGGAAGTAATGGATTTTTACATGTATTCGTTAAGGGTTTTAAGATAAAATGCGATAAAAATGTTAATGAATCATGGATTCATCAACCATCAAGGTCCAAGTCCATCATCCTCACCGGACCTCACTGCCCCCTTCATTTTTGCCCTCCGACCGTGACCAAATAACTTCCAGCACCCTCACCCTTTCATTTTTGTGCATTTTATCTCATGTGTGGGTGTTTAAGACACCATCTGAGGGCTATTTTGCTCAAATAATACCTCCCAGGTCTGCTCCTAAACATCCAATCTCCAGGGCTCGATCGATGAGCCTCGAACATGTTTGAAGCATATGGGAGATATGGGGAGCTTGCAAGAGTGTGAAGAAGTCATCGGAGATGCTCTAGGCGGATGTTGGTGTGCCATACATCAGATCAAAGCTTGCTAGTGGTGATTTCATCAACAGTTCTTCTTGGTCCTTCCGGAGCCGTCCGATCAACAAGCCCCCAGGCATGTAACTACAATCGGATTTGTAGAGCCTCGGCCATTGGATCCCATCCAGGAATCTAATATCAGCATCAACTGCCCAAGAGTCATCGTGCAAGAAGGAGGCACCACATGTCAAGTGAACGATCTATTGCCATCTGATCCGGCATTTTATGGGGTAAATTTCATATTATACCCCTGATTTTTTGTCTTTTTATTTACTCTTGTAATAATTTTGAACCTTCTAATTTTTTCTGTTATTTTTGCAAAAGTTCCCCTAAGATTCAAGATATTTGCATACAAGACCTTTCTAGCGCAGCTCATTTGGCCCCCACGCGAGCTTGGCAATTTGCACTTTTACCCATGCAGTTTTTGTAATTATCAATTAGTATTTAAAATTTGAAAAATATTTGTAAACTTTTAGGTATTTTATCTTTTGCCCCCTAAATTTTATTTTAATTTAAAATATACCCCTATAGTTCAATTAATTATTGTGTTTGTTTTTCTTTTTCTAAAAATATCAAACATGCTCTAAAAAATGGACAAATAGAGTTTGGAGCCTGATTGCTTGACCTTTCATGCTATAATTTTAGTTTTGCATTTTAGGCATTTTCTATTTTTTAAAAATCAAAGAAATTTGTTTTATTCCTTGTTTGCTTTAAAAAAATCAAAAAATTGTATAAGAGTGTTTCAAAATTATAAAAAATTAGTCTTTTTTTATTACAACATTTTATACCTTTAGAACAAAAATCCCAAAAAATAAAAAAAGAAAATCACTAAAAATTAAGAAGCTTCAAAATCCTTATAAAAATTATAAAAAATCTTTTAAATATTAAAATATATTTATTTCTATCTTTGTATTTTCTTTATATTATATGTTGTCTAGTAAAAATAGTTTTGGAAGATTTTTACTCTATTTAGTATTTTTAAATTCCAAAACAACTTGTCATAATTAAAAAGTCCCTAATTTTGTGTATTTAGGACTTTAAAATTATCTAAAATTTAGAAAATTTCATGAAAAATCACAAAAGAAACATTAAAAAATATAAAAACTATAAAAATACATTATTCTATAATTTTTGGTTATTTTAGTTATGTTTATAACTATATTGACTTAATATATATATATATTTGTATATAAAGCTTTATTATATGCTAAAAAGGAAAAAGTAAACTAAAAATCATAAAATTATAAAAATAAAAATGATAAAATCTAAAAAATATAAAAATATAAAAATATACCTTCTATATCAAGTGTTTAAATTATTTTATTTAAAAACCCATAAATTCTTTAATTAATTATTTTAGTAATTATAGAAAATACACCTATATTATTACTCAATTATTTATTTATAAATAATATACCTTCTACATCGGCTTATCTCCATGTGTTCGATACTCTACATACATGCACCTATACACCATTTTGTAGAGTTAAATAAAATAAATTTTAACTCCACACACTTAGCATTTCTTTTATCATTGATTATGGGTAAATTGTTGTTTGTATTAAGGTTCTTATTCGGTTGCCACAACGACGGTGTTCTTGCCTTGTGCAGAACATTAGACTAGCAAAAACCTTAGTCACAATTCTACGGCTCTGACTGGAGCACATCCGCCCTGCCATTAGAGACCACATTTTTTCTCATCCTTAGGTTGAGGAGCTTATCCCTCAAGCCCTGAAGCTTCTAATGCAGGCTAGTGCTCGAAAGAACCTCATCTGGAGGTCGAATAATCCAAGTTTGCAGCTCCAGGTGCTCGAACATTCTCCAACCCTCCAGTCCTCATCTGACAAGTTCTGAAGCATTTTGAACCATCCATCATCTCTGTAGCCCTTCCAGGATCATGTAAAGCATCTCAACAACTAATGAACCCATCTGGAGGAAGCAGGATGCTCAATGGGAGTTCATTTCTCAACTCTTATTCCCTTTTCTTCTAGGTGGATCTTAGCACCATTGGATCAATCCACTCACTCCAGGTACACAACAGCTCAGATCTGACGACAGGATATAATCTTCGCCCTCCATCACTGAAGAATCATCAAGCGCAGAGGAAGTGCCATGTGTTTAAGTGAAACCATCAGCGCCATCCACCCGTGTGCGAGAAGGGGTATTTTGCAACCTAACCCCTCTTCCTTTTTGTATATAATATTTAGTTTATAAAATTTCATACGTAGTTGTAAATTTTTTGTAATATTTATTTTATGATCCCTAACTCCTTATTTATTGTACTTTAGTCCATTCCACGTCAGCTGGTGTGCATGTGCACGTGAGGGGGCATGAATTTTTCTTGGCCCCTCTCCAGGTATTGTATTATTCTTTATTCCTAGAACTTTGAATTGAAGTACAAAATATTTTCGATATTTTGCATGCTTGGCCCTGTTGTTTTATTTATTTGCATTTATACCACTATCGGGTGTGTATTATATTTTTATGTGTGAATGTTTCATGGATGCCCTCGGACTATGCTAAAGTTTTATAAAATTCTATGAAACTCCTTGAAAATTGCATCCAGGTACATGTAATGCAAAATCATTTTTGTACTTGCATGTCATTTATTAAGAATATTATTTTCATTATTATAGGAAAATTCTTTGAAGTGCCCGGAACCGTATGTTATCATATATATTTTTCACAAGGCAACTAAAAGTATTTTCCTATTTATAAAAATTCAAAAAAAAAACATTTTATCATGTGTAGCATTAGAAAACTACAAAAATTACAATTTTTTTGGGAAATTCCAAAAACATTCTCGTATGTCTATTTAGCTATATTTTAACTTCTGTTCAAAATATTTTTTTTGCAAGATATTAAAAAAACTCCTAAAAATCATAAAACACTAAAAAACATATAATGATTATCAAAAATCACAAAAAAATCCCAAAAATATGTTTTTTTATATTGTCTAATATATAGGAAAATTGAAACTAGGTTCAATCTGATTTGATAAATATTTACTAAGCCCATTGCACGTTCATGTATTTCTGTTGTCCTCATTTTGTATATTTCCATGTTAAAAATCCATAAAAATTCAAAAAAATTACCAAATATTACCAAAAATAAAGAAAATTTATAAAACATAAAAGACAATTATTTCTGATTTTTTTAGTGTAATCATTATATTTTAAAAATCATGTAATATCTCTTCTACATTACTCTTTTATGTACTATAGCTATATAGTATATATATTATCATATATTTAATTTTTCAAATAAAATTATTAATTGCAAATTTAAAATTCCATAAAAATATATAAACTAAATCCCACAAAAACATTTAAAAATAAAAAATACAAAAAATCCTGAAGTTGTCTTTTCATTGCTCTACCTCGTGTGCTTCTTTTTAGTTCAACTCCTACTACTTGTCTCTATACACATTTTTGCAGGGTATACTAGATTTTAGCTCACTTTTTTTATTGCTTAGTCATTATTGTGATTTAATTGGTGATTAACACACTCGAGTTTAGTACTGAGAGCCGAGAGAGGCGTCGATACAATGATTACTGGATCCGACTTATCGGACACCGCATGCCCTCCACGATCGGATGTTAGGTACCTCGCCTGAGCACTCTATCAAATGTGCCATTGTTGGGGAGCATCGATTTGTAGATCATAAAGTAGACACTTAACTTGTTTTTCCATTGATCACTTTATTAACTATTTCTCTCTTTATTCTATTTTTATCCAAGAATATTCTGACCATCTTCTTCTTTAAATTTGATACGAGGGCCTTCTTATCGAGAGATGATTTCCTAGGAGATTCTATGCACCTGAGAGTCACGAAGACCGGTGGTTCTTTGTCCACCTGTAGTTGAGAGTGGTAGAGTATATAAGAAGTCCAGTAGAATCTGCCTTAGCCTAAATTTAGTTTAATTTTGTTTGAGAGAGATTCATTCAATTAATTTGTAAAAATATAGGACCTGAACACTTGAACACTTAGCCTCTCACAAGTCCATTTCATCCGATGATTGTTCATTGGGAGCCCTGATAGATTTTTCTGTGATTTCGTCGTCTTCTACTTTTATTAGTCCCTATTTTCTCTTTGTTTAAATTTGTTTTTAGTGATTTGTGTATCCTGCCTTATTTTTATTTTATGTCTTGTGGAATGAGCCCTTAGATTCCAGGAGCGAATGTTTGATTAAATTAGGTCAAAAGCCATAATAGAATTCATGTACCTATAGTCTCATGCTTGGATCTATTCCAATTGAAAAATTTCTTCACGATAATAGAAACTCATGTATTAGGGCGATGTCCTCATTGAGATGCATATAGTATAGGTTTAAAATTTTTTACTTGCATCCGACATGGAGAGATCTGAGAAGCATTGTAAGTTTTCTTACTGAGCATCACATCATTATTTTTCGACTTGCATTGCTTTTCCGTCTTCTCGCTCCAATTTTTCTCACATATACAAAACAAAGAATTGATAAAATCGTTAGGCCTCTTTCATGAAAAAAACTCAAAAAAATTAAAACAAAAAAAGAGAATGCTAAGAAAACCTTAAACTAATTATAAATGATTAATTAAACTTCATAGTTTTGGGTTCACATCACCCTCATTGCAGTCAGGTACCTTCCAAATAGATCAAGGCACAATCCTTAATAGCGCCTAAATCCAAACCTGGGTATTGCGTTGTCTATTGCTTTAATTTGCGAAGTATTAGCGCATATATCATGCATGGGTGAGTAGGGATTCATCTGTTTGGAGGCTTAGTCTAAGGTATTGAGCTTTGGACATCCCTTCATGTGGTGTCTGTCTCATCGTTTCACGTCCGAGTAGGGTTGTGTCTGCTTGCGGACTCGGTTCCAATGTATTGGTTTCACCAATCAGCTACCCTCTCTAATTCTTTTGTTGTGTAGTGGTATAGATCCGATAACAAGGACCTTTAAAAAGTATAGGCTACTAGTAACAAATGAAGTAGAAAGTACACAATGATTATTGGGAAATACTTACTCACCTATAGTATTATTTGTTAAGGACTAAATTTGATAAGATTCCCAAATACAAAAAAATAAAATTGACAAGAAAATCATCGAACTCTTATTGCTCATTTTGTTGAGTTGGTGAATCTACACATATTTTAAGGTTTGGTTGATTAGTTTAAAGCAGGTCAAAATAAAAAATATCACGCCTTTGTGCCATTTCTGTCACAATGCTTTCTCACATCCTTTTCTTCCTTGCTCATTTTGAGCCTTTTCTTCTCAAACCCTCTTGAATTCTTTAAATCCTTCATCTATTCCCTCATCATCATTTCTCTTATTTCCCAATATGTCGAATCCAGGATGGCATTGTTTGGATTTTGTGAACAACAACATCGATTCCCGAATGTTGACATCATCAATAATACGGGGTGAAAATCTCTAAGAACTAAGTTCAGACTTTGTGGACTTCTCATTGGACTCCCCAGTTTTTGCCCAATTCAAAGGTTGAGAAGACTCTTGTCCTAATCTTTCTCTCTTCACCACTTTTCTTTCACCAATAAATCCATTGTTCGAGATAGACTCCCATCTCAAACTTGCTCCTTCTTTTCTGAGGATTGATTAGGTTTTATTTCCCAATGCAGATTCCATACTCAATCAAGAGCCCATTTTATAGTTGGATTTTGAGATGGATCCATAAGACATGACAAAGGGATGAGTTCGGATGACACCATGGATCAGAATTAAGTCAACATACAACTTCTAGCCTCAATTCAAGACATCTAGCAACAGTTGATGAATTAAGCTCTTGCCCAAGTTGCATTCAGGGATATGCTTAATGAGCCGAGGAGGGACAGAGAAAGTCCAGGAGGAGAGGATGAGAAACACTTTTGTGGGAATGAGGATGAACAACTTGCAGGAAACCATGGAGGAGGAGATGAGAGAGGAGGACCACCTAAACCAACTCTGAAAGAAACCTACAACCCTGGTGCTGAAGGTTGCTTAGTGGATCAGAATACCTATGATCCATGTAAACTTTAAGTTGAAACCATCTCTTCTTCCTCTCTTGGTGATCTTCCATGGCAACACCAGTGAGGGGCCATACATTCACCTGCAGCAGTTCAATAGAATTTGTAGTGTCATGCACCAACATCCCGTTGGAGGCACTAAAAAAGACGGCCTTCTCGCTCAGCCTCAAGTAAAAGTCATTATACTGGATCGATCACTTGAGGAAAGTGGTGACGACCTAGGAAAAACTCAAATCAGCCTTCTTATACAAATACTATGCCATAGATTGTATGAACCTAATGAGAGCGTTGATTTCCAACTTCTCCCAAATGTCTTATGAACCGTTTTACGAGGCATGGGAAATAATTAAAGATCTTATTGATAAATGCCCCCATCAAGATTTTCCGAAGATTAGCCTAGTCCAGAACTTCTTCGAGGGCTTTCACTAAGAAATCAAATGGCTCATGGATGCCACGTTTGGAGGATCATACTTCAAAAAGGATAGAGACATCGTATGGAAAGTCTTTAAGGAGATGGCTGAGAGCTTGACCACCTTATCTTCATCCTACGTGGTTCAGAAAGTTCCATCGATCCAACGCAAGACTATGAATGTGGCATCATACCATGAAGAGAGATATGAGTTCCAATATCAACATCATCGGAAACCATCTCTCTAAAGTTGTTATCATTTGAAAGCGATCATAGTACCTAGACAAATTACGAGTGATCAAATAGATGAGGGATGTCAATAGACAAGCTCGATCAGATTTCCAAGCAAACTGAGCTTCTGATGAGCACCATCCATGCCTGCCAGTCAGTGAAGGAACCAGTCAATTCTGCCAAACCGATGGAACCGTCCCAACAACAAAATCGAGGGTCATCTAAGTCAGTTAAACACGTGTATTACGTGCAGACACCTGATCCGGAATCATCATAACCACAACAACAGATGGTAGTATACCACACTGAGCCTAAGGCTTACAACGATCCATTCTATCCAGCCCTTCGTAGATTCAAGAAGTGAGCACTTTGTAGATCAATGAACAAGCTTTAACCCATCCTCGAGGACAACCTCAGGGTCAAAGTACATCTATCCAACCATTCATTCCTCGACAAGGTGGATGGAATTTCCAGATGCACCAATCCCACCAGTATACGGACCAAGGGAAGAACTAGATACGACCATACCATCAACAATAACCAGCTGCTCAATATCAAAATCAATTCCCTTCTCCTCGATACCAATATGAGCAATACCCTCCTCATCAATTTCAGGACTACCGGCAACAAACGTAGTAACACCACCCTCAGCTCCCACAAATAGCAAAATCTTCAGAGGCCGTTTCGGTGAACCCTGCCTTGGACTGCATGGCTCAGCTGATAAAACACATGAACGAGATGAGCCAGAAGCTGTACGACCTCACAATTGCCAAAACAGTCATACCAATGTAGATTGATGCAATCCCCAACAACTTCTAGAGAAAGGAATAGGTAGAACGTAGTGCAACACAACCTCCCAAGTCAGGTATAAATTCTTTTATGTTATCTAATGTTGTTAATCATGAGGACGGTAGAACATTGCAGCTAGCTGCTTCATCTAAGGGGAAAGGTCATGCTTATGTGGGTGAATCTTCATCACCTACAGTTGAGGTCACACTTATTTATAGATCCAATGAGAAAGTAGGAGCAGTACAACACTCGAAAAGACAAAAAATATATATAAGAGAAAATATAATCAAGAAATAATAGCCAAAGTCGTGTTGATGCAGCCAAGGAGATGTTGGACATGCGAGCCCACGGCGAGCCATTATGCAATAAATGTTATTGCAAATATCATTCCCTGATCTGAAATGAAGAATACATAATATGCATAATAGGTC
Organism: Ottelia alismoides; assembly: GCA_037367405.1. Classification (NCBI taxonomy): domain Eukaryota; kingdom Viridiplantae; phylum Streptophyta; class Magnoliopsida; order Alismatales; family Hydrocharitaceae; genus Ottelia; species Ottelia alismoides. The sequence goes on along the minus strand of JAZKJV010009140.1, from coordinate 207,938 downwards.
CCTTAGTACAATTAGGGTTATGTACCATGGCAATCTTAATGATCATACAACTGTTGATTCAATTATTGAATCATAGAGGCTAGTGCTTAGGTGAATAACTAATGAGTTAGATTGAGGACTCATCAAGCACCGTCAAATGATTATTAAGAGATGAATCCAACCTGAGTAGGAGATGGCAATCCCTTCTCAGTTAGGATGATGTATGACCGACCTCTTGATGCAGGTCCTCAGCATATGAATAGAGATTCGGAGGTGTCATATTAATTAGGTCAAAGAGTTGACTTAACGAGATCGAGATAACCAAAGTCCTATATCGCATGATGTCATGATATAGGCACGCATCCTCTGATCGGAGACAGATGTGTTACTATATGTCTGAGTATGCACATTTGGCAGACCAATAGGTTGATGACCTAATCAAGGTCTATACACCGGCGCGCTGGTGTGCATATAAGGGCATATGAGTAATACTATCTCTCAAAGGGATCATACAGGTTCGCTACTGAACCGGAAGACATGAGCTCACTCATGAGATATTGGGAAGAATCAAATTCCATGCGCACGGTCATCTTGCTTTGGAAGCTTGACTGAATTTGTAGGTTTGATATATACTTTTGGAAAGTATATGATCAAGACCTAGGCATGATATATACATTTGGAAAGTATATGATCGATACCAACACCCAATGATCAAAAACGAGAAACTTACTGATAAAAACTTGAAGTAGAAAATATAAAGTTGATCTAATACTTCAGATTTATTCTGAGTCTTCAAGTATGCAGGATGTATAGGTATTGGGAATACCTGAGGGTGATGTGATCATAAACGATTATATAACCATGACACTTCCATTCCTAGGGAGTGATGAAACGGGTCTGGATTTTAGTGACTCCTCTCAGTAAAGAAGTAATCTGATCTTGATCTAGATGTTGGACATTGATCTGAATGTGATACAGATGCAATGAGAAGATTAGATTTGCAGTCTTGATTTAATCAAGCATCTATGGGAGGCCCGAGATCTAGATTTGAGATGTAATCTCAATATCCAAGACACTATACGTGGAACAGTACAATCACCCGGTCCTTATCTCCAAGTATTGGTGGAGAAAGTACATTATCCTTGAAAGAGTTCATGGATAATTCTATTGTTGATATATGTATCCGAGCATTGAAAAAATGGATAATTAGATGTGATTTAATTATCATGACTAATACGAATTTGATTCATATTATAAGGAGAGTTATCTGAGATAATTAAATGTGATTTAATTATCAAAGATGTGAATAATGTGAATGTGATTCATATTATTTAGGCACATGAGAATAAGTTATCCAATATAATTTAATGTGATTTAATTATTGTGGATAAGAATAATGTGGATAGTAATATCGAATTATTCATAATATATTATAAATATGATTTATAATGTATTAGAGATAGCTAATTATACTTTATATTTGTTGACTAATTATTAATGTGTATTGGATACACATTGTGTAATTAATTGAAAATGTAAATTATATTTTGTTTTGGGTTGTGAATGTGATTCAAAAATTTCCAATGGCAAGATTGCAATATTCTCGAAATTAATTCTGAATTATTTTTTGAAGAATACATCTCAACAAAAGTTGTTGGAATAAATAATGGAGATTTTCATGGAGATATGCAATCTCATGTGATCTCATGAGATTGCCTCCAATTGGAAACAAGTGGCCATCCACCTTGTTCCAATAGGTGATGCAATCTCCATGATGATTGTCTCCTTTATTTTATTGGTTTAATTTAGGATTGATTTATATTTGATTTATCAAATATATTTGATCTATATTAAATCATAAGTTGTTGGCTTTTACCAACAACATTCATGAACATTGGATTGACATAAATCAATCTCATCCATTGATTTTATATGTTCAATGGATTGAGATCCATGGATCCTAAAACCCTATAAATAGAGAGGCATACCATGCTCTCTTAGTACATGCTTTTGGAAGCACATCTCTCTCTCTCTCTCTCTCTCTCTTTCTCTCTACACGCCTACTCTCTCTTCCTCTCTCATGGTCGTCCACCATGGATGTCCTTGAGAAGTTTCTCCATCGCTGCAGCGTCGTCGTTATGCTACCTGATCATATGCTCGTGTATCTTCATCTCCTTCAGTGCGCCTCGCTCGTGAAGAAGACGTCAGATCTCGTATGTCGAGATCAGGATATCCGCCGCTTGGATCATCAACATGGATTGCGAGAAGCATGCGATTCATCCCCACGCTCGCAAGCGTCTCCTCCGTTGGATCAGACTTGAGACAGGAGGTCTCTTCGTTTAGAGACTCAATCGCAACCACACTTCAATAAGTAATCCTATTACTTGTTTGTGGCTTAGATGAAACGATCCGAGAAGTGTTCTTGGATCATGTGGTTTCGTCGCATGAAAATGTTTTAAATTCCGCTGCATCGAGCCACTAGTGCGACTAGTCGCTCCTTGTCGTATTCGATACGACGCTCACGCTTCCGTGATGAGCTTGAGGATTCTAACCATATCCTTCAAGTGGTATCAGAGACTTAGGTCGAAGGTTTTGGATACGATCCATAAAACCGAAGGCGACTTGGGTTCATTAGGGTTGCGAAAGTTTTATCGCATTTCATTTTCGCATCTCTGTTTAGTGTAAATTTTCGGCCCTGTTTAAATTGATTAAACACTAAAACAACACTTACTTTTTGTTCCCCATTAAATAAGGAAACCATAGGATCCGAGTTTACGTAATTTGGATTCCGTTTTCTCTAAATATGGTCGTTTTAATGAACATGTATTCACTGTTACGGCAACTGCGAATCTTAACGTAATTAAGGAGTTAATTACTGTTTAGAAACGCCTTGAAATGCGTGCAAATCATATAGGTTCTGTTGTGAATCAAATTAGCAAACTTTGAAAACTCACTTTGCTTAATTTGGATTTAAATTGATTGAGATATGCTAATTTTAGTAAGTATGGGTCACTGCTGAAATTACTTTCCTAATCAAGAACCATGTGATTATCAATTAGTGAAATTAATTGTTAATTTCACGAAATAATTATGGAAAATATTTGAGAAATATTGGATGATGATTATTTTCTTAATTGACTTGGCCTCAACCAATAGATTGATTAGATTTGATTTAGATCAAAATTGGAAACACAATCATCAAACTCCTTGCTTGAATAGGATTGGGAATTTGTCTAGCAAATTTCCTTATAATAAAAAATGTTTTGATTATTACTATATGGTATAATTTCGGTTAATGAATCGATGATCATCTCAAGTATAAAGTGATTGACTCGGCATTATTTTTTCCCGAGGCGGATATGGTGTCTAGTCGTGGATCGCTGGGGTAGCGGGTTGCAATGTATGTGGTCCATCCCACTCCCGCCGGTACTAGACATGACAACGGGTACGGAACGAATGATGCCTGAGAGATCATGATGTATTTTTCTAGTTATTAAAATTCGAATTAATACGTATTTTGAGATAATACCATATATTCAAGTAAAATCAAGTTTGTTGATTGAATTGGATTGAAAATTATTTTAATACGATTTAGTTAATTATATCCAATTAAAAACACTCTATTATGAATAGATGTGTATTTCCCTTGGAAGAATTAATTATGTGAATATGATTCATGATAATTAATTAGAATTTTAATATGATATGGAGGATCACATAAGTGACATCCATGGTCTCCCGTCAAGGTGAAGGGTTCCGTCACCAGGGATTGTATGTAGGAGACGCCTGTCCGAAGTGACAACTCCTATATGCAAGCGCATCTGGATCGGGCTCTTTGCTTCTCAAAAGAGTAAGGCAGTATGCGTAGTGACCCCATTGTCGGATCCTCATATTATTGGGGCGATATTGAATTGCGCATAGCGAGTTCTATTCCGGTTGATGGTTGGTTCAATTAATGATGGGTCAACATCACCTTAGGGGTGGTTGGCCCGGGTGTTAAAGATCGAATTGGGAAATGCAAGTTGGACTTGCAAGGTGGAATGTGTTCCCGCTTCTTTTTATCCGAGTTGCAGATTCTCATATTATTGAGATGTAACAAAGATAAGGAAGGAGATCCCAGATCTTGCTGAGATATAATGGCAAGTATATCTCTTACATTGAAAGTGATTAAGGGAATGAACTTTCATTGTTGACATGGCAAGATAACTTTGATATAAAAATTCCTAAATCAAAGTAAATTATATATTTATATATGTTTATGCAAATTTAATCCTTCTTTAATCCCACTCAATGTTATACTCAATAATAACCAGTAGAATATCATGGATTGGACCCATGATCCAGATATTGTACTTGCAATTGGACACATAATGTATGTGGTTGCAATATGCAAGTTTCCTCATAATAATGAGGAATGATAATTAAATAGACAATAGGACTAAAACCCTAGGGTTTGTATGTCTCTATAGTCTTGATCTCTCATCGAATGCACTTTGGAAGTGACATGTCGATGATGATTGTAATTGTCAAATAATACTTATAAAATTCTAAGAAGATGTTCTGGCATACATATGTGCTCTCGACATTTAATCATGAATGATGTGGTTCTCTGCATCATGCAGAATGGTGGCTCTATAAGAGATTATATATTCAAATTGTTTGAGTACCTACCTGAACCATTATTTTGAGAGTTTAGATGGATGTAGATACGATGAGTGTCATCATTCTACTGTCTATACTCAGGTCATTCATGATGCTTCATATTATTCATATTGTATGAATTGAATGAAGCTTGTATAAATATTAAAATACTCTTATATTGAAATTTTTGATTTTAGCATAAGAGATCCTTGATCTTGAGCAATGGTTGCTTATAGATAAAGGGAGCGCAGTGGAAGCATGGGTTGGACCCAAGTAAGAAGTATAGTCAAAGAGTTGACTGTACTTCTGTGACTTCCATATGACATCCAAAGAGTTGGATGAATGCCAATACTGCAATAAGTTGATGTGTTGATAGTATGACTATCAAATCTATCTAGAATCCTTAGAGAAGGAATCGGATAGTACATCAGAATAATCTACATATAATCATTGAAATTGACTTACTTATTTGATAAGATAAAGTCTAATAATTGTATCTCAATCTTCTAATGACACTTGCAATTGGTTGCATATGTATTAAGGTTTAATGATCATCCATATTGGAATTGATGCAATTGTTGCAACAATTTCCACCAGATGAATATACTTCATATTTTCAGTGGGAGAGCCCTTAGTCTTAGAGAATGTCTCTATGACCTGGATATTAGAATACACTCATAGTTTATTTCTAAATGTTGGGAATAAGCATGAATTCGAAAATTGACCTATCATAAAGAGTTATGATGGGGATATTTCAGATAGTAATCTAACATCTAGTGGACTCCACTAAATTAGAAAATTAATGAATGGCTCATTATGATTTCCAATACTGAAAATTAAACCTTTAAAGATCAATAGGAGGATAAAGATCATTTGACAATGATCTGGCATCATGTTTTGGACATATGTCTATTGATGAGATCAATGGACAAGTAAGAGATGAAACTTTAGAATGTCTAAAATTTTAAAACTTGCGTACTTGTGAATATTGTATTCAAAGTAAAATGTCCAATACACCCTTCTTTGGGAAAGATGTATGATGTCAAGGTATTCAGGATCTCATACATATTGATGTATGTGAATCATCTATATCATAGTAAATATTATGGATATGTGATATCTATTATTTGTGATATGAGACCTCTTCTCTTCACTTAGAAACCTTTGAAATGTTCAAAGATTTCACAATTTTGGTTTAGAACCAAAGTTTGAAGGAAGATTAAATGAATTTGATCTAATCTAGGTAGGCAGTACCTATTAGATGAATTCATAGAATACCTTATAGAGATATGAATATAATTTCTTTCTCACCCCTCCTAATGAACCTTAACTCAATAGATTTATAGTGAGATACAATTGATCATGTGTGACATGATTTGATCAATGATTAATCTTAGCATAATTATCTCTTAGTTTCCATGTATATGTATATGTGGTAGAGACTACATTATATACTTAATAAGGTTCCATGCATGTAAGTTGGAATCTAGCACTAGAGAGTACTACTTCATTAGGAAAATAAAGGATGGTATTGGATACCTACTTTATGACCTTTATATTCTTAAAGGATCTCATCTCTGAGAATGTGATTCTTAGAGGATGACTCTCTTAAGAATCAAGACGAAAATGAAATAAAGGAACTCATTTAATCTTGAGAAGATAATGAGGCTCCTGAGATCGGAAACTAAATAGACAATTAAAGATGAAACAATAATACGTCTTCAAATAAGTTTGAAGATGGATTCCATGTGTCAATTTAATCTGACAATGATCTAACTTAATATGATAAAGCTTCTAAAGATCATGACATGGAAAGATGGATGTTAGCAATAAAAGTCTAAAGTAGACTTCATATACAAATGTTGTATATAGACCCTCGAGAATCCACCTAAAATGGTTAGACGCACTATGGTGTAAATGGATCTTCAAGAGAAAGAGGGAACCTGATGAGATGGTAGAGACCTTCAAAGCACGGTTCGTAGTCATGAGCTACACACCGAAGAGAAGACATCGCTTGCGATGAGACTTGCTCTCCAGTGACCTTGCTTTAACCCATCAGAATTTTGCTAACTATAGCTACTCAACTTGACTATGAAATCTTCATGATGTGAGTCAAGATTGCATTCCTCTATGAATACCTGTCTGAGGATATTCATATGAAGTAGCCCCAGGGCTTCATGGTTGAGAAAAGCAAGATGTGCAAGCTAAAGAACTCCATCTTTGGAATCAAATAAGCTTCCTATAGTTGGAACATAAGATTTGATGAAATTATAAATGTTATGATTTCAGATAAAATCTTGATAAACCATGTGAAGCTTAGTGGGAGTGCCATTGTGTTCATCGTGCTAAATGTAGATATTATTCTAATCATTTAGAATGATATAAAAATAATAATAAGTGTTTTACAATTTGGATGTTCCATACCTTGAAATATGATCTCAAGGATACCTCTTAGATCTTAATTCTGAAGTCGTTCAGAAGCAAAGAAAAGAGGGTATTAGGATTGTCGCATTAGTAGTACACCTTGGACTTATTCCATTTTTCTGGAAAATTCCAAGAAAAGCTTCCTTCCCTTAAGATGTGGTAGTGACTGTCTAAAGGGATAGCACCTCAAAGAGTTGAGGAAGTGAATGCTAGAACTGCTTGCACTTGTGCATCAGTTACGAGAAACTGAAGTGTATGCTAGATGTGTACAAAAGCCATATGTCTGCCATACAGTGGGAGTAGTAAACTGTTACTAATCCTACTCTGGAAATAAAACACTTGGTTGTCGTAATAACAATATCTTCAAAGATGATGAAACTTAGAGATAGTGCTCTCAAAGTATTATCTTCAAAAGTTTAAGACCTTGTAGATAGTGATCTATAAGGGTCTTAGCTGTAGATACCTTAAGAGATAGAGATCTCCAGGAATAAAGGTAGTCTGATAAGGATTATGGACATACTGGTTATAATAATTATCGAGCGGTAGTGTCAAGGACACTATAACAAAATTGAGTATTGGTTGCATAAGATGCAACATTCGCATTGGATGCGAGCACTGTTACTAGGGGATGTGCAAGTGCCGTAAATGGGCTTGGCGTAGTCTCTTGGGAACAGAGTGACTGATCAACTTACCTAGCTATTTTCTAAATAGCCTATGATTGTCACATGAGTGTGGGATTAAATGATTAGCCCATTAATGGCTCTTTGGGCTAGTGGGAGATTGTTGGACATGCGAGCCCACGGCGAGCCATTATGCAATAAATGTTATTGCAAATATCATTCCCTGATCTGAAATGAAGAATACATAATTTGCATAATAGGTCCCTTAGTACAATTAGGGTTATCTACCATGGCCATCTTAATAATCATACAGCCGTTGATTCAATTATTGAATCATAGAGGCTGGTGCTTAGGTGAATATCCAATGAGTTTGATTGAGGACTCATCAACCACCGTCAAATGATTATTAAGAGATGATCTCCAGCCTGAGTAGGAGATGGCAATCCTTTCTCAGTTAGGCTGATGTCTGACCGACCTCTTGATGTAGGTCCTCAGCATAGGAATAGAGATTCAGAGGTGTCAGATTAGTTAGGTCAAAGAGTTGACTTAACGAGATAGAGATAACCAAAGTCCTATATCATATGCTGTCATGATATAGGCATGCATCCTATGACCGGAGACAGATGTGTTACTATATGTCTCAGTATGTACATTTGGCAGACCAATAGGTTGTTGACCTAATCGAGGTCTATACACCGGCGCGCTGGTGTGCATATAAGGGCATATGAGTAATACGATCTCTGAAAGGGATCATATAGGTTCACTACTGAACCGGAAGACATGAGCTCACTCATGAGATATTGGTCATCTTGCTTTGGAAGTTTGACTGAATTTGTAGGTTTGATATATACTTTTGGAAAGTATATGATCAATACCTAGGTATGATATATGCTTTTGGAAAGTATATGATCGATACCAACTCCCAATGATCAAAAATGAGAAACTGATAAAATCCAAAGTAGACTGTATAAAGTTGATCTAATACTTTGGGTTTATTCTGAGTCTTCCAGTATGCAGGATGTACAGGTATTGGGAATACCTGAGGGTGATGTGATCATAAACGATTGTATAACCATGACGCCTCCATTCCTAGGGAGTGATGAAACAGGTCTGGATTTTAGTGACTCCTCTCAGTAAAGAAGTAATCTGATCTTGATCCAAATGTTGGACATTGATCTGAATGTGATTCAGATGCTATGAGAAGATTAGATTTGCGGTCTTGATTTAATCAAGCATCTATGGGAGGCCCGAGATCTAGATTTGAGATGTAATCTCAATATCAAAGTCACTATACATGGAACAATACAATCACCTTGTCCTTATCTCCAAGTATTCGTGGAGAAAGCGCATTATCCTTGAAAGAATTCATGGATAATTCTATTGTTGATATATGTATCCGAGCATTGAAAAATTGGATAATTAAATGTGATTTAATTATCATGACTAATATAAATTTGATTCATATTATAAGTAGAGTTATCTTAGATAATTAAATGTGATTTGATTATCAAAGATGTGAATAATGTGAATGTGTTACATATTATTTGGGCACATGAGAATAAGTTATCCAATATAATTAAATGTGATTTAATTATTGTGGATAAGAATAATGTGGATAGTAATATCCAATTATTCATAATATATTATAAATATGATTTATAATGTATTAGAGAGAGCTAATTATAATTTGTATTTGTTGATAAATTATTAATGTGTATTGGATACACATTGTGTAATTAATTGAAAATGTAAATTATATTTTGTTTTGGGTTGTGAATGTGATTCACAAATTTCCAATGGCAAGGTTGCAATATTCTCAAAATTAATTATGAATTATTTTTTGAAGAATAAATCTCAACAAAAGTTGTTGGAATAAATAATGGAGATTTTCATGGAGATATGCAATCTCATGAGATCTCATGAGATGTCCTCCAATTGGAAACAAGTGGCAGTCCACCTTGTTCCAATAGGAGATGCAATCTCCATGATGATTGTCCTTTATTTTATTGGTATAATTTGGGATTGATTTGTATTTGATTTATCAAATATATTTGATCTAAATTAAATCATAAGTTGTTGGCTTTTACCAACAATAATCTTGACCATTGGATTGACATAAATCAATCTCATCCATTGATTTTATATTTCCCATGGATTGAGATCCATGGATCCTAAAACCCTCTAAATAGAGAGGCATACCATGCTCTCTTAGTACATGCTTTTGGAAGCACATCTCTCTCTCTCTCTTTCTCTCTACACACCTACTCTCTATTCCTCTCTCTTGGCCGTCCACCATGGATGTCCTAGAGAAGTTTCTCCATCGCCACATCGTCGTCGTTATGCTACCCGATCGTCTGCTCGTGGATCTCCGTCTCCTTCGGTGCGCCTCACTCATGAAGAAGACGTCGGATCTCGTGTGTCGAGATCAGGAGATCCGCCTCTTAGATCATCAACATGGATTGCAAGAAGCACACGATTCATCCCTGCGCTCACAAGGGTCTCCTCTGTCGGATCGGACTTGAGACAGGAGGTCTCTTCGTTTAGAGACTCGATCGCAACCACGCTTCAAGAGGTAATCCTATTACTTGTTTGTGGTTTAGATGAAACGATCCAAGAAGTGTTCTTGGATCATGTGATTTCGTCGCATGAAAATTTTTTAAATTCTGCTGCATCGAACAACTAGTGCGACTAGTCGCTCCTCGTCGTATACGATACGACACACGCTTCCGTGATGCGCTTGAGGATTTTAACCATATCCTTTAGGAGTTGCTAGCTCCATCAGTCGATCCTTTGCAAGACGACACAACTGAATTCCCTGCTTTTGTTTCACCTTCTATTTTGGATTATTTTACTATTCTTAATCATCTGTCTGTACATAAGACCACTTTTTTGCGTGAAAACATGGTTCTTGATGATTTCCACGTTCCATTTCCCGATGAAATCAAAAACCGTAAACAAATTAAAAACAACCTTGTTTGATCCCAATAGTGGAGTTTTTGCAAAACAATATGCTAAAGATGCCATTGCTTAGAGACATGGAGTACATGCCTATGATGAAGAAAGGATAAAAGGCGGCATGCACAAATAAGCATCACAAGCATGGACACAAGAAACCTGCGAAGCACATACTGACCATGGCAACTGTTAATGCTATCAACAACATCTCGAGAAAAAAAGACACGAGAGTGCCACTCATCAGATGCGAGATGTTCAACCAAGAGTTTGAAAGGACACTTCTTGATAGAGGATCATCTATTAATCTCATGCCTACATCAATTCTCAAGGAATTTGGGTTGAGACCATTGAAATCAACAAGAACAATTCTGTAATTCGCACACACATCAGTGAAGTGGGCAAGGGGATTTTTGGAGGATGTCATTATCACAATTCATGGGAAGAAGTTTCTGTGGACTTCATTGTTCTATATTTGGACACATCAGAACACTTACTTCATACCCCTATAATATTGGTACAATCGTTCTTTCGAACAACCGAAGCAGTGGTTGACTATGGCAACAGAAAGATAAACTTTTGCTAAAACGATGATGAGGCATTGATTGAAATGATCCAAGTACCAAAGATCTCAGAGTCCGTGTTAGATGAGTGTGAACATATTTAGAAAGAGACAAAAGACTGTGATTTTCTAGTAGAAATCAGAGACACAATATTATTCTAGAATGATAATGAAACCAAGAAATTCCTCTCCAAGGAGGAATGCATGGAAAGCACAATATAATTTGCCCCAGTCCTTGAGGATAAGGTCCTTGTTAATGAGCTTACTAAATTGAATGAAATCAATCCATCCCCATCCGAGCATTACAAGCTCATTGTAGATCTTTTTGATGTCTTATGTTATGAGTCACAAACAATTATGGTGGACAACATACAATCAATATAGTTAACATCGAACACCGTTGCTAAAGTCACCACAAAGTCAATTTAGATCTCTCCAAAGTAGAAACCCCTACCATCATCGATTAAGTATGCCTTCCTTGATGGTGTGCAAAACATGTTCCCTGTCATCATCAATTCTCAACTGATCGAAGACTAGGAATCTCACTTGCTCAAAGTTTTAGAAATAAACTGCAAGGTAATTGGATGGATGATAACTAATCTCCATGGGATAAATGTGTGGTTGCATCGCATTTATTTAGAAGAAGGCAACATGCCATCCCATGAATTTCAGTGTCAGCTGAACTTAAACCTCCATGAGGTTGTGATGAAAGAAAGCACGAAGTGGTGCGATGCAGATTTTATCTATCCCATTGTGGACTCAAATGGCAAAGTCTGTTACATGTGGTTCCTAAGAAATCGGGAATCAATATCGTAACGAATGGTAGAGGATAGGAGATCCCGAGTAAAGTACCTACTTCTTGGCACGTCTACGTGGATTACAGATGCCTGAAGCTGGACACCAAGTAAGATCACTTCCCTTTGCCCTTCATTGATCAAATAGTCAAAAGACACACTGCAAAGGAATATTTCTATTTCTCAGATGGGTTCTCTAGATACAATAAAGTTGCTATAGGCCTTGAAGACCAATAGAAGACCATCTTTACCATTCCATTTAGGATGTACGCCTTCAGATGCGCCGTTTGTATTGTGTAATGCCCTTGCGTGTATTTACTAACATGGTAGACAGTTTTTTTGAGGTATTCATGGATTACTTTCGGTCTATAGAGATAACTTTGATCAATGTGAGACATATTTAGATCAAGTACTTCAACGATGTTGTGAAGTTAATCTGGTGCTCTCATGAGAGAAAAGTCACTTAACGGTGACTAAGGGGATTGTGTTGGGTCATGTCGTCTCCAAGCAAGGCATGGAGGTCGACCTGGCCAAAGTGGAAGTAATATCAAAACATGAGCCACCTACTATGTTGAAGCAAGTCAGGTTATTTTTTGGGCAAGTCGATTTTTATCGAAGTTTCATCAAAGATTTCAGCAAGATTGCTCGATCATTGAGTGCACTTCTAGGAAAGGACACTTTATTGTAGATGACATAGTACTCCATGTGTTTGATAAATTGAGTATAATAATCACCGAGGCTCCTGTCCTACGACCATCAGATTGGTCTCTTTTATTCGAGACCATGACATATGCTTTTGATTATGCCTTTGGGGTTGTATTGGGACAACGACAGGATGGATGGCCATTTGCGATTCACTATGATAGCAGAACTCTGGATAAAACCTAGAGGAATTACACAGTTATACAAAAAGAGCTGCTAGTTGTTTTGTTTGCCATGGAGAAATTCAGGTTCCATTTGCTTGGATCAAAATGATTGTCTACACTAACTATTCTTCCATGCAATACGTACAAAGGAGGAAGGATGCAAAGTCACGCTTACATTATTGAATCCTTCTACTATAGGAGTTTGACCAAGAAATAGGAAATAAACTTGGAGTCAAGATTGTTGTGGTAGATCACCTTTCCAGAATTATTGAGATAGAAACTCCTGAGTAGGGAATGATTTCGATCATTGAAAGCTTCCCCGATGAATATATATTGTCAGCCAGCTCTCCTTTAAGGAAGTCCCGCAAGATTGACCGAAGCTGTAATTGGACAAGTTCAAGTCAGACATACATTTTTGTCAATGGGAGGGTACATACCTGTTTTACGAAGGCGCATATTATATTTGCCAAATATGCATTACTGAAAAGAAGTATATAATTGTCCTGACCCATTATTACAATTTAGAATATGGTGGACACCATTCTATAAAGTGAACAACAATAAAAGTGCTTCTATGTGGCCTCTAGTGCCCGACTCTTTTCAGAGATGCTACATAATATGTCAAAGTTGTACTGATAGCTAGAAGATGGGTGGTACCATCATCTCCCTAGATATCATGCCTCTCAAGTATATCCATAGATATCTTTGATGCTTGGTGTATCGACTTCAAAGGCCAATTTATGAACACTAAGGGTTTTGAGTACATCTTGGTTGCGGTCAATTATGTTAGTTTATGGGTGGAGGCTATCCCAGCTCGAGTCCCCGACAGTCACACTACTTGTCGATTTCTCAAAGACAACATCACTGTGTAGTTTGGATTCCGAAGATACAGACATTAGATAGGGACAACCATTTTATAAACGGAGAAGTCAAGAAGCAGACAAAGGAGTACAACATCTAACATCGTATCACATCTCCTTACCATTAGTAGACTAATGGCTTAGCCGAGTGTTCAAATAAGGTGATCAAAACAATCTTGCAAAAACTTATGCATCCTGATTGGAAGAACTGGTCACATTTGCTTGACTCAATTCTTTGGGCTTATCGAATGACATACAAGCCCCCTTTAGGCATATCTCCTTACCGCCTAGTGTATGACAAGACACACCATTTGCCCGTTGAGCTAACTCATAAATCATTATGGGCAGTTAGAGTATGCAATGTAGACAAAAAGAGAGCCGACATCTATAGAAAGATTGACCTGAATCAATTATTGAAATTCCGAGACTTTGCATACAATAATAACCTTATGTATAAAGAAATGGTCAAGCGATGACATGATCAAACATATCAGAAGAAAGACCTTTGAGCCGAATCATAAGGTGTGGTTGTTTAATATAACAACACCGACACAACAACAAAGCCTTTTCCCACTGGTGCATCAACTGACCTTCTTTCCAAATGACTAAACCATTTTAAAGCATTTGTTTGACATAATGTTAAAATACGTTCCAGGCAAGATGAAAAGCAAATGGTTTAGACCTTTCATCATGAAAAATGTATATGACAACTGTAGCATTGTAATATTAGGCTTGTCATCTGATGCACAACCTTTGTAGTCAACGGGCATTTATTGAAACCTTACCTCGAGCATGACACTTTCCTGTCCATTGTAGATTTAATTGATGTGATTAAACAAGAAAACATTCTAGTGAAGATGGATCAGACAACTAGAAAATCCAAATATATTATCTCTTTTTCTTTTTTTATTTTTTTCATTTCTTTTTCTATTATTTCTTCTTCCATTTACTCAATCAACCGTTTCATTACTTATATACTTAGGATATGCTCCCTCTTAAGAATAGTGGGAATGAGTGATTCGAGTGTCCATTCTTTGATCCCCAAACTTGTTGATAATTATTTTCAATACTTAACGCATATTTACTCTAAGTATATGGGGAGGCAGGTCGAGCTAATGATTTTTTACATTCTAACCCTCGATCATCCCCACTTTCTGTACAGTTTGCTATACTTTGGATTAATTAATACTAAGTATAGGGGAGACGATCGACTTCTCATTCTTTGAGTCAAGGTAGACTTTGATATACTTAGCATGAGTTATGTATTCCTTTCTTCTCTTTGATCACTATGAGGACATAGTTCGAGCTAAGTATAGGGGGTCGTATATATCTATATACAAGTTAGCCATAGCTCGTACGTTTGTATTTTTAATAAATATGGCAAATATAGAGGGAAAGGGTATAAAAAATGAAGAATACACTCCTATAAAATCTGCATATACCACTAATACACTAAATATTTTACATTTTCAAGAAATAATTCCATAAAAATTTTCAATAACACAAAAATACCTAAAATTTAGCAAAATATTTTAAAAAATCTCATAAAATTGTGCCAAAACGTTTTCAAAATTCCATAAAAGCTCAAAAATATTTTCTGCATTTCATTGCATAAGCATTTTTCTGAATGATTTTGATAATTGGATACGTCCAAATATAGTTTGAAGATTGGAGCTTGGTCCAGACCTTAATCCACTTAATTTTAGAGGAACGTGTTAAGGACTAGAATTTAGACGCTTCAGGCCACGTAGACTTAATTCTTTAGGTTTTATGAGACAATGTTCACGAGTCTATTCATTGTGACAGACAAGAACCTTTCACATCATCCGTACAGTTCTTGAGACAATGACATGACTTGAGACCTTGCACTTAACACTTAGCTCAACCAAGTTGGATTGTTGAAATATCTTGGATTCTAAGTTGGGATGATACTAGACTACTTCATCAAGGGTGGATTAGGAACCATTCTTGGGACACCGGAACCAATAATTCAACCCCCTATTCTTTTGGTATCATGGGCATCTAATGACTGGATACTGGATTGAAATAAAACTTCGGATGAGGAAGGGTCTGCTATTATAAATTTTCCAAGTACACAAAACATGGGCAGAACAAAGGATTTTATATTTATCATGGAAAAACAAGAATGCTATGCAATGCCAAATAAACGAAATATCCAAAATAAGCCTATACCAAAAATTCGAAAAATTTAGAGCTTCCGAAAAAGGCCAGCTTATTGGTGAAGACTTGGTTACACTAACCAAGCTTCACAAGGAAATGCAACTACATTGGTTCATTTCCACTTCTTTTTCCATTCTTCCAGCTTCTTCCCCCCTTCGTTGTCAACTATCACAAACCTGAACTTAGAGGAAACATCTATCTCTCCGAGGGAGAGTTACCATAGGAGGAGACTACTTGATAGTTCAACTATTTATCTAGGAAGAGCTAACGTAATTCACACTCACGGTATCTATCATTTCAAGGTTACGAGAGTATATGTTTGAAAGGATGGTTCTGACCAGACTATTGAAGGTGAACTGAATAGAGGAGCATATAACCTAAGTGTGGTTGAGTCATAAATCCAAACCTGAACATGGTTACGAAGACACTGAAAATCCAAAGGTCTTAACTGAGCTCCAAACATTAATTTTGTAAAAACAAGTTTAAAAGTCTTAATGATTCTACCTTCTTTATTTTCCTTTTTTTTTATCTTTTGCATCACTTATTCTATTAATAAGTGTTTTCTAGGGACCAGCAAAGGTAAGTATATGGGGATGATGAATAACCATTCATTCACCTTTATTCCTTTATTTTGTCTTTAAATCCGTATATAATACGTGTATATGCATCTACTTTGTACAAATTAACACTGTGATTGCTATCTATAAATAGTGTATAAATACATTATTTAAACACAAAATAAATGAATAAAGAAAAGAAAAATAAAGGAAGTGTTGTAAATAATAATTGACCATAAATCATGAAACCAAGTAAATATTGATTTGGTCGACAAGGAATAAAGTTAGGAGCTATAAGAGCCAATAAATACAGACGAAATAACAAAGACACCTAGAAACCCTAGATGCCAAACACACTTCACATACAACCAAACTAACACTAAGTTAATCACACTCTTACATACATCAAATAGAGATATTTACAACACAAAACATGTACATAAAAATATATAGAATATTACAAAATAGTAATATATAAAAATAATGTACAGAATGAGTGGGATATACATATGAAAAAGTCGTAAATAGAACATTAATGATCAATATCTCCTCCATATGAACTCAAAAATGATCAAACTAACCTTTATTGCACTCTAAATTAAATTAGCTACTAATGAAGGTGGTTTCATTAAAAATAGAGTTAAGATATAAAAGTTGGCTTTTTGGCTCCCATTATATTAAATACCAATACATTTAACCATTTTATTTATTATTTACATTTTTACTATTTTTATATTTTAAAACCTATAAATATTATATATAAAAATTTAAAATACAAAAATAAAATAAAGTCATTAAAATATGTTAAATTAAATAATAGAATAAGATATATAATTGTTATACCTTTAATGTACATACTCATAATAAATTAAGTATATAAATAAAATAAAAATTTGAACTAAAAATATGTAATGATTTTTAATTATATTATAAATATGTAGATTATATAATAATAATAATAATAATAAAATTTAAAAACAAAAAAATCAAATACTCAATACATAAGTATTTATACTTATAAACAAACTTGTAAAAATGACATCTAATAAATAGGTCGATAAAAATAAATAAAAATCATCCTAAAATAGTACATAAATAAGAAACAACTTTCATGTTTTAAGTTTATTTCATAAAACCATTTTTTATTTTATTTTTGTTTATTTTTTTATTTATATTATGTCTACTTCTGGTTGATGTTGACCAACGAGTAGGTGGTGTCAGTTGACCTAGGTAAACACCTCGCCCCCTCTTTGGACCGATCCGTTCTTTGCGTTTGCCCCATTTTCACCAAATTTTCCAACTCACATCAGATCTCATCTGCCTTCAATTGGTTAGCAATGCTCTTCACCCAATGATCAGCTTTTACATGAATCAATGCTTGACCATAATCAACCATCAATCCGTGCAAAAACCCTAGGCGGGCATCCCTTCTTAGGTTGCTTTGTATATAATGTCTCCTCCACCAATTTTGAAAATTAATATTTCTGATCTTACCTTTCTCCCAAAAAAATCATTGTTGGAGCAAATGAATCTGTGATTCACCACTCTAAAAGTTGAAAATAGAGTCTTGTTCCCGAGTAAATAGCAGCATATTTCCACTTATCTTGCAAAATTAGCATTCATGCATACAAGCATAACATTTGCATTTTAGCATTCACATTTGCATTAAATAAGAAGCCAAGATAACTTGTAAAATATCCCCCTATAAACAACACCTCCCTTATAATATATACACCTTTAGTTAATAATATAAGGAAGAAAGTCAAAGATCTCCTTTGAAAAAACATCCAATAAAGCCCTAGAACCCCTGGACCATAAAAAGCCCATAGTTCTCTTGTACCAACTCCAAAATAGGTCTACTCACTTTCAGATAAATACACATTCAAAGACCATTAAAATGAGACTAATTTCATCCAATTCGGAGCTCGTAGGAAGAAGTTGGGTTTTTGGGCCTCTATGTATACTATATATGTGTATATTTGTATTCCTATATTTTTGTAATATTTTTGACCGCATCTCCGTTTTTGGTCAACATGAAACTTGTAGATTTCATCGAGATCTACAACTTTCATGTTTTGAGTTTTTCCAAATTCGGCCTCCTTCTTTCTCTAAACTCATTTCTCCTCTCAACCACTCACAGCTGGCCACGTGGCGCCCTCTGATTACGCCACGCGGCCCGCTCCCCTTCCCTTAGCCGTCCGTGCCCACAGCCGTTGGATCTTCATAGCGATCCAACGGTTGCGCCACCTCCACGTACACCCTTTATTCTCAGCCGTTTGATCACCACCCATCTCCCATCTCAGCCGCCCGCCTCCGCCAGCCCATGCACCTGACACTTGGCGCATCTTGCGCCCTTCGATCATGCACCCGACCTTTCCATCTGAGCCGCTAGCTCCGCAATCATCGTCGACCCTCCGATCGTTCCCTTCAGTGCATCACAGCCATCCGTCGTCGCCTTTTCCTCTGTGCGCCACATGGCAGCTCATGAACCATCTGATCTATTCCATCTCAACCTTTCACTTCATCCGTATTGTCAGCCATTCGATTGTTCTCCAGAAGTGATCCCCACCGCTCGTTAGCGCCGCTCCCACAACTCGCCACGTGGCACATCGCTAACCCTTAGATCGCCTTGCCTTAGATCAAATCCAAGCCAATCCTTAGCGCTTTCTTCTCCACCGTTGGATCACAAGATCCAACGTCCAGGACCTTGTCTTCTACCTCTGGTCAACCTCTCTCCCACGATCTCCACTGCGCCGACCTGTCGCCCCCTTTCTATTCTCGGCCCCACTCCTGCCACCCTCTCTGACCGCCAACATCACCATGACGGAGCCCATTCTTCCCTCATCCTCGCCAGCTCCCTCGCTTCCCACGACTCCCACCAGAGTCGCCCCACGACGACCACGAACCTCACCTCGTCACCAGCAACGCCATCACCTTCACCCTATAAATCATCGTCCTCTGGCCACGTTCTTCCCTATCCGCCATTCCAGAGAGGTTCCCTGCGCTCCGACCTTCCAATTGGTGACAACGATTAGACGAAACTTTGAGCGAAGAAGGGGCGTCTTCTCCAACAAGATCCACGGTCGTCTACGCCGTGTTGCAGCCTCCTCTGCGAGCTGCACGAGCTCAAAACCATCTACCGTTCTTCGAGCGACGACCAGGAGCACGTTCTCGAGCTCCATTTCCCAGGTAGACGCCTCCATTTTCCTCCCGATCAATTCTTGTCTTTTCTTGGTTTTTCTCCGATTTAATTCGCCCTCCACCATCATTTTTTTCGCTTAACCATCATCTCACCGAGCTCCGCGACGGAGCTCTAATCTTTGCGCTACCATTACTTTCCTCAAACACCGTACCCCACCTTTCACCGACGGCAGCTCTACCACCTGGGCGGAGCTCGATCACCGGACATCCCCACTGCTACGCAGGCCTTGCCTTTCACCCAGCACAACTCCACGAGCATGCGCACGCTTCGGCTATCCTCTAACCCCCTGCAGGTGATATCCTTTTGATTGGCCAGAAGCTCGTAGGAGCTTCATTCAAGCTCCCCCATCACCGAGCTTCAGCGCACCACCTTCCCCTCTGAGAGGACCATATGTTTAGCCACCTCGCCACGCATCTTCCGAGCTTCATCAGATCCTCCATCGACCTTTGCCGACGACGAGGGGACGAGGCGGAGTTGGGCCAACCTCGCCTGAGCCCCACCTTCGCCTCCGCAAGAGGAGGAGGGCTATCGGGGACGAAAAGCAGCAGCCGTCCGATCTCTTTGATCGGACGATCAGGAGCAAGCCACGTCACCATCAGCCAGAGCAGCATCGGGCTGTTGGATCCATCTAGATCCAGCGGTGCTTCGCCAGCCACGTCGCCTCACTCCGCAACCGTAGGATCATCCGTGTTCCTACGAGCTTGAGCACGTCACGTTGACCTCTTCATCAAGCTCTAGGTACCGTTGGATCAATCTAGATCCAACGTTCACTAATCGACCATGTCACCATAAGCAGGAGCGAGCCCATCACCGTTGGATCGATCGATGATCTGACGGACTCAGACACGCTACGTGTCATCAGCCAGCAACCGTTGGATCATCCTTTATCCGACGGTCCAGATCGTGCCATGTCGCCCGATCCGAGCCTCTTCCCCGACCTCTAGGCTCGGATCACCCGAAGCTTCTCCGAGCCTCCATCCGAACCTCTAGAGCAGCCGAGCAAATGCCCGAGCCTCCGACGTCCACCGAGCCTAGGGCACCTCACGTGATCCGCACATGCAGCCTGGGTAAATTGCATTCTAGCCCTTGGAAGTTTCCGATATTACATTTCAGTCCCTTCGAAGCAACCCCACGTGAGTAGCATGTGTGTCTGTGGAGAAATTGCATCTACCCCCCTGCATTCTAGATAATTGCATAATAGTCCTTGTCAGCATGTTTTTTTAGCAATTTTAATTCCTGTATTGCATTTATACCCCTATCTTTGCACGCATATTTAGGCATTCATCTTAATTCATTTTTGAGTTTTAAAAATTGCATTGTGTAGCTTACATTGTCATACTCATTATGTGACATGTGCCATAATTTTGTAATATCAGTGGAATTATTTATTAATTAATTGGTCCTTTTTTGTGATATTTTGCCCATTTTAACCGTTTAATTAATAGTAATTTCTCTGTGACTCTAAAAATTCCTAAAAAATCATATTAGATCTAGGATAATTAGCTTCAC
Source organism: Ottelia alismoides (assembly GCA_037367405.1). Lineage (NCBI taxonomy): Eukaryota > Viridiplantae > Streptophyta > Magnoliopsida > Alismatales > Hydrocharitaceae > Ottelia > Ottelia alismoides. The sequence goes on along the minus strand of JAZKJV010009140.1, from coordinate 186,791 downwards.
CTTGCATAAAAATTTCATCTCAATTGCACGAATTTCGAGGCCTAAATAAATTATTTGGTGATTTCCTTAATTTATTTTTATTGAGTTCATTTCACATCAAAATTAAGGTCTGATAATTTTCTGGATTCCTCATCTTTAGATCTATTTAGGATAATTTTTTATTCCCAAAAATATTGTGATTTGATATTTATCAAAATTAAATTGGTCAAAATCACCCTACATTCATTTTTAATTCACAGTTAATTCATTTAGCATCAGAAAATTCACAAAAAAATAGGGTCACTTAATTTCATCCCATTTCATCATCTGGCTAAGTTTCATCATTTTTGGACTTCATTTGAACACTTATCTCATTTAACTTTAATACTGGCTTGATTTTTGCATGAGTCTTGCATAAAAAAACCGAAAAAGACCAAAAATATCCCCTCTGAAAATCGAACATTGGAAATTTGCTAAAAATTCACCTAAGGAGACTGTTGCCGCCTTGAGTTCGACCTTGGACTCCCAAGTAAAAAAAGTTGCCACTCGAAATTAAGTTGTAAAACAAAAAAATTAAAAGTGGTTTTTGATTCGATCTCGTTATCTGACTGCAACGAACATTGGGAATTAATTTGGACATTAACTTGCTCGAATTAACAAGGGTAGCGGGAGCTTTATCAAAATGGCACCGTTGCTGGGGAGGCACGACTTAGGTTAATTTGCAGTAATTTCTGACTGTTTGATTTTCTATCCCCGGGTATTCTGACCCCCACTTTTCTTGTGAATATTTTCTGTCTTTTAATTTTTGCATTTTTTGTGTGTGTCATTCTCTGACCTCAATTTATTTCTGTGTGAGGAACGCGAGGAGTCGAAGATGCTTCGAGGAATCGACAGATTAATTTCTTGAGTGATTTGAGAGAATTTGTATTTTCATTTTATTTCTTTATTTTTTCGCATCATTTCCAGCGGTTCCCGTTTGGGTTCTCGCGCATGTAAATATAGTGAAATCATGTCCCCGTGTGCTGTGTGGTTTGAATGGTAATTTAAGCTTGCACTAGCGGCTCCTCGAGCCACTCTGGATTTGATTGTGCTCGTAATTTTTAGGACCACACAACCACTTAAAAGACGCACTTAGACCACAGATATAGTCAAAGTAACATGTGCTTCACTCGCTAATAGAACTGCTTGTCTAGGAGCGGATTTTGTCGCTTGCATCTGCATGTAGTATAAAAAAGATTTCAATTCTGTTTTGCATCCTGCATAAAAAGTGAAGGGATCACTATAAGTATTCTCTACTCAGCATACGCATCATAGTTTTTTGTGCATCGGCTTTTCTCGATTTCCCCCCTCTATTTTTCACACTTAATTTAAACGGAAATTGGGACTGGACGATAGGCGTGCTGTGTGGTTGGACTAACATGTGAGAACTAAACTTAAAACTGGGACTGCTAACATTATTGACCAAAAAAATATAAAATTGGAAAATCTGTTTACAGGAGACTAATCCCCGACCTTGTTTTCAGGCTGAGTGAGGGTACTTGAATGTGTGTGAACACCTTAAGGTAGAGCCTAAATCCCCGCCTTCCATATCACGTTCCGACTAATCCTAGCAAATATCACAAGTTGAATTTTTAAGATTCACTGACTAGTACCAAGTAGCCTCCGCCTGTCTCAGGTATATAGGGGCGAAATTGCGGTACTTCGCGACAAGTTGCCAGTAACCCCTCGGGGTGAAGTTCTGGCCTTGTCACCCTCCGCCTGCTTGCAGGTAGATAGGGGCAGGTCTTTGAATCCATCAACTTGGGATAGGAGCGAAGAAAGGAAGGACTGGCAGTATCTTAGGTGACAGGTTAAACAGGGAAGATGCACCCGGCTCTGAGCTGACTTCCCTATAGGCCGCGTAATCCTTGCTATCTTGCTTGAAAAATTACGCTTAAAATTAACCAGATTAATCGGACTCGGTTTCGAGTCCTTCACCGTGTTGAGTGTGAACTCGGGGTGCTCTTGCATTTGTCTTTGAGTATGTCAGTGTGTGTTATCCTGTGTAACTGCACTTTTTCTTCCTCAATCTGCTTACAATCATCCTTTCCTCTTCAAAGATGTCGGGATATTGGTCCCCATACCCTGAGACCTCTGGTCATTCCTCATCGACCATATACAGATCATCTTCACCTTTTCATTCTTCCATGTATCCTCCGCCATCCACGGGAGATCCTTACCCTTGGTCGGCTCCACCTCAACCCGATTATGAAGTCAGAACTTGGATTGACTTCTCCACTTGTTCGCATTTCTCACCTACTCCATATTCCAACACTCCAGATCCACTTCCATCTTAGGCTGACTGTCCTTATTCTCGAGAGCTTGCAGGAATCAACGAATCAAATGAAGAGCAAGCCACTGCTGAGATAGATGATTGGCAAAATTATATGTCGCCGCATACTTCATTCTCACCTCAAGTAGGTACAAGAAAAGAATTCACGTATACACATCCCGACTTGACCTTAGGGCATAACTTGGTCGATCGAACGACCCGAATAGAGAGGCCTGAACATCATGATTTCCCAGACTTGATTGACTTTAGTGATCAAGCTTCCATTAACCAGCCTTCATTCGGAGAGCCTATACACTCACAAGATTGGACTCATGAGCTAGACTTATCAGTCCCTATTTCATCATATGAGGCTCCGACCAATATTTGCCATCTAGATGGTCCATACTCGACCCAGAATTACATGCCAGAGTCTAGGTTTGTTGAGTATGAGACCCCAATATCTCAGCAGTATCCTCCACTTGAGCAGAACTCTCCCATGATTTGTCATGAGAATTTTGTGGAGGATGACATCTCTAGACTAAATAAGAAAAATGAATCATTTAGTAACGAGTTGAGAGATGTCATGGAAATGTTGCACTCAATTTCTGCCAGCTTGGTATGAAAGTGGGGAAGGAAGTAAGTAGATCTGATGTTGAAAATCGAGCGAGCATTAAGGAACCCACACCATTTGTACAGCTGGAGTCTATTCTATCTCCCTCTTCTACTAACCACTTACACTCCAATCCAAAGTCTGATCACGCATCCACCAAAAATAGCAAAAATATTGAAAAACCAAAAACCCACATAAAAATTGAAAATGAAAAAGACCTAAAAAAATTGGATCCTGCCCTATGGGAAGCACTCGATGAAGAACTTATTTTTAATCTTCCCTTAATAAAGTCAATAGATCACTTTTTCGACCTCAAACAATTTGTGAGAAGTAAATTGAATCCCAAGAGGTCGGCCAATAAGAAGACAAGGATTGAAAGACACATAGTGTCTATGGCCACCTCCTTGGCGATGGGGAAAAAGACCAAGAGCCGCAGAGTGAAGCAGTTGCCCCGAGTTGAATGTGAAATCAAACACACCATCTTTACCCATGAAAGAATCGATGATGACTCACCAATAAATTTCCTACCGACCTCTGTGTTTGACAAGCTCAAACTCAGGCCAATCAGAAAGTCAAGAGAGATCGTTCAGCTGGTTGATCGATCCATCAAAAGGTCGAGAGGAAACATTTCAGTCATCGTTACTTTCCAAGGTGCTCTACTCCAGGTGGACTTCACGATCATTGATATTGAGCACCGAGGAGAGTTTACCCAGTCTCCGATTATTCTCGGGAAGCCGTTCTTATCCTTTGCTAAGGCGACTATAGATTGCGAGACTCGTGAGATCGATATTTCAGCATTGGGAGCACTTCGACCTCATCCGCTCTCTGATACACTCTACTCCAAGGTGACCTGCACATCCGCTGACAGTCATGACCATCGACAGGTAGATGAATCCCACCTCTTTACTACACCTGAGAGACTGACTGTCCGGACGACCGTTGGATCAGAGACTCCCCACACCTCCACTTCATCAACTGCTTGCACCACCACCGTGACAGCTTCAAAGGAGGACTCACGACCAGAAGCTGACATCGAGTCGGACATGATTTTTGCTGATTGTCTTGACCATTTTGATGATCCGACATAAGAGCCCAATAATGTCAAGCCAACTGAGATCATTGGCACTTCTCGAGATGCGTGCTAACCCTTCAGGAATATGCTAATCTATATGGTAACTCGTCTGATGAGGAACCCATGGTCAGCACCGCAGCACATCCTGGACCTTCAAAGGAAACAACCAAGAACAAATTGGCTCCACATAAAAACACGGTTGCTCCCTCTTCTAGTCGGCTATCTAGTGAGAGGAAGTCGAGAATTGATTCATCGAGGTGTTCCTCCAAACCTCTCAAGACGCGTCTCTCTCATCTCCCTCTCAATGATTCAGGTTTTTAGAAAACCGACTAAGAAAATTTCCTTCAACATTCCGGAGAAGGAAGTTTCAGAGGAATCCTCAATGGGTCTGGACAAGATGATTTACATGAGTGAGCTCAGTTCGGCTATTCTTAAGCCGTATCTAAGCAAGCAACCGTGTGTCGACCCGCATTGGACGATCCCTTCACCGCACTACTGTTCATGTGAGGACGATTCCGAGAGTGACACATATGTATATTATCCACCTCCTCACGTCCGCAAGAAGGTTCGTCACAAACCTTCTTGATCCATGTATATTCTCAATTCTCCTTGTATATATTTTCCATCCCTCCCCAGTGATTCGAATCACTCGCCCTGGCTCCATATCATTTCATTTTATGACTATACTTAGGATGATCAGATCCTAAGTAAAGGGGAGTGAGTGACTCGAGTCTCTTCACCATTCGTTGTATATTCTCTAGATCTCGTCGGCTCTCACACTCATTTCTGTCCTATACTTAGGCTGACCAGAGCCTATGTATTGGTGGGACCGATGCCCGCCGTGTATATACTCCTCTATTTCCCCTCTTAACCTCGCTCGTCCCATTTTTTATCTTCTTCTACAATTAGGCTGCCAGAGCCTAAGTATAGGGGGGCGGGACGACTTCTATACTTATTGTTTTTTAGCTCTCCTACGCTTAGCATGAGATATGTCTTTGCTTTTTGTGCTCTGAGGACATAGCACACGCTAAGTATAGGGGAAGTGTATATATTGCATATATACTTTACCCATAGCTCGTACTTTCGCGTATTTTCATGTACTTTGTATATATTTTTGCAATAATTACGGGTGGGTAAAAATTGAAAAAAAATTTTTGTATACTTGTATATTGTATAACACTTGTATAATTTGTATAATACTTATAAACTCTTGTAAATTGTTGTAACATAGGAGGTATACCAAAGTTTTGAAAAAAAACACAAAAAAAAAACAAAACAAAAAATAGGCTTCTTATTTACTCTTGCATATCATCCTTGCATTCAAGAAAATAAAAAAGAGTCTTGCATTTACATTCATCTACATAGTATGTCATCTGCATCTCATCTGCATATCTTGCATATGCAAGGTGAAAAGCTAGTGGGTTCTGAACCAAGTTATGAGTAGATATTGATGATGGACTTGATTTGACCTTAATCCACCTAATTTCAGAGGAACCTTATAGGAACTAGAGTTAAGATTTCTCAGGTCAAGTGACTTAATTCTTTGAGTCCGCAAGTCTATGTTCACATGTCATCTTGATTAGTCTAAGTAGAATATCTCGTGCATACGCATGATTCTTATAGACAGTGACTTAACTTGGACAAGCACAATGCACGTAGCTCTTCATTGATGAGGTGGTGAGGAGGTAGAATCCTTTAGGTTGGAGTAGCGCACAGATGGAAACATCCGTCCTCCTCTAGAGAGGGTAGTGCATCTCAACCTAGTCTGGTGGTGTTGACATCTAAGGACAAGATGTTGTGGGTTGCAATAATGCTTCAAAAGAGGGATAGTCTACTGGCTCAAGAGGGAAAACTCCTGATGTACATGCTGCACCTTGTATATTTATCAAAAAAAAGCAAGAACTCCAAAAAAAATCAGACAGGTCCAAAGTGAAAATAAAATACCTGTCAGAGTATGTATATTAGCAAAGAAATGCAGCTGGATGACTTGGCTACACTGGTCAGGCATCCTGGGATAGGTAGCTACACTGGCTACCATCCATTCTTTTCTCCACCCCCTCCTCTTGAGCTGGTCGCACTTGAACTTTGAAGGGAATACCCCGCTCCTCGAGGAAAGAGTTACTAGACCGGATTATTTGAGTTGCCTTGTTAGAGGAGGCTGGTTCTGAGCCATTTCTGATGTGGAGAGCTATTTTACACTTACACAGTACAAGTAAGAATCATAGTCATCAGAAATTTGCGTCTGAGGATTTGTTCTGACCTGACTATTGAGGAGTCTTGAATAGAAGACTTGTGGAACTTAAAGTATGTTAGGTCTTAAGTTCAGGTCCCAATAAAATTTCGCCGCACAAATAATCCAAAGGTCGAGTCAAGCTCCATTTTCAACTTTTGTTCATGATCTTGGTATGGAACCCAAAATCATTTCACTCTTGCATTTCATTTAGTTGCACGGGGACGAGCAAGGTTTAAGTATAGGGAGTTAATGAATCTGTGATTCATCACTCTAAAAGTTGAAAATAGAGTCTTGTTCTCGAGTAAATGGTAGCATATTTCCACTTATCTTGCAAAATTAGCATTCATTCATACAAGCATAACATTTGCATTTTAGCAATCACATTTGCATTAAATAAGAAGCCAAGATCACTTGTAAAATACCCCCCTATAAAACAACACCTCCCTTATAATATATACACCTTTAGTTAATAATATAAGGAAGAAAGTCAGAGATCTCCTTTGAAAAAACATCCAATAAAGCCCTAGAACCCCTGGACCATAAAAAGCCCATAGTTCTCTTGTACAAACTCCAAAATAGGTCTACTCACTTTCAGATAAATACACATTCAAAGACCTTTAAAATGAGACTAATTTCATCCAATTCGGAGCTCGTAGGAAGAAGTTGGGTTTCTGGGCCTCTATGTATACCATATATGTGTATATTTGTATTCCTGTATTTTGGTATAATATTTGACCTCATCTCCGTTTTAGGTCAACATGAAACTTGTAGATTTCATCGGGATCTACAACTTTCATGTTTTGAGTTTTTCCAAATTCGGCTTCCTTCTTTCTCTAAACTCAATTCTCCTCTCAGCCACTCACAGCTGGCCACGTGGCGCCCTCTGATTGCGCCACGAGGCCCGCTCCCCTTGCCTTAGCCGCCCGCGCCCACAACCGTTGGATCTTCATCCGATCCAATGGTTGCGCCACCTCCACGTACACCCTTCATTCTCAGCCGTCTGATCACCACCCATCTCCCATCTCAGCTGCCCGCCTCCGCCTGCCCATGCATCTGACACTTGGCGCATCTTGCACCCTTCGATCACGCACCCGACCTTTCCATCTGAGCCGCTAGCTCCGCAATCATCGTCGACCCTCTGATCGTTCCCTTCAGTGCTTCATAGCCATCCGTCACCACCTTTTCCTCTGTGCACCACATGGCAGCTCATGAACCATCCGATCTATTCCATCTCAACCATTCACTTCATCCGTATTGTCAGCCATTCGATTGTTCTCCAGAAGTGATCCCCACCGCTCGTTAGTGCCGCTCCCACAACTCGCCACGTATCGCACCGCTAACCCTTAGATCGCCTCGCCTCAGATCAAATCCAGGCCGATCCTTAGCGCTTTCTTCTCCGTCGTTGGATCACAAGATCCAACGGCCAGGACCTTGTCTTCTACCTGCGGTCGGCTTCTCTCCCACGATCTCCACTGCGCCGACCCGTCGTCCCTTTTCTATACTCGTCCCCACTCCTGCCACCCTCTCCGATCGCCAACATCACCACGATGGAGCCCATTCTTCCCTCATCCTCGCCAGCTCCCTCGCTTCCCACGACTCCCACCAGAGTCACCCCACGACGACCACGAACCTCACCTCGTAACCAGCTACGCCATCACCTTCACCCTATAAATCATCGTCCTCCGACCACGTTCTTCCCTATCAGCCATTCCAGAGAGGTTCCCTGAGCTCCGACCTTCCAATTGGTGACAGCGATTAGACGAAAGGTTGAGCCAAGAAGGGGTGTCTTCTCCGGCGAGATCCACAGTCATCCACGCCGTGCTGCAGCCTCCTCGGCGAGCTGCATGAGCTCAGAACCATCTACCGTTCTTCGAGCGACGACCAGGAGAACGCTCTCGAGCTCCATTTCCCAGGTAGACGCCTCCATTTTCCTCCCGATCTCTTCTTGTCTTTTCTTGGTTTTTCTCCGATTAAATTCGCCCTCCACCATCATTTTTTTCGCTCCACCATCATCTCGTCGAGCTCCGCGACGGAGCTCAGATCTTCACGCTACCATTACTTTCCTCAAACACCGTACCCCACCTTTCACCGACGCCAGCTCCGCCACCTGGGCGGAGCTCGATCATCGGACATCCCCACTGCTATGCATGCCTCGCCTTTCACCCAGCACAACTCCACGAGCACGCGCACGCTTCGGCTGTCCTCTAACTCCCTGTAGGTGATATCCCTTTGATTGGCCGGAAGCTCGTCGGAGCTTCATTCAAGCTCCTCCGTCACCGATCTCCAGCGCACCTCCTTCCCCTCTGAGAGGACCGGACGTTTAGCCGCCTCGCGATACATCTTCCGAGCTTCATCAGATCCTCCATCGACCTTCACCGACGATGAGGGGACGAGGCGGAGTTGGGCCAACCTCGCCTGAGCCCCACCTTCTCCTCCGCAGGAGGTGGAGGGCTATCGGGGATGAAAAGCAACAGCCGTCCGATCTCTTTGATCGGACGATCAGGAGCAAGCCACGTCACCATCAGCTAGAGCAGCATCGGGCTGTTGGATCCATCTAGATCCAGCGGTGCTTCGCCAGCCACGTCGCCTCACTCCGCAACCGTAGGATCATCCGTGATCCTACGGGCTTGAGCACTCCACGTTGACCTCTTCATCGAGCTTCAGGTACCATTGGATCAATCTAGATTCAACGGTCACTAATCGACCACGTTGCCATCAACAGGAGCGAGCCCATCACTGTTGGATCGATCGATGATTTGACGGACTCAGACACGCCACGCGTCATCAGCCATCAACCGTTGGATCATCCTTGATTCGATGGTCCAGATCGTGCCACGTCGCCCGATCCGAGCCTCTTCCCCGACCTCTATGCTCGGATCACCCGAAGCTTCTCCGAGCCTCCATCCGAACCTCCAGAGCAGCCGAGCCAATGCCCGAGCCTCCGACATCCACCGAGCCTAGGGCATCCCACGTGATCCGCACGTGCGACCTGGGCAAATTGCATTGAGGCCCCTGGAAGTTTCCGATATTACATTTTAGTCCCTACGAAGCAACCCCAAGTGAGGAACACGTGTGTCTGTGGAGAAATTGCATCTACCCCCCTACATTCTAGGTAATTGCATAATAGTCCTTGTCAGCATATTTTATTTTTAGCAATTTTAATTCCTGTATTGCATTTGTACCCTTGTATTTGCACGCATATTTAGGCATTCATCTTAATTCATTTTTGAGTTTTAAAAATTGCATTGTGTAGCTTACATTGTCCTACTCATTATGTGACATGTGCCATAATTTTGTAATATAAGTGGCATTATTTATTAATTAATTGGTCCTTTTTTTTTGATATTTTGCCCATTTTAACATTTTAATTAGTAGTAATTTCTCTGTGATTCCAAAAATTCCCAAAAAATCACATTAGATCTAGGATAATTAGCTTCACCTTGCATAAAAATTTCATCTCAATTGCACGCATTTCGAGGCCTAAAAAATTATTTGGTGATTTCCTTAATTTATTTTTAATAAGTTCATTTCACATCAAAATTAAGGTCTGATAATTTTCCTGGATTCCTCATCTTTAGATCTATCTAGGATAATTTTTTATTCCCAAAAATATGGTGATTTGATATTTATTAAAATTAAATTGGTCAGAATCACCCTACATTCATTTTTAATTCATAGTTAATTCATTTAGTGTTAGAAAATTCCAAAATTTAGGGTCGCTTAATTTCATACCATTTCATCATCTGGCCAAGTTTCATCATTTTTGGACTTCATTTGAACACTTATATGATTTAACATTAAAACTGGCCTGATTTTTGCATGAGTCTTGCATAAAAAAACCGAAAAAGACAAAAAATATCCCCTCTGAAAATCGAATATTGGAATTTTGCTAAAAATTCACCTAAAGAGACAGTTGCCTCCCTGAATTCGACCTTAGACTCCCAAGTAAAAAAAGTTACCACTCGAAATTAAGCTGTAAAACAAAAAAATTAAACGTGGTTTTTGATTCGCTCTCGTTATCTGACTGCAACGAACATTGGTAATTAATTTGGACATTAACTTGCTCGAATTAACAAGGGTAGCAGGAGCTTTATCAGAAGCTTGCCATTCGTGACAAGAAGTTGAGTCTCTTGATTAGCGGCACATAGGAAGGGTAGAGGAGGCGATTCAACCACCGCTAAAGAACCTTGATGATAATATTTGCCAACTCGGGTTAAGGAATTAATTATAGTATCGTTATTACCCAGATCAACCAAATTGAAATCGATAACCAAACTGAAATCGAGAAAATCTTATTCAACCTCAAACAAATCAAACGAGTAGCCTAAGATACTTTTATTAATCAGGTATAGTGACCAGGGTCGAACATAAGGAGCACAAATAAAGCAAGGTAGTAAAATCAAGAGATTCATAGCATTTTTATTGTTCATTTATGATTTTTAGTGGTTTTTAAATGTGCAAATATTTAATTTTCAAACATATGGTAAATAAAGATAATGAAAAAAACACATACACATATACACACTTTTTTTATATTTCAGATAGGGAAAAAATATCTAGAAAAATCAAGTAAAAATATTTTTAAGTTTTACATTTTTTGTAATGTCTTGTGGTTTTTTGAGCGGTTTTTAAAATTTTTATGGATTTTTTAAAAATAAAAACTAAGAAAAACACAAAACAATGCACAACTAGGAGTATTCTTCATATTTAAAATAATAAACAATATTAAAACCAGTGGAACTCAATTATTGCAAAAATTATATTTAAATATCTACAAGAAGAAAACTGAAATTACATTTTTTTTAGTTTTTTAAATGGTTTTATAAAATTTTATAATGTTTCTAGGGTTTTGCAAATTTTTAGAGTTTAATAAAAAGTAGATTAGATGAAATTTGGATAGAAAATCTAACAAGTAAAAAATAGGATACTCTAATTTTTTTAGAAACTTTTAAGAGTTTTTTCAAATTTTTATGAATTTTCTAAAGTAAACAGGAACTTTTTAGACTGTTTTGATTTTTTAATAATAGCAAACAAAAGAAAATAAACACTCAAAAATCGACACATGAAAAACATAATAGCATGAGCTACATGAAAGTTTTGTGGAATTTTGGAGTTAATTTTATATTTATTGCAATAAAAAAGATACAAAATAATAACGATGGCTACTAAAGGACCAAAATGCAATTAGGGCCAAATCTAACAAGCAATAAAAATCTAGGGTCCCTATTGCAATTAATCCATATAAATCACGCGTTGCACGTGATTCAGATTCATAGGGGTATATGCGATTTCCAGAAACATCTCCGAATAAAATAACAAGTAAAAAACACATGACTAAATAAGCAAATATCCTAGAAAACACGCAGACACACGTGACTTCAACTCAGACTAAAATGAAAATAAAGTAACTAAGAGGTCCTTACTGCAATTGTTCTGAACTAAACATTACATTTATTGTACTAAATGGAAATAGCAGAAACAATAAGGGTACAAAGGAAATATACCCATAACAGGTGCATGTGACATGTGGCTCTGAAAAGGATCTGACGGTGAGGAGGCGTGTCACAGTCGTATGACTTCGATGGACTTGAAAAGATCTGACGGTATAGAGGAATTTTGGGGACGTGCGGCTCATATCTAGCAATCACGTACAGATCCTACAATCCTGTAGACTCGTGCTGACGTGTGGCTCGGATCTGAGGTGGATCTGATTGGATCGTTAGTATTTGGGCATGGATGGATGGTCTTGATCAGATCTGGAAGGGTGCTGGATCATCTGATGGTTCTAAAAGGTGTTGAACGAACTGTTAAGTAGGGGCTGTTGGGGATGCTCCGATCAACTATATCAGGTGCTACAGAGCTTAGTGCGGTCAGTTAAGCGGTCCAACACGTCGTTGGAGTGTATGCACGTCAGACTAGAGCCTCAGATGACTCAGAGAGGTGCTCTACATTGATCTATAAGGTATAGCACCTGGAACAACTTCGCCTCATCAGAGGAGGGTTGAAAGGACCCTCTCGCACAAAACTGAACCTGTAGAAGGGTGCAGGGCTTAGAGATGATACTCCAGCCGGGGTTGTTTGGAAGTGAAAAACAAAGAAGGGACATGGATGGATGGATGAACTCTAGTGAGAATGATAGAGGGAGGACTAGCCCTAAATCTAACCTTACGATTGAATCTAAGGATGATAAGACTACGTGAGAAGGTGGACTGCGATATGGTGAGCAAATGGATGCAGCTAGATGGCTGTGTGGAGCTCCATACCCGATGGTCGGAGCAATGGCAATGAACGACTACATAAATTGTAGAATCGACAATGAGCGATGAAATATAAAGGATGGGTGGCACCTCAAGCTATTAGAGTGAAAATTCGAAGAATGGAGAAGGGAATTGTGGGGTTGTTGCCTCAACCGGGCAGCGGAAAACTAAGGAAGCTACTTGCGGCGTAGAACTCCGACTGCGATTGAGCTTCTCATCCCCTGGTAACCAAATCGACCACAAAAGAGCTCCTAGATATGCTGTCACTATCCTAGGGTTTCGTGGTGGATCAGAAATAGGTGTGGAGCTAGCAACCCGGCGTGGCGTAGAGAAAGAGAGCATACATATGGGCTCCCATGTCTCAGGAACAATCGAGAAGAATCGTGCAATATGAGGAAGATGCGAACAAGCATAGGTATCCATGAGGATCGTAGATCTTTAGCGAATAATCGGGGTCCACGAATCGAGGTAGAAGGTGGTCAGATCTGGGATGGAGAGTGGAGAAAAGAGGTCCGACGAAGCTCTAGCAGGGTCAAACCCGGGAGGGGAAGGGTTGACCGGGGTCAATGGACCCTGGTTGACCAATCAGAAAATTCGAATTTATAAAATAAAAGAAAAATAAATGAATAGTAAATGATTTTAAAATAGTAATAAAAAAGAAAAATATTAGTTATTTTACAAGCTATTTTTTATGATTTTTAATAATTTTAATCATATATATATATATATCTGATAGTATATATATATATATATGTTAGTATGTATAGGTATAATATAGCTATATATTATTTACATATCTTTTTATTTTATTATTTTTACAAAAAAACATTATGCTCTATATTTTATTTGTTTACAAAATAATTTAAACTGTATAAAAACATTTTTAATGAAATTTTACAAATTAATTATGTTTATGTACAATATATACACTATTGGTGCTATTAAGAATTGATTTTATTTTTTATTTTCTTTTTTAATTTATTAATTTTTTTATTTTATTAAATTATTAGGAATATTTATAAGTATTTTAAAAAATACAATGTATACAATTTACTCATAAAATAAATAAATATAGGTATAGTAGGTTGCACTGTACACAATTTACTTTTGCAATTATTTTATTATTTTAAGACACATTTTTTTTTGTAAATTTTATTAAATAAATTAACTAATCATGAGATCTTTTTATTGTTGAATAAATTAGTACAACATATATATTGATATATATACATACAATCTACATAGTGATGAGCAATGCACATGGAGATATATATATATATATATATATATCTCTGTGTGTGTGTATGTATATATATATATATGTATATATATATAGGGAAAAAGGAGCCTACCTCGGCGGGTGCTGGTAACTCCCTAAACCGGGCCGAATTTTTTATTATTTTTAGATTTTTTTGAATTGAAACCTTGGGGGATTTTGATCACCAAGTATCACCAAGTTGTCATTCCAAATTCAACTTAATTCGAGACTTCTATCATCTTCATCAAGACTACCAAATTTTAATGGTCTCAGAATTGCTGAAATCGACCACGTCTAGATGAACATGTTAGGAATGTTTCTTTTGCATGAAACTTGAAACACATATTCCACTTAACATATTAAGTAAATCCCCCCAACTTTTATTTCAAAAAAAATTAGTCGAAAATTGGGGTGGGTGCAGGGAGTTTCCTACACACCAGGGTGCAGGCTCCCTGCCCCCATATATATATAGGGTTAAAGAAGGCTACTCCCTGGGAGTAGCCAATTGGCTACTCCCACCCCTATTTTTTCTCTATTTTTTATTTTTTTAGAATAAAAAATATTTATATTCATCACTATATTCCCCTAACATGCTTATGAAACCCAATTTCATCATCTTAACTTTCAATTATTAACCCCCTTGCTTAAGCTATTTGTCAATAAAACCCAGATAATGTCATGTAATTATCAGAGTCCTTAATAAATTAAAAATCACAAAAAAATGGCAAATTTAAAATCTGTGGTATTTTTAGCCTTAAAAATACCCTTAAAAACATTTGGTGGCTACAGTTGATCTCATCTCCAGTTTTGGTCAACATGAAACTTGTAGACCTCATCAAGATATACAACTTTTATGTTTTGAGTTTTATCAAATTCGGCCATTTATCCCTTCAAAAGTAAACTGGAAGCTTGCAATAATCTGATTGGGCCATGTGGCCCGTTCTGGGTGAGCCACGTGCTCCGCTGCCCTTGTCTTACCCGCTCGCGTCTCCAACCGTCGGATCACCTCCATAATCCAACGGCCAGATCATCTCCACGCCTGCTCTTGAGTCCCAGCCGTTTGATATCCCCCGCCTCTCATCCTCACTGTTCAACAGCACCTTCACCATATCCAGCCACATGGCTCCATAAGCGTCATTCGATCGCGCCCCAGCTTCATCATCTACACCGTTGATGGCCTCGAGGATAGCAACCGCTCGATCAATCTCCAGAAGTAATCTCCACCGCTCGCCAGCGCCGCAGCCAGAGCACGACACGTGGCGCACCACTCGCTTCGATCACTGCGCCTCGGATCTAATCCATGCCGCCCCTTCGCGCGTCGCTCACCACCGTTGGATCTCCTGATCCAACGGCTGGGCTCCGTCGTCTACCTCCAGCCGCTCACTCTCACACAATTTCCATCTTGCGAAGACCTCTCCCCCTTCCCTTTTTCTCCACCATTCCAACGACCACCTCCTCTCGCCAACCGCCTCACGGTCTTTTCCACTCACCCACGACCCTCACCAGTCACTCGTCGACCCACGAACTCTCCTCCATTCGTCCCATCTTCCCCTCGAAAACCACGTCTTCACCATTCAAACCACCAAACTTCGTCTTCAAATACGTTGCCCCCCTCCTCCATGTTCGTTGTCCACCTTAACGTGGGAGGAGGCCCAGACCTCCACCGCCTCCCTGTGATTGGGGGAGGCGTATGGATAGAGCGACGACGACCTCGCCTCCCTGGTGAGACCCTCCGCCAATCCCGGCGGTGTCGCGGCGCCTTCAGGCCCGCTTGAGCTGCACCAATTGGCTGCTGGTGTCCAGCGACGACCCGGGGCTCGATTCGAGCCCCAGCCCAAGCCTCCGCACTATCCCCGACGTCAGGTAAGCTCTCCGATCAACCTTTGTATTTTTCTTTATTTTCTCTTAATTTTATAGGCCGCATCACTCATCCTCGCCCTTCACTAAACCCCATTAAGCTCCGCCACGCTCCCCCCTTTCACGCACCGCCTCTCGTTCATCCCCTTCCTTCCTCCAAACCCTAATCAACGTCAACCCATCTCCTCCACCTTCCACGGCGGAGGAGCTTCGAGCTCCTGCCTTCTTCGCCCTAACTGAGCTCTAATTCCACTCACGCACACACTCCACTTTGCTTCGGCTGTGTAACTAACCACGCAGGTCCTTCAAACTCGGACTGGCCGGAACCCGCCGAAGTCAACTTCGTCACAGTCGCCTTCGACTTCAACGCTCCGGTGGCCCTATCCAGAGAGTCCAGCACCTCGCCCGAGCACCCAACTTCATCGACCTTCTTTCAAGAGCGTCGGGCGAGCTTCACCGTGCCCAGGATGGAGTGGCGGAGGAGAAGCACCTTCACCGGAGCTCCAAACTCGCCTCCAGCCGAAGGTGGAGGAGGAAGCACAGATGTCGTGGATGGTCTTCTCTCAGCGACCATCCAACGACACAGATGAGGCCATGCAATCGACGTCAACTACCGTTGGATCTTTGAAGATCCAACGGTCTACGAGCAGCCACGTATACGACTCCAGGAGCCCTTTGATCCTTGTGATCAGAGGGTCCACACTTAGCCACGTGGTGACGCCAGAGCCTCCCCGAGCCTAGTGTCCGAGCCTCCAGGCTCGGATGCTCCCGAGCCTTCACGAGCCTGCACCGAGCCCGAACCAGGTTCCGAGCCTGGCTGAAGCACCGCAAACCTCTGCCGAGCCTCATCCGCCCCCCGATCCTGGATAGCACGTGCCTGGCAGAGACGCCCTGCCTTCTTCTCTAATTTGCAGACAGGTCCCTAGAGCACGTGCAGTCCACGTGCACTTGGGTATTTTGCAATTATGCCCTCACGGGTTTTAATAATTGCAAAAATGCCCCTGTGCATGTGGGTATTTTACAGGGAAGGCCTCATACTTTTCATATTTACATTTTAGTCCCTTCAGGGACTGATGAATCTCGTATTCATCATGCTAAAATTGGTCATTTAGGCTCTGTTCCCCATCATTCACCTGTAATTAATCATTAATAGAGCATTATTAGACATCATGCATGTGTGAATAATATCTGCATTTCATCTGCATAAATTGCATTAAAAATCCCATGTGTAAATTAGCCCAAAAAGCCGCTAAATTCTCACATTTTTAATTAATTCATCCTAACTCCGATTAACCCAAAACCACCTCCATTGTGTAGATATTACTAATCTTATTAAATAAAAAATACAAAAAAATTACTAACCCCAATAAGTGTCAAATAATCCCAAAGTCAAATTTCACATCTGACGGACTAAAACGAGCATATCTCCCACATACAGTGTTCGATTTTGGTCTACTCACTTTTAAAGTACTCCATTTTCAAATAACTTCAAAACAAGACCAATTTCGTAAAATTCGGAGCTCATATGTAAAAGTTGGGTTTTGGGCCTCTTTTGCGCATTTTAACTTTTTGCTAATTTTGACCTGAGTTTTTATGTGCTTAATTAACTCTTTTAATTTTATTTCTTCTTCATTTGTGTTATTTGATGAAAGTTTTAATAAGAAGCATAAAGATCCAAATCCAGATGAAATCTAAGATCAAAGAAACTGACCAAGTTCAAGTGTCCGTTGCCGGTCTGTACAAAAGTTGTGTGTTTCTTACCTTTATTTTATTTTCCTATTTTCTTATTTATTAAAAATACAAAAAAATTACATTAGTGTGTAAATATTTTTCTTGTATTTTATCGTATTTTTTCTACAATTTTTATCCCCTCTAAAACCACTAAAAAATACAAAACCCCAAAAAGTCGGTTTTCTATACACATGGAGAGCCACCAAAAATACCACTTCACACAGATGACCTCTTTTGCTCCCGGTCCCTTCATGAAAGTTGTAGATCTCGATGAGACGAACAACTTTCGTGAAGAAAATTTTTCGATCCGAGGTTATCTTCTATCTCTTTTACCCACTTTAAAATCTGAAATTTTTTTGGTGCCACGTGGCAGCTCCAGGGCGTGCCACGTGGCACCCCGCTGTTCACTCTCATCCCAGCCGCACCCGGGTCACGTGCCTAGCACGTGACCCCATCATCTTCCACCTTCGGCTGTTTCCCTCCCCCCCCCCCCCCCGCCGTTACTCCTCCTCCCTCGTAACCGCCGCCTCCTCCTCACCGCTGGCCGTTACGAGGCCCTCCTATAAAACCCCCTCCTCATCGACCGCCATCACCATCCACCCTCTCTTCCTCCAGCCGGTGACAGCGACCAAGGGCCTTGGTGAGATCCAGAGCTTCGTGGAACTCTACTGCAGTCACCTATCGAGCTGCTTAGCTCGTCACACACCGGCGACTCGAGTCACAACCGGGGCACTCCCTTGCCCCCTCAACCTTAGGCGAATCCTCCTCCACTGTTGTTCCCAGGCGTTCCAAACGCTCCAAGCCACCATCTTGCGTATCATTTGTCACTGTTCACCACCTTCCTCCCCTTTTTCCTCCTGCTTCTAACCTTGCAGGTCCAGCCATCCACCTCGCCACCTCACCGCCGACGCCCGACCACTGCGTCGCGACGCCAGCTCCGCCCCGTCGCAACCCGCGCCTTCGCCACCAACACCCACCGCCTCACCGCCCGCGCGCACGGCTGCATCCCCTCCGCGCCCCGCTCCAGCTGCTCGCAGCTCGGTTGCTCCGCCTGGCGCGGTCGCCGCCTCTCCGCCGCGGCCTCGCCCTCCGATCGACGCCACCAGCTCGCCTACTCCACCGCGTGCCTCCGCTCGCCAGCCCGCTGCCGCCGCCCCGACCACCATCCACCTTCGCGCGGAGGCGCGGCCGCTCAGCCCCAGCACCGCCTTCGCTCCCCGCTCCAGCCGCCATTGGATCAGGTCGAGGCCCTCGATCCAACGACCCAGAAGCTGCCACGCAACCCCCCCAACCTCGGCCCCAGCCACGTGGCTCGGGGCCCCCGAAGCTCCACCATCGCCGCCACGTAGGCTCGGGCTTACGAGCCTGAGCCCCGCCCCCGAGCCGCCGCTTCGCCTCCCGGGCCTGAGCCTCGGCAGCCCGAGCCTCAGCCCTGACCGCCCGAGTCTCCTGGTCCCGCCAGAGCCTCCTGCGCACGTGCTACGCACGTGCGTTTTGGGGAAATTTGCGTCGGAGCCCCTGGCACTTTTATAAATTGCATCTATACACCGCTAGGGGTAAATTTCAGAAAGGCCCCTCAATTTTTTATTAATTACAGATAAGTCCTTCCAGGGACCTCTTTGCAAATAAAACTTTATTTTATTTACATTTTAGTCCCTGAAATTTCAATTGAGCATATCTTTTTCATACGAACTCCGATTTTATCATATAATATGTCATTTCGAAGCTAATTCCGTGCTCTACAACTTAGCATCATTTATGGACAGATTTGATGCTGATTATTGATAATTATTCATTGAAGATCATCTGTCAACTTTTTGCAGGTCACATATTCATGTTTGGAAAATTAACATTATCTTTTGCAGGGATTCAACTAGTGATTTAAATTGAATACTTCTCTAAGGATTATTGCTTGTATTATTTGAAAGATCTAATCAGAGCAGGGAGCTCAATTGAGGAAAGAGAATTATTGGACATATTTTTGAGGAATCAATTTGTGTAGGAATATGATCTGATCTCATGATCTTCTGGCTTGCATTTTGGAATTAATTGGAAATATCTCATTAGAAATAATCTCTTTTGATCTGTGATTATCTTTCGAGGGTTACTTGATAAATTTCATTGAGGTTTGAATATTGTACTTCACAGATCCTGAGCATAATTGTCTATGTTTAATTTTCTTTGCATCGCATCTCCATCATCACATTATATATATTTTGCAACACAAAAATTAACTGAGCATTTATTAATTATTTAATTTGATTTAAAAACCACGCAACTAAAAATCATTGTTCCTTGTGTTCGACCTTGGTAAACTTGCAAAGTAAAATATTCCACAACATTCAAAGATTGTGGTATTTTGACGACAGAAATCCGCCTCCTATACCACAATTACCGACTTTTAAAGAGGCGAATTTCGCGCTCATCAAATGGTGCCGTTGCCGGGGAACGACGAATTTTTTGGGTTTTAAATCATTTTTGTAATTGATTTTTGTGAAAATTAATTTTTGTGCCATTTTTATTTTATTTTTCATTTTTTTGCATTTTTTTCTCTTCTTGTACTAACCGCATTTTCTCTCGTTGCAGAGTACTCGGAGTATATTTTGGATTTAAGTCAAGGACCTGCAAAGAAGACTAAAATTTTAATTTTGTGAGAGAGTGTTAGTATAGATTTAATTTTCTGCATTATTCTCAGGGTCCCTCTCTTTGAACCCTTGTAATACTTAATACTAAACTCTCTGTGGCTTGATGTAGGACTTAGGCACATATACGCTTGCTTGTTTATCATTGATTGTGCTCGTAACTTTTAAGCCACACTCTCACTAATTAAACGCACTGTAGATCGTTCAACATTAGCCAAAAATTTCAATCAATTCTTCACGCTAATAGAATTATCTGTTTAGAGCGTTTTCCATCTGTGCATACCATTTAGTGTAAATTTAAATTCCTTGTCATGCATCCCGCATGAAGAACGCGAGGATTCACTGTAAGTCTTTCTCTTAAGCATGCATCACTGATTTACTCTTGCATTGGCTTTTTCGATTCTCCCCTCGAGTTTCACAACTTAGGAATTAACGGAATTGGGACTGCTCGTTAGACGTAAATTTCTATGCTCATATAAACTACAGTGATAACCTTAATCTAAAATTGGGAATGCTAATCAAGGTGACTATAAATAAACTGACCTAAAATTAACTTTTATTTGGTGGAGAGAAGCCCACTCATTGTTTGTAAGGACAAGATCGCACACTTAAGGTAGAACCAAAAACCAAAGTGCTTCATTCAGACTACTGATTTTCAAAACAATTAGCTACTTTTTAGTGAGGGTCTCGGGTAGCCGTTTACGGTCCGACTTCCCTTAGCAGAGTAGGTGGTTTAGAGGACACCGTGGAAGGCACCGTCCTCAAGTAACACGGGTAGCCGTTTACGGTCCGTACTTACACCTATACTGGCTGAGAGTAGGTGCAACTAGTTGTATGAACTCGGGACAGTCTTTGTGAAATATTTCGGCACCTAACAGCTCCGCTTAATCTACAAGATTATTTTGTCATTAAATTAAAATTGAAAAAAATAAGCGGCCGATCCCTAACGTGCCTTCACCAGAGTTGAGTGGGTGAATCAACGTGTTTGTTTTGTGTTTGATTTGTGTGCGTCGAAGGTCTTGCAATCGCAAGCAGATCGTGGTTCGCTAATCATTCCATCCATCTTGAGAAGATGTCGGCATAGTGGTCTTCTTTCCCGATCTCCATGACCATGTCCCGATATTCTTCTTCCCCTCAGCCATCATTCTCTTCCCACCCATACATCCCACCCTATGACCACATTTCTTCTTGGAATAGTCCTCTCTCACATTCTGACAATTTTATGGACATGAGAGAGAGATCAGAATTGAGGATAAACAATAGAGTGACCAATATTGACAATAGAACACGATTTCCGATCACTAGGATCTCACAGCCTCTTGAATTATCCCCTATTCAAGATAAGTATCAATTTTCCTTTGACAACCCATGAGAAAACCAAAGTCAAGGAAATACAACTCATGACCAAACCATAATGTTTATGAACAATCAACACTCTACTCGAGGTTACATACCAGAATCACGACACATGGAGATTGATTATTCAATCACTAGTCATGACATGTTTGAGGATGAGATTGCTCGGATTAATCATAGAGCAGACACTTTAACTATGAGAATATATGATCTCATCCAATCAATGCAAAATTCAGAAGAAGTGAGGCCACCACCATGCGAACCACTGGATCATCACAATCAGAAACAACCACTGACCTCTGACCCCCCGACTGACCATATTACAGAAAATACCAAAAAAATTGAAAAATTTGAAAATTCAAAAAAATTGGACAATTCTGAAATGGAAACATTTTGCAAGAGTCTGATCTTAGAGCTTCCATTGATCAAAGCCATAGAATATGTGCCCGATCTTAAGAGATTTGTGAAGAGTCGACTGAACCCCAAAAAGACGGGCAAGAAGCGATCAAGGACTGAATATCATGTCATATCTATGGCTAGTTCTTTGGTGATGAATCATAAACTAAAGCCGCAAAGTCAAGCGATTGACTCGGGGTATATTTTGAGGATTCTATATTCACTCATGTTCGGTTGGACGGCGACTCCACATTAAACATCCTCCCGAAGTGCGTCTTTAATGAACATAAATTCGGAAAACTCAAAAAGACTAGGGTGATCGATCAATTACCTGATCGATCTATCAAAAGACTGCGGGGGATCGTTTCCGTTGTCGTAAATTTCCGAGGTAAAGAACAGAAGGTGGACTTTATTGTCCTTGACATTGAGCACCCTGGAAGGATGTCTGAGTCTCCTATTATTTTTGGAAAGCCGTTCTTAGCCTCCGTTAAAGCGATCTTCGATTGCGAGACTCAGGAAATCAAGTTCTCGAACTCGGACCACGATGAACAAACCCCCAATGACACAACATGCTCTGAGGAAAATCAACTTGAAACCAACAGTTATATTTCACATTATCAGACATCTCTGCATAATACATTGAGACAAACCATAGGAGAATCACCTAAAGGACTGACTGTTGGACAAACTTCGAATTCTCACCACCTTATTACTGCTCTTAGGAAAAATCAAGATTTTGGAGCTTATGAAGAATTGGACCATATTATTGAGGACTGTCACGATTATCTGAGTGGACCAATCTTCGAGTCGGCAGTAATTCATGAGATACTTGAACCTTATAAGGAACTGACTCTGGAAAAGTTCAATGTCACCAAAATTCATGATCATCCGAAGGTGACATCCGCGCCCCCAGCCATAAACCACAGAATCACCAGGAAAAATCTCCCTTGATCGAAGCAGTGCATGACACTTCAAGAATTGGTCGACTTTTACGGGGATTCATCTGATGAGGAACTCACGAATGCCACATCGGTTACTCAAGACAGGGAGATGAAGACTGTCCAACTTCCTCCCAATACTTCTCAAGGAAACAAACCGGCCAAGAAAGTCACCTTTGACCTTAGACACCAGGTGATTTCTGAAGAGTCCTCATCCGGTCCTGATGTGGTTCATCAGATAAGTGCAATAGGTACAGCTCTGATCCAAGGGCACTTACCTTATATCGACAAAAGTTGGAGATCCTCTGCGGACGACTACTATTCTCTTGAGGACGACTCCGACGATGGCTGGTCTTCTTCATCGGCCTCCTCTTCATCACACTCCACATCTCCATACTATCTCCCTCCACACTCCCGCAAGAAGGTCCGTCGCAAACCTCCTTGATCTTGTACATCCGCTAATCTACCCGATTCCCCATCTATAATTATCCGATTATACTTAGGCTGACCTGAGCCTAAGTATAGGGGGACCGCATCCATTGTTTATACATCACTTCTCTTCTTTTATTTTCGATCCTTCTATACTTCGTACGAGCTATGTCTACATTTCACTTTGTGCCATGAGGACATAGCACAAGCTAAGTATAGGGGGGTGTGTTTGTATATATTTTATCTACTTTATCCATAGCTCGTACTTTAATCGTTTTTACTAACATCATGGATGGGTACAAGTAGTGTGTATAATACCTGTTTTAAAAAAAAAACAACAACAACAACAACAAAAAAACAAAACAAAAACAAAAAAAATTGCAATAAAAAAATCAACACTCATGGTCTTACATTTCATCAAGCAGTTCATGCATTCCTTGGTTGATATATTCCTGACACATTCACTATCACTCAAGGCTTGAGGATTTTTGAGGACACTTGATTTATGAAATCTTGAGATTCTGAGTTAGCCTACCTTAGTCATTAGGGTTTTCAACTTAATAATCCACACTTCCCTAGTTTGAAAGATTTGAGCGCTATATTGCACTCTTCATCTCTACCTTCAAAAAGAATATGATCAACACAATCACTCCCACAACTGCATGATTGATGAGATGAGTTGAAGATATCACTTGAGGAACTAGGACCAGAGATTTGAGTCTAGATCCGATCTGATGATATTCGAGGATGGGATAAAGTTATTTAGGGCTTCAGAAAACCTGAGTTTCAGCAAAACCCTAATCAGTATGTGAACAAGATTCATATGCTATCTTTTTGATATTGACCTATGTGCCAGGGTGTGATGAAACTTAATGAAAATTGTTGATCAGTGTGCGCCAACTTTTGGTAAAAGCAGTGGAGCTAGCTAACAAAAGAAAAGAAAAAGAAATGTCAAAGAAAAGCTCTATCATCCAAAATCAAATTCCAAATGAGCTTCCACCAATGGCGAGCGCTCCCAAATATTTTCAAAGTGTCCACTTGGACCAAGCGCTAATTAGGACCAAGGAGTCAGGCTGACACCATAAAAGGGCCCTGTATCGTAAGCGATACAAATCTGGGTGTCGAAGGTATCTTAGATACTCAAAAGAGACACACCCCGGTGTACTCCCAGAAAAACAAGTCCAGACGACTCCAAATTCTCTTGACGGACACATAGATCAACAAAATAAAAATATACTTGTGTTGAGTAATAAGGCACTCGAGAGGACCTTGTTCCAATGAAAGGGAGAGAAAATCAGACACAATCCTATGCCCTCCATCATCTGGCCGTCCATATACACTTTCAAGTCTGACAAACTAATGAGACGGTTGACTGAAACAAGAATAGACTTATTCCCTAGTGTTGAGGATTAGGTCTAAAGGAGGATCTTTGGAACTGGAACATTGAGTGATGCCCCGACTCGACTCTCATGAAATGCAGTACACTTAAAATCATATCCTTATATTATATGTACAAACAAAGAGTCTGAAAATTAGTAAAGTTGGATTCCTTTTGATTAAAGCTTGGGTGAGCTCAGAATTTTAGGATCACTCAAATTAAGGGTCTTCTCTGAATTAAGCCTTGAAAAATCACTTACACAATCAGGGATGTAATCAACTAAGTCATTCATTCATGCTCGGGGACGAGCCTGGTCTAAGTATAGGGGTATCATGAATCTCGTATTCATCATGCTAAAATTGGTCATTTAGGCTCTGTTCCCCATCATTCACCTGTAATTAATCATTAATAGAGCATTATTAGCCATCATGCATGTGTGAATAATATCTGCATTTCATCTGCATAAATTGCATTAAAAATCCCATGTGTAAATTAGCCCAGAAAGCCGCTAACTTCTCACATTTTTAATTAATTCATCCTAACTCTGATTAACCCAAAACCACCTCCATTGTGTAGATATTACTAATCTTATTAAATAAAAAATACAAAAAAAATTACTAACCCCAATAAGTGTCAAATAATCTCAAAGTCAAATTTCACATCTAACCGACTAAAATGAGCATATCTCCCTCATACAGTGTCCGGTTTTGGTCTACTCACTTTTAAAGTACTCCATTTTCAAATACCTTCAAAACAAGATCAATTTCGTAAAATTCGGAGCTCATACGTGAAAGTTGGGTTTTGGGCCTCTTTTGCGCATTTTAACTTTTTGCTAATTTTGACCTGAGTTTTTATGTGCTTAATTAACTCTTTTTATTTTATTTCTTCTTCATTTGTGTTCTTTGATGAAAGTTTTAATAAGAAGCGTAAAGATCCAAATCCAGATCAAATCTGGGATCAAAGAAACTGACCAAGTTCAAGTGTCTGTTGCCGGTCTGTACAGAAGTTGTGTGTTTCTTACCTTTATTTTATTTTCCTATTTTCTTATTTATTAAAAATACAAAAAAATTAGATTAGTGTGTAAATATTTTTCTTGTATTTTATCATATTTTTTCTACAATTTTTATCCCCTCTAAAACCACCAAAAAATACAAAACCCCAAAAAGTCGGTTTTCTATACACATGGAGGGCCACCAAAAATACCACTTCGCACAGATGACCTCTTTTGCTCTCGGGCCCTTCATGAAAGTTGTAGATCTCGACGAGACGAACAACTTTCATGAAAGAAAATTTTTCGATCCGAGGTTATCTTCTATCTCTTTTGCCCACTTTAAAATCTGAAATTTTTTTGGTGCCACGTGGCAGCTCCAGGGCGTGGTACCCCGCTGTTCACTCTCATCCCAGCCGCACCCGGGTCATGTGCCTAGCACGTGACCCCATCATCTTCCACCTTCGGCCGTTTCCCTTCCTCCCCCCCCAGTTACTCCTCCTGCCTCGTAACCGCCGCCTCCTCCTCGCCACTGGCCGTTATGAGGCCCTCCTATAAAACCCCCTCCTCGTCGACCGCCATCACCATCCACCCTCTCTTCCTCCAGCCGGTGACAGCGGCCAAGGGCCTTGGTGAGATCCAGAGCTTCGTGGAGTTCTGCTGCAGTCTCCTATCGAGCTGCTTAGCTCGTCGCACGCCGGCGACTCGAGCCACAACCGAGGCACTCCCATGCCCCCTCAACCTCAGGTGAATCCTCCTCCACTGTTGTTCCCAGGCATTCCAAACGCTCCAAGCCACCATCGTGCGTATCATTTGTCACTGTTCACCACCTTCCCCCCCTTTTTCCTCCTGCTTCTAACCTTGCAGGTCCAGCCATCCACCTTGCCACCTCACCGCCGACGCCCGACCACCGCGTCGCGACGCCAGCTCCGCCCCATCGCAACTCGCGCCTTCGCCACCAGCACCCACCGCCTCACCGCCCACGCGCACGGCTGCATCCCCTCCGCGCCCCGCTCCAGCTTCTCGCAGCTCGGTTGCTTCGCCTGGCGCGGTCGCCGCCACTCTGCCGCGGCCTCGCCCTCCGATCGACGCCACCAGCTCGCCTCCTCCACCGCGCGCCTCCGCTCGCCAGTCCGCTGCCGCCGCCCGGACCACCCTCCACCTTCGCGCGGAGGCGCGGCCGCTCAGCCCCAGCACCGCCTTCGCGCACTGCTCGAGCTGCCGTTGGATCGGGTCGAGGCCCTCGATCCAACGGCCCATAAGCTGCCACGCAACCCCCCCGAGCCTCGGTCCCAGCCTCGAGGCTTGGGGCCCCCGAAGCTCCATCATCGCCGCCACGTAGGCTCGGGCTTACGAGCTGAGCCCCGCCCCCGAGCCGCCGCTTCGCCTCCTGGGCCTGAGCCTCGGCAGCCCGAGCCTCAGCCCTGACCGCCCGAGCCTCCTGGTCCCGCCCGAGCCTCCTTCACGTGCATTTTGGGGAAATTTGCGTCGGAGCCCCTAACACTTTTATAAATTGCATCTATACCTCCGCCAGGTGTAAATTTCAGAAAGGCCCCTCAACTTTTTATTAATTACAAATAAGTCCTCCCAGGGACCTCTTTGCAAAGAATACTTTATTTTATTTACATTTTAGTCCCTGAAATTTCAATTGAGCATATCTTTTTCATACGAGCCCCGATTTTATCATATAATATGTCATTTCGAAGCTAATTCCGTGCTCTACAACTTAGCATCATTTATGGACAGATTTGAGGCTGATTATTGATAATTATTCATTGAAGATCATCTGTCAACTTTTTGCTGGTCACATATTCATGTTTGGAAAATTAACATTATCTTTTGCAGGGATTCAACTAGTGATTTAAATTGAATACTTCTCTAAGGATTATTGCTTGTATTATTTGAAAGATTTAATAAGAGCAGGGAGCTCAATTGAGGAAAGAGAATTATTGGACATATTTTTTAGGAATCAATTTATGTAGGAATATGATCTGATCTCATGATCTTCTAGCTTGCATTTTGGAATTAATTGGAAATATCTCATTAGAAATAATCTCTTTTGATCTGTGATTATCTTTCGAGGGTTACTTGATAAATTTCATTGAGGTTTGAATATTATACTTCACAGATCCTGATCATAATTGTCTATGTTTAATTTTCTTTGCATCGCATCTCCATCATCGCATTGTATATATTTTTTGCCACACAAAAATTAACTGAGCATTTATTAATTATTTAATTTGATTTAAAAACCACGCAACTAAAAATCACTGTTCCATGTGTTCGACCTTGGTAAACTTGCCAAGTAAAATATTCCACAACATTCAAAGATTGTGGTATTTTGACGACCGAAATCCGCCTCCTATACTACAATTACCAACTTTTAAAGAGGCGAATTTCACGCTCATCAAATGGCGCTGTTGCCGGGGAACGACAAATTTTTAGGGTTTTAAATCATTTTTGTAATTGATTTTTGTGAAAATTAATTTTCGATGACCCGAATTGGCCCGACTGCGATGACTATTTACAGTGCTAATTCAACACTATTAAAGGGCCGATTTAGGATTTATCAAATGGCACCGTTACCGTGGACACGGCTCATTTCCTATATTTTTTGGATGTTTGTTTATTTAATTTAGTGTTCATTTTATAGGTCATTTTGTTCATTTTGCATTATAAAATTTTTCTTTTTTATTTGATCTCTAATCCTTGTTTCTGTGGCAGGGCCCTTGATCAATCAAGGAGGCTAGGAGTTGGCATCTCCCGCTGCGAGGAACCGCAGGAGCATGCTTGGAGCACATAGAAAAGAAAGAAAAAAATTTGTCTCGCATTTTTATTTTCATACTTGTAATAATAATAATTCGTCTTTTACAGCGGTCTTCGATCGAAGACTTGCGAGTGTAATCGAACGACTGTGGTTGTGTGGGGATCGTTCCCACTTGAGTGTCGACCTAGGATTAGGCACGCGGCTCTTCGAGCTTAGTTAATTTTTGTATTTTTATGTGCTTGCTCGTAGGTAGGACACACCTTAATTCAAGACGCACATAGCATCGCTTCACTTAGTCAAATTAAAAGAAAATTTTCCCCGCTAATAGAAGCATGTTAGGTGCGGCTTTTTGATGACTTGCATACATGAGTTTTTGTTTTCAAAACAGCCCAAGTTTTCACGTATTTCTCGTCAAATCACTGCATGTTTTCTCGCTTAGCTTAGATCACGGTTTTCATCGAATGCACGGCTTTTTCTCAATTTCTCCCTCCTAGCTTGATCACCTAGGTTAATGGAAAAAGGGAATGAACGGTAGACGATGATTTCTTGATTTTTGTGCTAACCTTAATTCGGTGACAACCTTAAGAATAATTGGGACTGTTAATTGCAAGTCAACCAACAATGGAGTAAAACTTTGGTTTTGGGAGAGCAACACCCTTGCGTACGCATCGATTTTCAATTCACATTTTTCTCCGCATAAAAATCTAATGTTTTATCACCAATAAAACCGACAAGATAATAAACCAACTTCGGTTGGCTTCATGTGTGAGTTGGTGAACCTGAGGGTCTTGCCTGCTTGATTGAGCCATGATTGCTTTGATACATTCCCCAAAACCTTAGTCACTCCATCCATCTCCGTAGATTCAGTCACTCTCTTGTAAATCCATACCTCTTCTTCGTTCACCCTGGGTCCCTCCCAACATCAATTCTCATCTTTATACTTAGGCTAATCACAGCCTAAGTATAGGGGGGACCCGAGTCCCCGTGATTTTCTCTTCTCTCCTTTCCTTGCCTTTATACTTAGGTTATTTCTAACCTAAGTATATGGGGAGCCCCTCTTAGCTCCCATATATTATTTCATATTTAAATGGACCTATGGACTTGTAACATCTAGTGCTATGAGGACATAGCAAAGTTTAAGTATAGGGGGTATAACGTATATATCGTATACTTACTTTAGCTATAATCTGAAAAATTTGAAAAATTTAAAACTTTTTGGCTCAGGTTAAATTCTTTGGACTAAGACAACTCAAATGATCTCGCTGCTTTTCGATATTATGTTACGCTATTTTTATAAAAATATTTTCGAAAATGATTTTTCCTTGTTTTGAAAAAATCTTTTGAAAATGGTTTGAAAAACTTTTTATTTGTGTGACATGGTTTTGAAAAATCTCCATCTCTTTTCAAGGGAAGTTGAGTTTAACTTGTGTTTTAACCTATATTAAAATCCACAAAAATGAGAAAAACACAAAATCCTTTAGGAGCCGTTAGTGACTTCTGAGCCCAATTAAGTAAGCCGCATTCAGTGAGGGTTCGCCCTTAGCAGATTGGATGGTTTAGAGGACGTCGCGTAAGGCCTCGTCCTCAAGCAACGGGCTTCGACCTGTACTTACATCCATACTGGCTGAATGCAGATGCTCAATTGAGTTTAGGCAGTCCTAATATCTCCTGAAGTCTAAAAAAAATTTGTGGTTTTGAATGAAGAAGTTGTATTAATCCTCTGCACTTACACTTTCACCCAGGATCTGAAATGATCAAGGAGACTTAGCTTTTTAAGGTCTTTGAGATTTTAGGTTAACCAGCCTTAGCCGTCAGGGTCTTAGACTTAATCATCCACATTCCCCTAGGTTTCTAGATTTGCATGCTATATTCCATGCTTAGTCTCAGATAAAAAGATTATGATCAGCACATCACATGCATGACTGCGGTTTTTGATAAGATGAGTTGATTTTTCACCTGAGGGATTGGGATGAGGAAGTCGAGTTTGGATTTGATCTAATGATGCTCGAGGATGGGATAAAATCTTTGGAGGCTTCATGAAACCTGAGTGTCAGCAATATTAGCCAGTATGAGAACTTGGTTCTTATGCTAATCTCTTGATACTGACCTAAGTGCCAGGGTGTGAAATAAATAAAAAATGTTGATCAGTGTGCGCCAACACTTGGTAAAAGCAGTGGAGCTAGCCAAAAAATTATACAAGTCAATGAAATTTCAAAGAAAAAGCTCTCATTCCACAAAGTCAAATATCAAAGAGCTTCCACCAAAGGCGAGCGCTCCCAAACTTTTCTAAGTGTCCACTTGGACCACCGCTATTAGGACCAGGAGTCGGGCTTGCACCAAAAAAGAGCTCTGCATCGTAAATGCTACAAGTCTGGGTGTAGAAGGTACGATAGGTACTCAAAAAAGGCACACCATGGTGTACTCCCAGGAAAACAAGTGCAGACGGCTCCAACTTCTCTTGACGGACGCACTGATCAACACCAAAAAAAATGTGTTGCGTAAAAGGCACTAGAGAGAATCCTTGTTCCAATGAGAGGGAGAGAAGAAATGACACAATCCCATGCCCTCCATTACTGGCCTTCCATCGACATTTTCTAAGTCTGACAACTAAAGAGACGGTGGATCGAACGCAAGATTTGATTTATTCCCTAGTGTTGAGGATTGGGTCCTTAGGAGATTTTCTCGGACCACGACTTTAGGTGAAGATTTGACTCTACTCTCAGAATCACAGTCAACACTAAAATGTCATATCCTTTAGATTATATGTACATCAGAGAGAGTCTGCAGAAGTAGATGAATTGGATGCCTCTTGATTAAGGCTGGGTTGAGCTCTAGAATTTTGGACCTCAAAAGTTGAGTCAACTTGATCGGATTGGATCATGTATTCACATGCACAAGGGGGTTAATCCCACTTAGTCATTCTCTTTGATGCTCGAGGACGAGCATAGTTTAAGTATAGGGGGGTGATGAAACCCAATTTCATCATCTTAACTTCCAATTATTAACCCCCTTGCTTAAGCTATTTGTCAATAAAACCCAGATAATGTCCTGTAATTATCAGAGTCCTTAATAAATTAAAAATCACAAAAAAAATGGCAAAATTAAAATCTGTGGTATTTTTAGCCTTAAAAATACCCTTAAAAACATTTGGTGGCTAAAATCTGTGGTATTTTTAGCCTTAAAATTTCCCTTAAAAACATTTGGTGGCTACAGTTGATCTCATCTCTAGTTTTGGTCAACATGAAACTTGTAGATCTCATCATGATCTACAACTTTCATGTTTTGAGTTTTCTCAAATTCGGCCATTTATCCCTTCAAAAGTCAACTAGAAGCTTGCAATAATCCGATTGGGCCACGTGGCCCGTTCTGGGTGAGCCACGTGGCCAGCTGCCCTTGTCTTACCCGCTCGCGTCTCCAGCCGTCGGATCACCTCCATAATCCAATGGCCAGATCATCTCCACGTCTGCTCTTGAGTCCCAGCCGGTTGATATCCCCCGCCTCTCATCCTCACCGTTCAACAGCGCCTTCACCATATCCCGCCACGTGGCTACATAAGCGCCATTCGATCGTGCCCTAGCTTCATCATCTACACCGTTCATGGCCTTGAGGATAGCAACCGCTCAATCAATCTCCAGAAATAATCTCCACCGCTTGCCAGCGCCACGACCAGACCACGACCCGTGGCGCACGATTCGCCTTCGATCACCGCGCCTCGGATCTAATCCACGTCGCCCCTTCACGTGTCGCTCACCACCGTTGGATCTCCCGATCCAACGGCTGGGCTCCGTCGTCTACCTCCAGCCGCTCTCTCTCACACGATTTCCATCTCGCGAAGACCTCTCCCCCTTCACTTTTTCTCCGCCATTCCAACGACCACCTCCTCTCGCCAACCGCCTCATGGTCTTCTCCACTTACCCACGACCCTCGCCAGTCACTCGTCGACCCACGAACTCTCCTCCATTCGTCCCATCTTCCCCTCGAAAACCACGTCTTCACCATTCAAACCACCAAACTTCATCTTTAAATACGCCGCCCCCCTCCTCCATGTTCGTTGTCCACCTTTACGTGGGAGGAGGCCCAGCCCTCCTCCGCCTCCCTGTGACAGGGGGAGGCGTATGGATAGAGCGACGATGACCTCGCCTCCCCGGTGAGACCCTCCCCCAATCCCGGCAGTGTCGCGGCGCCTTCAGGCCCGCTTGAGCTGCACCAATTGGCTGCAGGTGTCCAGCGATGACCCGGGGCTCGATTCGAGCCCCATCCCAAGCCTCCGCTCCAACCCCGACGTCAGGTAAGCTCTTTGATCAACCTTTGTATTTTTCTTTATTTTCTCTTAATTTTATAGGCTGCATCACTCATCCTCGCCCTTCATTGAAAACCCATTAAGCTCTGCCACGCTCCCCCCTTTCACGCGCCGCCTCTCGTTCATCCCCTTCCTTCCTCCAGACCCTAATCACCGTCGACCCATCTCCTCCGCCTTCCATGGCGGAGGAGCTTCGAGCTCCTGCCTTCTTTTCCCCACTTGAGCTCTCATTCCACTCACGCATACACGCCACTTTGCTTCGGCTATGTGACTAACCACGCAGGTCCTTCAGTGCTCCGGTGGCCCTATCCAGAGAGTCCATCACCTCACCTAAGCACCCAACTTCATCGACCTTCTTTCAGGAGCGTCGGGCGAGCTTCACCGTGCCCAGGATGGAGTGGCGGAGGAGGAGCTCCTTCGCCGTAGCTCCAAACTCGCCTCCAGCCGAAGGTGGAGGAGGAAGCACAGATGTCGTGGATGGTCTTCTCTCAATGACCATCCAACGGCCCAGATGAGGCCACGCAATCGACGTCAACTACCGTTGGATCTTTGAAGATCCAACGGTCTACAAGCAGCCACGTATACGACTCCAGGAGCCCATCGATCGTTGTGATCAGAGGGTCCACACTCAGCCACGTGGCGATGCCAGAGCCACCCCAAGCCTAGCGTCCGAGCCTCCAGGCTTGGATGCTCCCGAGCCTTCACGAGCCTGCACCGAGCCCGAACCAGGTTCTGAGCCTGGCCAAAGCACCACGAACCTCTGCCAAGCCTCATCCGCCCCCCGAGCCTCGATAGCACGTGCCTGGCACGTGCATATCTGGGAAAATTGCAGAGACGCCCTGCCATCTTCTCCAATCTGCAGACAGATCCCTGGAGCACGTGCAGTCCACGTGCACCTGGGTATTTTGCAATTATGCCCTCGCGGGTTTTAATAATTGCAAAAATACCCCTGTGCGTGTGGGTATTTTACAGGGAAGGCCTCGTACTTTTCATATTTACATTTTAGTCCCTCCCAGGGACCTGTTTGTTGATATCTTTTTTATGTTTTATTGCACTTATGCCTCTGGATTCTTTTATGCATATCTTGAGCTACATATATCCGATTGAGTTGATTTCAGTTTCATTTTGAAGCTCTCCTTGCTATCTATCTTATGGCATGCTTTAATTTTAGATTTGACACTATGATCTGTAGTGCATTATTTCATTATCTAAGTGTCCTGATTTCCTTGTTTCTCATGCCTACTTGCTATATAAATGAAAATTGCTTCATTATCTGATTATGTTTGACTCGCATATTTTATGGCTTAAGTAATGATCTTTTCGGGCATATTTGCATCGCATTTCATGGCATTTACTTGCATAATAAAATAAAATAAAAAATTGCATGTTTATTTATTTAATGCATTGTTGTGTGTCTCTTTGCATGTTTTGACCTATATTGATCTTCAATTCAACACTTAGTTAAATAGATGAAAATCTGACTAATACGAGAGAGGCTCGTGTCCCTGAGTTCGACCTTGGTATCTTACCAAGTAAAATAAATATGACCCTCTCATTCTTATTTGACATATCAATTAGATGGTCTTTGGATGGCCCGAATTGGCCCAACTGCGATGACTATTTACAGTGCTAATTCAACACTATTAAAGGGCCGATTTTGCGGTTTTATCACATGCCATTCCAATTTCGTCAGAAACGGATACTCATATGCCCTCCATCTGAAGGGGGTCAATTTCAGCAATTCTGAGACTTTTAAAATTTGACAGTCTTGATGGAGGGGATAGAAGTCTCGAATTAAGTTGAATTTTGAATGACACGATAGTGACATATTGTGATCTAAATTCCAATAGGTTTTATTTCAGAAAAATAAAAAAATACAGGGAAATAGGTGGGAGCATGTTAGTTGGCTACAACCAGGGAGCATACACCCTTTTCCCATATATATATATAGGGCTGTCCTTCCTGAGTTCAGGAAGGTCGGCCCTTTTTTGTATAAATCACGAATACTTTAATAGAAAACGTATACAATTTTCATTATAGGTGCACGTTATAAATACAAAGCCGCATACAAAAATGTGCATTACAATACAAACATTAAAACTGCACATTATAATACAAATTGTATATGTATTCTACTAAAGTCATCATGTTTTATACAAAAAAGGGGCTGGCCTTCCTGAACTTGGGAAGGACTGCGTCCTATTTGAAAGAAATCCAATATATATATATATATAGGGTTAAATGGGGCAGCCCCCTGGGAGTAGCAAACTTGGCTACTGCCACCCTTATTTTTCGCTCATTTTTATTTATTTGGAAAATAAAAATGTTTAAATTCATCATTATATCCCTCTAACATTCTATTACAATTTCGTCAGAAACAGAGACTCCTACGACCTCCATCCAAACAGGGTCGATTTAAAAAATCCTGCAACCGTTAAAAAAATGACGTCTGGATGGAGGGCCTAGGAGTCTCTGTTTCTAACGAAATTTTAATAGAAGGTTAGAGAGATATAGTGATGAATATACAAATTTTTATTTTCAAAAGAAATAAAAAAATGAGGGAAAAATAGGGGTGTGAGTAGCCAAGTTGGCTCCTCCCAGGGGGCAGCCCCATTTTACCCATATATATATTAGGAAAGGCATCCTACTCCATGGAGTAGGTAACTTACCTACTCCATTTTCAAAATTTTCAACTTTTTTTTGAAAAATACTTCCATGGATTTTCATATCTATATCCCTCTAATATGTCGTTCAAATTTCGTCTGAAATAGAGACTCCTATGCCCTCCATCGAGAACAAGTAATTTTAACGGTCTTAGATTTGCTGTAATTTACCTGTTATGGATGAAGGGCATTGAAGTCTCTATTTATGATGAAATTTGAATGTCATGTTAGAGGTATATAGTTATGATAATCCATGGAAGCATTTTTCAAAAAAAAGTTGAAAAAAATGAAAATGGAGTAGGTAAGTTACCTACTCCATGGAGTAGGTTCCCTTTCCTATATATATATAAGGTGTTTCTGAGGTTTTCTGAATATTTATTCAATGAGGACCCTATCTCTCCATACTTTGTTCCTTGTCGATCATGTCAATACTTGACCTTCTCCCAGGGTTCGGGCCAGTCTGCATTTATTTCATAAATACGATATTTTTTCCTTTTTCTTTTTCTTTTATTCTTTATTCTTTTATTTTTGTTAAAAAGAATGTTAAATATACAATATCAACACAATCATGCACATCGCTAATTTATTGGAATTAATATAGATTTAAAGTTAATTTACATAGGCATTTTTGCCAAAATAATAGAATAAAGGATGTGAATCATGGATTTGTCATTCCCCTATACTTTACCTTTGCTAGTCCCTTAGAAAACAATTATTTTAAAAAGAAGTGAAAAAGAAATAAAGAAAAGAAAAAGGAAGAAAGGAGAATTAATGTTGATTATTAAACTTATCTTCATAAAATTATAGCATGGAGCTCGGTCAGACTTTTGGATTATTAGTTTAGCGGAACCTTATTGGGAAATAGTTTTAAGACTCAATAGCCTTTATGTTCCATAATTATATTGTGAGGTCGCGTCAACAGTCTGGTCAGAACAAGTCTACAACCCAAACTCTTAAGACTATGAATCCTTCCTTGTATGGTGTACATGATATATATATATATATATATATATATATATATATATATATATCTCCACCCCATAAATGAAAAAGAAACAACTCCCTCAACAAGGTAACTCTAGTCCCCTTATCTAGCAACTCTTTCCTTGAGGAGCATGGTATTCCCTTCTATGTTCAAGTGCAACCAGCTCAAAAAGAGGGGGAAAGAAGAGAATGGACCGTGTCTAGTGTAGCCATGCATCCCTTGGATCTTAACCAATGTAGCCAAGTCTCTAGCTGCAAGCTTCCATGAGATGAGACAATGTATCACTTAAGCTTTGCTTATTGCACTATATACACTCCGGTAGGTATTTTATTTTCAATCAGACAAGTTCCTTTTTTTGCAGTTTTTGCATTTTTTTGACATATACACAACATTTTGCAAGGTGCAGCATGTACATAAGGAGTTTTTCTTCTTGAGAAAGTAAACTATCCTTCTTTTTGAAGCATTATAGCAACCCCATGACATCCTGTCATTAGACCTCAATGCTACTAGACTAGGTTGAGATGCACATCCCTCCCTAAATAAGGATGGACGGTTCCATGAGTTGTAGCAGACCTGTGTGCTACCCCAAGCCAAAGGATTCTGCCCCCTCACACCATTAAGAGCTATGTGTAAAGTGCGTGTTCAAGTCAAGCCATTGTTTGTAAGGGTCATGCGTGTCTCGAAATATTCTATTTAGACCAATCAAGATGACATGTGAACGTAGCCTTCTGGACTCAAAGAATTCAGTCGCCAGGACCTGGAAAATACCTACTCCAAATATAATGTTCCTTTGAAGTTAAGTGGATTAAGGTCTTAACCAAGATCCATTTTTCAATTTTATTTCAATCTTGTTTAGATGTTCAACAATGATTATGAAAAAAATGTATATACACATGCAAATAGAGGTAATTACAAAAAGTTTTGAAAAGAAAAGAAAATAAGAGACAACATGTTTTTGAAAAGTTTTCAAAGAATTTTAGCAAATTTTT
Organism: Ottelia alismoides; assembly: GCA_037367405.1. Taxonomy (NCBI): domain Eukaryota; kingdom Viridiplantae; phylum Streptophyta; class Magnoliopsida; order Alismatales; family Hydrocharitaceae; genus Ottelia; species Ottelia alismoides. The sequence continues at coordinate 149,652 of JAZKJV010009140.1, read as the reverse complement.
ATGGAATTTATAGTTTTTCTTAGGTATTTTCAATAAGAAAGAAAAGAAAGAAAGTTTCTATAAACATTTGCAAAACTTTGTACATATTTACAGGGGTTTTATTTACACGTTTTATATACAATTCTTACAAGTGGATTTTATCAATAAATTAAAGGATTTTATATACAAAAGTTTTATATACAAAGTTAACAAGTAAGTAAAGGTTTTATTTACAAATATTTTACAACACCCATGTGACATCATATTTACAACAAATTTTCCAACCATTTTACAAAAATGTTTCAAAACATTTTCAAAAGCTTTTTCAAAACTAGTTTTACAAACAATTTTACAAATCATCTTACAAATATTTTACAAAAAGGTTTTTGCAAACATTTTATTTTTCACATATTTTACAAAAAAATGTACAATATATATATATATATATGTATATAAATTTGATACAAAAATATTTACAAACATTTTACAAACCAAACATTTTTACAAATATTTTTACAAAAATTTGTACAAAAATATTTTTGCATTGGTTTTTACAAACATTTACAAAACGTTTTGCAAAACAATTTACAAAAAAATTTACACACATTTTTGGAAACATTTTTTTCAAAATATTTTTATTCCAACGTTATAAATAATAGCCACATTATTAACCCCAGAGTATGAGTTATGGCTACATATATATGCAATATATACAACACCTCCCTATACTTAGCTCAAGCTGTGTCCTCATAGTGATTAAGAGAGAGAGAAAGGAAGAGATAAGTCATGCTATGTATTGAAATGCGAAAAGAACCCTATGCTACATCGACTCAATGAATGAAGAATGAATTGAATAGAAGTCGATGGTCTCCCCTATACAAGTAATCCTAAGTATAGAAGACTGTACGGAAGAGGAAAATCGAGGAAGAGAATGTACATGAAATCAATAACTCGACTTTCCCCCTATATTTGGCGTAAAAATTCCCTGAGAATAGAATATCAACAGTTGAGGGACAAGTGAGGGAACAATCAAAGAAATGAAAAACATATGTTACCCCCCCATACATGGTCAAATGTCCTTGAGTATATGCAACAAAACATAGGTAATACAACAAAAAGAAATATGAATAACACAAGTTCTACACCCCCCTATACTTAGGATAAAGCACATCCTAAGTATAGAAAGAATCCTAAGCGAGCCCTGGGGTGTAAACATAATGAAAGAATGGAAGAATACAATATAAAACATGGATATAGAAAGAGGCAGACAGAAGTGTAACTTAGGTATGAGATGCAAAAGATGAGAAGAAAAGAATATATCTCATACAAAATGAATCGGGGAAACATCAATAGTCAATGGGTCATGATCAAGAAAAGGCTTCATACACTGACCGTTGACCCGAAAGGTGGATTCAGAAGACAACTCTGATATGTCAATACCGACGTTGTCATGTACCTTTCTAAGTGTGGACCTTTCCACTTGCTCCGTAATTTCCCTAGAAATAATTTCAGTCGTGCATCACATAGCTATACTCTCTGATTTGGCTCAAACTGCATATGGGTGATGTGTGAATCATGCCATATCTTCACTCGATTTTGATACTGTAGGCTACGCGAAAAGGCTGTATGCCTAAGATCCTCTAGGGTTGCCAACTCGGCTCTGCTCTGATCTCCCACACTCTCTGGATACAATAGTATTACTGTGACTGCCCATAGTTATTTGTGCTTGATTTCCACAGGTAAGTGCCATGGCTTACAATAAATGAGTCGGAATGGAGATATACCGAAAGGAGTCTTGAAGGATGTCCTATATGCCCACAAGATCGAGTCCAAAAGTTGTGACCAATCCTTTTGTTTTGGACGGACAACCTTCTGCAATATCGTCTTGATCTCCCAGTTCAAAACCTCAGCAAGACCATTTGTCTGTGGATGATATGGAGTGGCAACTCTATGGTCTATTCTGAACTCGGTAGCAAGGGCCCTTATCTTATAATAGATAAAATGAGTCTCCCTTCAGAAATCAAAACTCTAGGAACCTCAAACCAAGATATGATATTCTTCCTCAAAAATCTACAAATAGTCATCACAATAGCAGCTCAGGCGGGGATGGCCTCAACCCAATGACTCACATAATCTACATCCAACAAAATGTACTCAAATCTCTAACTCTTCAGGAATGCGACCATAAAATCGATGCCCCATGCATTAAAATCCTCATAGAAGTGAATGGGCTGCATCGGCACCATTTATCTATGACCACAATCACCCATCCTCTGACAATCAGTACACCACTTCATGAATTCATCTGAATCCTTGAAGAGTGTTGGCCACCAAAGGTCGGATTAGAGAACCTTTTGTGTTTTCCATCTTCCAGAGTAATGTCCTCCTGCCTCAACCTTATAGCAATAGGTGAGGATGCTATGGTGCTCCTCTTGTGGAATACACCAACACCAAACACTATCCTCTCCTTCGTGGTAAAGGGTGGGATCCTCCCAATGGTATGAATTAGCATTTGCAAGGAAAGTCTCAAGTCGCTACCTGGGCCAACCTTGTGGAACTTTCTTGACAACAAGATAAAATGCCAGAATACCAAGGAAGAGAGGTGATAGCAAGAATCGCCTCGTCTAGAAAAGGTATCAGTAATAGTTGTGGTTGTCTCTGAATCCTCAAGATGCTCTAATCAGGAGAGGTGATCTGCCACCACATTCTTGACTCCAGGCTTATCCTTAATCTCGATATCAGACTCCTACAGTAGAAGGATCCATCTGGTCAATCGTGCATTGGCATCCTTCTTTGCAATTAATAACGAATGGTGGTGTGATAAGTGTAAATAGTCACTCTATATCCAAGAATGTAAGATCTGAACTTATCCAAAGCAAAGACTACCGCTAGCATCTCCTTCTCTATAACAGTATAATTCCATTGACAACATCCAAAGTATGGCTAGCCTAGTGAATGGCAAACGACAATCCATCTCTCCTCTATCCTAGCATAACCTATGGAAAAATCGTAAGCATCTGTCATGATATTGAATGGAAGAGACCAATAGGTGGCTGAAGGACATGAGCCTTCACAACCAAATTCTTGAGTATCAAATGACGAAAGATACTTATCATCTATAAGGAACTTGATGTCATTCATCAGAAGATCAGTAAGCAGTCAGGCAATATGCCCGAAGTCCTGAATGAACCATCAGTAGAAACCAACATGTCTTATAGAAGACCACAACTGCCTCATATTGGACGGTGGGATGAGCTTCTTGATGATATCCACCTTGGACGAATCGACCTCCATGCCCCTGTTGGAGATGATATGAGCAAGGGTTGTCCCTTGAGTAATCATAAAATGACTCTTTTCCTGACATAGAACAAGGTTGACCTCAATGCACCGTTGAAGCAGACGGTCTAGGCAAGCAAGATAAGCATTAAACCCATCACCATAGACCCAAAAATCATCCACGAAGACCTCTAAATATTCAACCACCATGTCCCAAAATATGGAAAGCATGCACCTTTGGAATGTAGCCGGGGCATTACATAATCAAAAGGGCATTGTCTAAAAGAATACGTCCCAAACAGACATGTGAATGTCATCTTATCCTGGTCTTAGGGTGCAATGGTCACTTGATTATACCCCGAGTACCCATCAGGAAAGCAGTAAAGACCCTTCCCATATAATCTCAAAGTAATCTGATCAATGAATGGCAACAGGAAGTGATCATTCTTCATGGCCTGATTCAATTTTTTATAGTCCACACAGACCCTCTATGAAGTGGGTACACATGTAGCAATCTCCTCTCCGACCTCATTCACAACTGTAGTGATACCCCTGTTCTTGGGTACCCATGTAATGTACTGACTCAGAGTCGGAGTTGGGGTAGATAAAATCGATGCTCCACCACTTGGATATTTCCTTCATGATCACTTCTCGGATATTTGGATTGAGCCTATGCCGGAACGCACGTAAAGGCTTAGCATCATCCTCAAGATAGATGTGGTGGGAGCACATGTCCAAATTTATCCCCTGGAGATCTGCTATAGACCAACCGATTGCTTTGCGGTTCCTCTCAATCTATCAGATGAGATTCCTGGTGTCAATCAAATCTGCTGAGATAATGACTGAAAACATATCAGGCTTTCCCGTAAGGAATATGTACTTCATGCTCTGCAATAACGTCTTCAATTCTGGGCATGTGGGAGCTGGTAAATCTGGCATATGAAATGTCTGTGTGAAAGATACCAGATCTGAATGTGAGAACTCTCACTACTCATCCGAACTCCGCATAGATGTCCCTAATGGTGTCTCTATCAACTGCATTGGAACTATCTCCGTCCTGGATGTAGGCTCTGCAAAAATCAAACGCAGAAGCTACTCATCAAACTCCTGCCAGTCAAAGTCAGTGTCTGAATCAAAGGGATCAGAATGACAAGAAATAAAGTTAATCTCACTAATAGATTCGGTATCCCCAACCTTTGTGGTATCCTCTCCTAAAGTGCGCTCTCCGAACTCTCATCAGTTGTCAACTATAACTCTACTTCCTCTAAAGATGTGACTAGAGCTCATGAATCCCCATCTTTGCAAACTGCCTAATCATATGTAATCACAACGTTGCACTCATGGTGGATGTCTGACTCTGAATCTATCCTCTTTACTGAACTGGTTGAATCTCTGGCTCTCAAATCCTCAATCGTCTCTATTTCTATTCTCTCTCCCTCGATGTGAAAGTATACATTACTACTATCATGATCAGAGACGGCCTTTACTATCGCCAGGAATGGTCGGCCTAATATGATCGAGGTATCGATCATGCATTCAGGGATCTCCATGTCCAGCAAAATGAAGTTCACGAGGAATTTTGGGCCCTAAATGGTGATGACCACGTCCTTCAGTAACCCCTTTAACCACTTGACATATCTATCTGCAAACTGAAGTATTGTCCTGCTATGTCGAAGAGGGCCAAACTTGATGTGGTCATGTAATGCTGCTGGAAGAAGGTTAATCGAAGACCCACTGTCCAATAAAGTACGATGGAACCGCTTCTCGTGAATGTGGCATCTAACATTTGGAGCCCTTGCATCTGATTTCTTGGCTAGTAATCGATTCTGGATGGTGAAGCATGTGGCACGGGTGAGCACATGGATCTCTACACTGTTGTTGCCCCTCTTCTTCCTAGAGACAGTGGTATTCTCTCTAAGATTCTTCATGAAGAGAGAGATGTGCTTCAGTGCCTCCTTGAGAGTTAGCTGGATATGGAATCGATCTATCATCTACTCGCTGAACTCTAATTGTTCTCTCTTTTTGGGATTTTTATTTTTTGGCCCTCCCCTAAATGGAGTGCTTGAGGGAAGGGAATAGTTGTTCCGTTATCAGGAACTAGAGGGTTAGGAGTAGGGAAAGGTCTCTGAACATGCGTATTACTGGAATCCGTGCAAGTATCATCAAGCATCACAGTTGATGGACCATGTGAAGAAATAGAAACATTTCCTTTATTAATCTTTTTATTTTTCAAAATTTTTCTATTTTTTATTTTTTTTCTAAAAACATCATCCTCAGGTACATGAATAGCAATCAAAACAACTGGAGTACCAACGATAACATCTAAAGAAGTAGTATTAGTACCGTGCTTTGGCCCATCATATGGAATACTAGTGACATCAACACCACCGTTCACAATATCTAGAGATTGGACGAGATTATCACAATCTTCTGGATCATCCATCCTGGTAGTATAAACACCCCATCATTGTTATTATCAATGGCATCAACACCGCTCTGTAGCTCATCTAGCACTCCTGAATGGACATCATGCTATCACCTAGATGAGGCATCGCATGCTAGCAGAGAAGCACCACTTCTAGAGAGATGGATGAGTTCAGGTAGAAAGAGATCATCGGAGGGAAAGTCCTGCCATACGTGCTACAGATCGAGCCAAATCCGAAAGATTTCCTCTTCACATTGTTCGGATTTGGCTCGATCTGTGCACGTATGGCGGACTTTCCCTCGATGATCTCTCTCATCTCCTACCTGAACTCATCCATCTCTCTCTAGAAAGTGGCCTGCTTCTCTGCTAGCATACTTGTAGGATCCTTTAAAGTAGGGTTCTCATACGAGGGTATATGGGAACCGGATGGGCTGCCTCTCTAAAAGTGCTGAGGCTGGCCATGTTGCTGCTGTTGTGGGTATGAGTGAGGGGGAGGCTGGTGAAACTAGGAGTGAGGTTTCTGCTGCCTCCACTAGTGACCCTAGTATTGGGGTCGAGGAACAATGTGATGGGAGTATTGGGGCTACGTCTGCGACGTACCCTGCCCTGACTTTGCTAGAGTTTGTTGTTGGGAGTGGGCACCTCCAATATACCATTTGAAGGTTGGGTGATCACGGTGGATACCTGGTTGCTGTTGGTACTCGGATTACCAAATCCCATTGACTTCCATCAATAGCTCCATCTACTCGTGCAATGGTGAGGGAAGGGACACCAGTGGCTGATCAATATGGTACACCACCATCTGCATGTCTGATGAAGGTGGTGGTGGCAATTGGTACTGTAGGGGTGGCCAAACATGCTCTGTCTGAATGTGGTGAACCTGTATGTATGAGGCAGATGGTTTTGAGCATCTGCTCCCTTGATCTGCATGGGACCTAGACTGTGGCAAAGAAGTCATATGTGCCTCTTGGAGGCACATGATCTATGTCTTAAGGTCAGTTAATGTCTGGGTCAACTCATTCAATCCTGTTGAGCTTATCTAGGCCCTAGAACGTCTTCTTCTCTGTGATCTCCATGCAATCCAACTTCTGGCTAATAATGCCCATGTCTGTAGCTGATGACTCTGCTAGTGTGGCTATTGTAGAAGATGAAGATGGACCTGCCTCAATACATGCAACTCTATGGTCAGACAACGCCTGGGGAGAGTCTTCTCTTGAGTGTAGACATGGGTTTGGATCATCACTATGTAGTTCTCAACCATCTCTTTATAGATGGCTGTGACTTGATCCTCATCCTGGGAAAAATAGGATCCTCCACAAGTGGAGTTGACAAGCCCCTACAGCTCTGGTGTCAGCCCACAAAAGAAGCTCTGTACAAAGTTGGGCTTGCTGATATCATGATGTGGACACCTATCAATGAGATCTCTAAATCGATCCCAATCCTCATGGAACTGCAAATTCGGGATTGTGGTGAAGTTGCTGATCATCCCTCTTGCTGCATTCGTTCGACAGAGGGGATAGTACTTTGTAAGGTACTCGGTCCTCAACTGCTCCCAGGTAGTGACAACCTTCCCCAAGTGCTTCAGCCAGTAGGCTTCTCTGTCAACCAAGGAAAATGGGAAAGCTATCAACTTGGATATTATTCATCCACCAACCTGTCATGGACGGTGCTACAGATCATCTCAAACTCCTAGAGATGTAGATGGAGCTACTCAGTGTCGTGCCTATGGAACTTGGGTAACAACTAAATCATTTGTGGACGGAGATCAAAATCTCCCCGAATGGCTGGCAACTGAATCCACCTATGAGTGAGAGTTGCACAGGGGTTGTGTGATTCCCTCATGGTACGTAAAGGTCTATGGATCACGAGCCTCCTCCTGACGTCTGTGTATGTCATCTGCTCGGTCCTCAGGTACCTCTCCTCCGCCATCGGGTCTTTCAACTCTAGCATCAGCTCTCCCATATTGCATATGTGTTGACTATCGTCTCACCTCTATCATGAGCAATCCCTGGCCCTTAAACTCTGCATCGGTTATAGGGATGCTAGGAGGGTTTTGTTGACCATAGTCTGATCAAACACATTGTGAATATCTGGATTCTCATCCTCTCTCCTCTCTTGGGCAATCTCATTAGACTCTGAAAAGGAAAAAGAGCGGATCTCAAGTCTCGACAAGTCAACAAAAATCTTCTCTAGCAGATGTTGTTGTACCTCAGGAAATGTATCGGTAAGGTCAAAGAAGAAGGAGGTGGAATACTCAGGTTCTAAGAGTGGGTGAATACTTGGATTCCGAGAGTGGGTCTAAGCTCTCAGCAATCGCCCTAGATGAATGGGCAGGTGTGTTGTGAAGCGGTGCCACCAAAGGTAGCATAAGAGATTGCCCACCCATCATCGTTATGTAGAGAGGAGTGAAGAGTAGACCTGGACTGAGAAACAATAATGAGAAAACAAACCCCCAAGTTCACCGTCGCAACACAATGATGACTGTAAAAGCTTGGTCATTAATCTTTTCAATTCTATAGTTTATTGATAAAGCAGTTATATTAACAAGCTCATAGGTGTAGTCTCCTAGAGTAGACCACGAATATGTTGATGAACCCACACACAGAGAACTATCCTCGTAAGATCTCGAGAGTCGTTCTAAGGGAATCCACCTCCATATCAATGTGACTACTTCTACTAACATTCGAGGCAAGTGCTTACAATATACCAATACCGAGAGTCAAAATACAAGAAATTAGGGCACAAGTCTAGGGATTTGGGCTCTATTCCTTAAGTGTGCGTGCCTCACTCAGTTTAGAGAGTACCTACAAGCAAGGAGGGGATTGTTATACCAAAAATAGTGATAGTCCTTTACGTTTACTTTTAGGGTCGAGTGAAAATTATTAGTCTCAATTTTATTAGATTATCACATTTTGGGTATTTTTGAATAAAAAACACGTCTAATAAATTTTCTGATTTCCTTTTATTCCTAAATCCAAGAAAATAGGGGGAGGAAGATGGAAAAGCTGATGCATGAGAAACTATGAATGCATGCATGAGATAGAAGGCATACCTTGCTCCAACAGTCTACATGCAATTTGATCCACACATAAATTAAAAATAATCTATATGCATGTACACGAGAGAAACGTCCTAAACATAAGCTTATATTACGAGAAGAACCACTTTATTTTGACTAAGTCCAATCAAATTCTATAGTAATAGATATTCTATTAGGGTTGTGGACCTAATCAGTACCTGGCTCAACCAAATAAAAACCTAAGTCTAAGGGCTCAAGCACATGAAAATAGCGAGAAATCAAATAAAAATAAAGCGATGAAAACCAAAACTCTAGTGAGTTTCCCCTAGTGCACTGGCACTTGGCGAAACATACCCCGAATAACATTAAGTGTCCAGAGTCTTAAGTCCTAAAAACCAGAAAAAGGGAAAGTGCAAATAATACTTACAAATTAATTACAGAAATGACTGAGAAAGAAAAAGTATAAAAACTAAAACGATCTCCAGCTCCTCCTAAGTTGCTCTCTCATGCTGGTCGATGTAGAACGACTAGCCTCGGCCTCGCTCAGGTGCGTTGGCTCTCCTAAGATAACTTCCCTCGCTTTGCGGGCCCTCGCAACAAAGATGAAACAAGAAGAATGTCAGAAGCAGATATGAAAAATAAGAGAGAAAAATAAAAGAAATAAAATGAGTAAAAATGACATAGATAAGTGAGAAAATAAAATCATAAAATGCCTTTTCGTGCTCCCTGGCAATGGCGCCATTCTTATGATCAACTTTGCCAAATCGGGTTAAGGAATTAATTATAGTGTTGTTGTTACCCAAATCAACCAAGCTGAAATCAGGCAAGTCTGATTTAACCATGAAACAAATCAAACGAGTGGTCTAAGCTACTTTTATTAACCTGATATATCGACCAGGGTCAAACACAAGGAGCATAATTAAACCTAGGTAGTCAAATCTAGAGATTCAAAGGATTTTTAATTTTCTTTTATGATTTTTATAGGTTTGTAATTTTTCAAAAGTTTAATTATCAAACATAAGGTAAATAAAGACAATGAATAAAAGACGCACACACAAACACACACTCTCTCTCTCTCTCTTTATATTTTTCAAATAGGGTAAAAATAGACAGAAAAAATCAAGTAAAAATATTTTGTATTTTCTATATTTTATACTATTTTTGTGGGTTTTTGTGGGGTTTTGAAATTTTTATGGATATTCTAAATCAAAACTAAGAAAAACACAAAATAGTGCACAACATATCAAACAAGCTCAAAATTATAGCAACTCAATTGTTGCAAAAAGTCTATTTAAATATTTACATGCATAAACTTAAATGACAATTTATGGATTTTTCAAAGATTTTATAAAATTTTTAAGTGTTTTCAACATCTTTGCACATTTTTAAAGTTTTATAAAAGCATATAAGATTAAATTTGGATAGAAAATCAAACAAGTTAAAATAAGGCTACTCTAATTTTATTAAATTTTTGAAGAATTTTTATGAATTTTATATGGAAAACGAGGTCTTTTTAGGTTGTTTTTGAATTTTTAATAATAGCAACTAAAAAAATCAACACTCAGATATCACCAAATGAAAAACATAATGGCAGGAGCAACATGGAATTTTTATGTAATTTTTTAGTTTAATTTAATATTTACTGCAGTAAAAAGGACACAAAATTATAATGTTGGCTACCGAAGGACAAAAATACAATTATATTAACTTCTATGGTGAAATATTAACAATTAATAAAAATCCAGAGGCCCTAGTGCAAATAATCTAGATAAATAATGTGTTGCACGTGATTTAGATTCACAAGGGTATAAATGCAACTTCTAGAAACTTATTTGATTAAGATAACATGTTAAAAACAATGACTAAATAAGCAAATATCCCAGAAAACACGTGAAGACACATGTGACTTCAATTCAACTGGGATAAAATGCAAATAAAGATACTAAGAGTCCTTACTGTAATTGTTCTTAACTAATTATTACATTTAGTGTTCTAAATGGAAATAACATAAATGACAAGGATAAAAAGGAAATATACACATAGTAGGCGTGCACGACACATGGCTCTGAAAAGGATCTGATGATGACAAGGCGTGACACAATCGTACGAACCTGATGGACTGGAGAAGATCTTATGGTCTAGAGGAATGTTGGGGACATGCGACTCAGATTTAGAGATCGGGTACAAATCCAATGGTCTTGCAGGCTGGCGCAGACGTATGGCTTGGATCTGAGGTGGAACTGATCGGACCATTAGTATTTGGGCGTGGATGGATGGTCTCAATCAGATCTAGAAGGGTGTTGGATCATTAGATGGTTCTGAAGGGTGATGCACGAACTGAGAAGAAGGGGTTGCTAGGGCCACTTCTATTGGCAATATCAGGCACTACAGAGCATGGCGCGGTCAACTAAGGGGTCCAACACATAATTGGAGTGTATATGTGTTGAACTAGAGCCTCAGATAGCTCGGAGCAGTGCTCTGTAGTGATCTAGAAGGTGTACGACCTGGAGCAGCTCTGCCTCATCAGAGGGGGGTCAGAAGGACCCTCTCATGCGCACCTGAACCTGTATAAGGGTACGGAGCTCGGAGATAATACTCCTGTCAGGGTTATTTGGAAGTGAAAAGCAAATAAGCGGTGTGGATGGATGACCTCCAGCGAGAATGGCAGAGGGGAGTCTAACATTAAATCTAATCCGAAGCTTGAATCTGAGGATGATCAAACTGCCTGAGAAGTGGACTATGATATGGTGAGCAAATCGATGCAGCTAGATGGTTTTGTGGAGATGCAGGCCTGATGGTCGGAGCAGTGGCGATGAACGGCTATATAAATGAAAGAATCGACAATGAGCGATGAAATGGAAAGGATGCATGGTACCTAATTCTACTAGAGTGAAATTCGAATAAGAATGAAGGAAATGACAGGGTCGTTGCTTGAATCGGTCTTTGAGGCAACTCATGGCAGAGAGCTCCAGCCACGATTGAGCTTCGCATCCATCAACCACCAAATCGACCACCAAGAGATCCTAGAGATCCTGTCACTATACAAGGGTTTCACGGTGGATCAAAAAGAGGTGCAGATCGAGCTACCCCGTGCAGCGGAGGGAAAGAGAGTATTTATAAGGGCTCTCTGGTCTTAAGAAGAATCTAGAAGAATCACACAATTCGAGGAAGATCCGACCAAACCTAGGTATCTGTGAGGATCGTGGATCCCTAGCGATTAATCAGGTGCGTGAGTCGAGGCAGAAGGTGGTCGGATCTCGGATGGCAAAAGTGGAGAAAGGAAGTCCGGTGAAGCTCCAACTGGGTCACACCTAGGAGGGGAAGGGTTGACGCGAGTCAACGGACCCGGGTTGACCAATAAGAAAATTTGAATTTATAGAAAAGGAAAAATCAATGAAAATAGTAAATGAATTTTAAAAAAATGTAATAAAAATGAAAAATGTTAGTTATTTTACAAGCCATTTTTGTGATTTTTAATAATTTAATCATATATATAATATTATATACAATGAATGTTAGTTTGTATAGGTTTAATATACTTATCTACTATATACATAATTTTTTTGTTTTATTATTTTACAAAAATACATTATATTTTATATTTTATTTATTTACAAAATAATTTATAGTGTTTAAGAGCATTTTACTGGATTAATTAATTATGTTTGTGTACAATATATACACTATTGGTGCTATTAATATATGAATTTATTTTTATTTTATTTTGTAATCTATGAATTTTATTTAAATTTTAATCAATTATTATGATTATTTACAAGTATTTTTTAAAAAATACAATGTATACAATTTGTTCACAAAATAAATAAATAAGTATATGTATATGTATGTTGCCTAGTACATAATTTACTTTTGCAATTATTTTTATTATTTTAGAACACAATTTTATTTACAAATTTTATTAAGAAATAGATTAATTATGAGATCTCTTTATTGATGAATGTATTAATACAACATATATATATAGACATACACATACAATCTACACAGTGATGGTCAATGCACATGGTAAGAAATACATATATAAGTTGTTTTTGAGGTTTTCTGAACATTTATTAAATGAGGACCCTATCACTCCCTACTTTAGACCTTGCCGATCAGGTCAATACTTGACCTTCTCTCAGGGTTCGAGTTAGTCTACATTTATTTCATAAATACAACCTTCTTTTTATTTCTTTTTCTTTTTCTTTTCGTCTTTATTCTATTATTTTGGTTAAAAGAATGTTAAATGTACAATATCAACGCAATCATGCACAATGCTATTTATTGGAATTAACATAGTTTTATTGTTAATTTGCATAGGGATTTTTGCTAAAATAAAAGAATAAAGGATGTGAATCATGGATTCATCATTCTCCTATACTTTATCATTGCTAGTCCCTTAGCAAAAACTTATTCAAAAAAGAAGGGAAAAAGAAATAAAGAAAAGAAAAAGGAAGAAAGGATAATTAATGTTGATTATTAAATTTATCTTCATAAAATTGTACTATGGAGCTCAGTCAGACCTTTCGATTATTACTTTGATGGAACCTTATTGGGAAATAGATTTAAGACTCAACAACCCTTAAGTTCCACAATTCTATGGTCAGGTCACCTCAACAATCAGGTCAGTTCAGTCTACATACACAAACTCTTATGACCATGAATCCTTCCTTGTACTTTGTAAGTGATGTATATCTCCCCACCTCAAAAATGAAAAAGAAACAACCTCTCTCAACAAGGTAACTCTAGTCCCCCGATCTTGCAACTCTTTCCTCGAGAAGCGAGGTATCCCCTTCTAAGTTCAAGTGCAACTAGCTCAAGAAGAGGAGTAAAGAAGAATATGGACCGTGGCAAGTGTAGCCATTCCTTGGAGATTGACTAGCGTAGCCAAGTCCCCAACTTCAAGCTTCCATGAGAGGAGACAATGTATCACATAAGCTTCGCTTATTCAACTATATACACTCTAGCAATCATTTTATTTTCAATCGGGATTTCCCCTTTTTTGGAGTTTTTGTGTTTTTTTTGACATATACACAACATATCTACAAGGACATCATGCACATAAGGAGTTTTTCTTCTTGAGTCAATAGACTATCCCTCTTTTGAAGCATTATCGCAACCCCATGGCATCATGTCGTTAGACCACAATGCTATTGGACCATGTTGAGATGCACATCCCTCCCTAAACGAGGATGAGCGGCTACACTAGTTGTAACACACCCATGTGATAACCTAAGACAAAGGATTTTGCCCCCTCTCCACCCATTCATGAAGATCTACATGTAAAGTGTGTGTGTCCAAGTCAAGCCACTATCTGCAAGGGTCATACGTGCCTCGAAATATTCTACATAAACCAATCAAGATGTCTTGTGAATGTAGCCTTGTGGACATAAAGAATTAGGTCGCTAGGGACTGGAAAATCTCAACTCCATATCCTATAAGGTTCCTCTGATGTTAAGTGGATTAAGGTCTAAAAATAGCTCCATTCTTTAATTTTATTCCAGACTGGTTTAAATGTCCAACATTAATTTCTGAAAAAAATGTTTATGCACATGCAAATAATGGTATTTACAAAAAAAATTCAAAAGTAAAGAAAATAAGAGATAAAATCTATTTGAAATGTTTTCAAAGAATTTTGCAAATTATTATGGAATTTTTAGTTTTCCAATTTTTAGGTATTTTCAATAAGAAATAAAAGAAAGAAAATTTTTACGAACATTTGTAAAACATTGTACATATTTACAAGGGTTTTCTTTACAAGTTTTATATACATTTTTAGTAGTGGATTTTAAATATAAATTAAAGGATTTTATATAAGCAAAAAATTTATATACAAATTTTACAAATAAGTACAGGTTTTATTTACAAAGAATTTACAACACACGTACAAATAATTTATTTACCAATAATTTATAAGCCATGTGACAATATATTTTACAAATAAAATGTTCAAACCATTTTACAAAAAATTTTCAAAAATTTTCAAAACCTTTTTTAAAACTAGTTTTACAAAATAATTTTACAAATCATTTAACAAACATCTTACAAAAAGGTTTTTGCAAACATTTTATTTTCACACATTTTACAACCATTTGTACAATATACATAATTTTGATACATAAATAATTTACAAACATTTTACAAATCAAACATTTTGAAAAATATTTTTACAAAAAATGTACAAAAATAATTTTGCAATGATTTTTACAAACATTTTTACAGGAGGTTTTGCAAAACGTTTTACAAAAAAAATTTACATATATTTTTGCAAACATTTTTCAAAATATTTTTATTCCAATTATATAAATAATAACCATATTATTAAAACCAAAATATGAGTTATGACTAATGTATATATACAACATATATGACACCCCCTATACTTAGCATGAATTGTGTCCTCATAGTAATCAAGAGAGGGACAAAGGAAGACATAACTCGTGCTAAGTATTGAAATGCGAAAAGAATCCTATGCTACAATGACTCAAAGAATGAAAGAATGAATTGAATAGAGGTCAGTGATCCCCCCTATTCTTAGAATGAAGTAATCCTAAGTATAGAAGACTATACAAAAGGGGAAAACCGAGGAAGAAAACGTACATCAAATCAACGTCTCGACTTGTGCCCCCTATACTTAGTGTAATAGATCCTCGAGTATAAAATATCAACGGTTGAGGGACAAGTGTGGGAACAATCAAAGATATGGAAAACATATATTACTACCCCTATACTAAGGGTCGTATGTTCGTGAGTATAGGCAACAAAACAAAAGTAATAGAACAAAAAGAAATATGAACAACACATGTTCAACACACCCCTATACTAAGCGAGACCTGAGGTGCTAAACAGAATGGAAGAATGAAAGAATAAAATAGAAAACATGTATATACAAAGAGGCAGATAGAAGTGTAACTCAGGTATGAGATGCAAAAGATGAAGTTCAAAGAACACATCTCATACAAAATGAACTGGGGCCCTGTTGTTTCATTTATCTGCATTTATACCCCTACCAAGTGTGTATTATATTTTTATGTGTGAAAATTTCACAAATTCACCTAAACATTGCTAAAGGGTTATTAAAGGCTATGAAACTTCTTGAAAATTACAATTAGGTCCTTTTTATGTAGATTTAATTTTATAATTATATTTCATTTATTAAAATATCATTTTGGATCTAAAAATTATTGGAAACTTATCTTAAGAGCTTCTAACCCTATGTTATCAGATATATTTTCCACAAGGTAATTAAAATTATTTTCCTATTTATAGAAATTAAAAGATATTGCAATTTATGCTCTCTAGCATTAAAAATAAATAAAAATTAATCAATGTTTTGAAAAATTCAAAACAAATTCCTTGTATGCCTATTAAGCTTGATTTTAACTCATGTTCAAATATTTTTGCAAAATATTAAGAAAAACACCAAAAATCACAAAACACAAACAAACATATACAAATTATAAAAAAACACAGGAAATATCAGAAAACTATGTTTTAAGTTTCTGAATTTTCGTTGTTTATCTATGACGAATCGTAAATCTGGCCTCTTAATAAGTCGTTTTAATGCGTTGTAGTTGTCTGAATTTGATTCATCAAAGAACCATTTAATTAATATAATCAATTAAATCAAATGGTCCATTTTTATTTTTACTTAGGCAAGCCTAAGGTCGAATCAGGGACACAAGCCTCTTTCGTATCATTTGGACTCTAATCAATTTTACTAAGTGATAGATGAATGAATCATATGTCAAAGAGTGCATGGATGCATTGACACTAAATATGCATTTTTTATTTGATTTTTATCATACAAATAGATTCGATAAAATGCAATGCAAATAAAACAAGATATGCCCTAATCATAGATAAACTTGTGTCATTTAGTCATAGGTTAAATCAGGGTTAATTAATGAAGCTATATTTATTTATGTAAAAAATCAAGCATGTGAAGCATTACACACAAGACACTTAGCTAATAAAATAATACATCAAAACTCATAGTGTCAAAAATGAAATATAAGCATGCCATCAAGAAGACAATGAAACAAGCTTCAAAACGCCACTAAAATCGACTCAATCGGAGCTAGGATGCTCAAAATATGCACAAGTGAAGCTAGGGAAATAAATGTAAGAAAACATGAAGGATAAATAGCAAACATGTCCCTGAGAGGGACTAAAATACAAATAAAACAAAGTTCATGACCTTCCTTGTAAATAACCCACATGCTCGGTGGTATTTTTGCAATTATAAAAACCTGTGAGGGTATAAGTGCAAAATACTCCAGGCGCACATGCTATGCACGTGACTCCAGGACATAAATGCAATATGAAGAAGTTGATGGGCCTCCCTGCAATTTACCCAGAGTGCATGTGACCTGCATGTGCGCTCTAGGCTCGGTGAAGAAGCATGCTCGATGGAGGCTTAGAAAAGTTTCGGCTAGGCATGGAGCAGCTTCGAGGTTCGGATGCAGGCTCTGCTGGCACGGTATTGGCTCGGGTGGTCCGAGCCTAAAGGTTCGGGGAAGAGGCTCGGAGTTGATGATGTGGCTGCGTATGGACCATTGGATCATGAGGATCCAATGATACCTGTACCATGACTGGAGGGTATGTGGCTGAATCAGCACCGTGGGATGGACACCAAGGAGGTGCATCCGACGGTGCGTATAGGCTCTAGAAATGCCTCCTCCGTCGCGGGATGGCAGCAAGAATAGAACTCCGGCGAGACCTTCCTTGCTCCGCCGCCATCTAACCTGTTCAGCGAAGAGCCCCGACCGTTCCTGGATGACTAGATGTCATCATTGAAGTTCAAGGGAGCATCTTGAATTCCTAGAAGACGAGGCCTACTGATGTTCGTCGTAGATGAAGTTCGCGAAGATAGGTTCGGCGAGCTCTCCGATCATTGAAGTTAGCGATATGCATTGGTTAGTGCCTAGTCGAAATGTAGTGCGGGACGTGTGGAATGGATTGGGAGCCTCGACGAATGAAGAAGATGGCGGCTCGGTGCTTCTCAGCCATGGAAGGCATGGGAGATGGGTTGGATAGACCGAAGGTTTTGGGGGATTAGAGAAGATGAACGGAGGGGTGCACATGCATGGCAAATGTGCGATGGAGTTGATGGAGTGTTCAGTGGTCAGTGGTAGTGCGAGGAGAACACTAATAAAAGTAAAGAAATTGAAGAAGAATATAGAAGAGAGAGTGGAGAGCTTACCTGAGCAATGGCGGACGAAAGGCTTGTGCTTGAGTGTCTGGGAGACTCTCCGGTCATCGCTGGACCCCCTCAGCCGGGTGGGGCAGCTTGGCGGAGGCGGAGCTCTGCGGGGCTAAGCCTACCATGGCTTAGGGTCTCACCGGAGGCTCTGCCTTCATTGCTCCTTGATAACCGCTCCCGCACCCTATGTTAATTCGTTCAGATTAGTGTACAAATTAATTAGAAGTTTTCGTTGCAGTCGGATACGAGAGGGAATATCGAAAACAACTTAAATTAGATTTGAGTTAATTTCAAGCGGCAATTTTTTTTACTTGGTGAAGTCCAAGGTCGAACTCAGGGAGGCATTTGTCTCCTTAGGTGAATTGATAGCAAATTCCAAAGTTCGATGTTTCAAGGAATTATTATTTTTATTCTTTTTCTATTTTCTGTGCAGACACATGTAACAATCTAGCCAATTTAAAGTTAAATCAGTTAGAGATATCAAATTAAGTCCAAAAATTATGAAAATTGGCCAGATGATGAATTATGGTGAAAATGAACTAACCTAATTTTTTTGGAATTTTTAGACACTGAATGAATTTATTGTGAATTGAACATGTAGGCCGGGTGATTTTCACTAATTTATTTTTAATAAATATCAAATCACATTTTTTCCAGGAACCAAAATTATCTTAGATAGATATAATGATAAGGAATCTAGGAAAATTGACAAACTTTAAATTTAATGTGAAATGCACCTATTAAAATTAAAATAAGGAAATCACTAAACAATTTATTTAGGCCTCGATATGTGTGCAAATGACATGAAATTTTTATGCAAAGTTGAAATAACTATCCTAGAGCTACTGTGATATTTTTAGAATTTTTGGAGTCACAGAAAATTAATTATCAATTAAAAGGTCCAACTGGGTAAAATAACTTAGAAATCAACCAATTAATTCATTAAAAATTCTACTTCAATTACAAAAATCTGACAAGTATCTCAACAAATAGAGGACAACTTACTCAACAATATGCAATTTTTAGAACTTAAAAAAAATGCAAAATGACACCTAGGGATGCGTGCAAAGACAGGGGTGTATTTGCAATTCAGAAAATAAAATTACACAAAAGTAAACATGCTGACAGGGACTTAAATGCAATTACCTATAATGTAGGGGACTGATATGCAATTTCTCCACAGGCACGTGCTCCTCACGTGGGGGCTGCTTCATAGGGACCTTTTTGTAATTTCAAAAAGTCCCCAGGGCCTCTGTGCAAAATACCCAGACCGCATGTACTCCTCACATGGTCGGCCTTGGCGCGGGCGGCTTAGGAGGCTCGGGGCTTGGCTCGGGAGCTCCTGGAGGTCTGGAGTGAGGCTCGGCGTAGCCTCATGTAGTCCGAGCCTAGGGTCGGGGACGAGGCTCGGACTCCTCAACGTGGCGTGCTGAAGACCGTTGGATCAAGAGCGATCCAACGGTTGCTGGAAGGAGACGCGTGGTGCGATGGTAGGCCGTCAGATCTGGATAGATCCGACGACGCCTGAGAGCCGCGGAAGATGGTGATGTGGCTGGCTGTCGACCGCTGGATCCGGATGATCGATTTAGCGACTGGCTAATGCGAAATACGTGGCGGACTCCTGAGCGTAGGATCAAGGATGATCCTACGGTCGTCTGCTGCTCCGGTCGGATGGCGACGTGGCTAACGCTAGACCGTTCGATTAGGAGGATCGAACGACCGCTAGAACTTCTCCCTCAACGGTCCTCCGCCGCCTGCGGAGGAGATGGCGGGGCTCTAGCGACGAGGCCTTGGCTCCGCCCGTCCCTCCTTGTGTCGATGATGCTCTCCGGCGGTCCGGAGCTATCGCAGAAGAAGCGCGGTGATGCAGCGAGGCATCTGGTGGTCTCAGGAGCTGGAGACCGCCGTCAGAGCTCTGTGGCGACGAAGCTCAAAAGGCTCTCCGGTGATGTTCCAGCCAATGCACGAAAGTGGTACCTGCAGGCGTTAGAAGAGTAGCCGAAGCAAGGGGTGCACTTGTGGAGACGTGGGGATGGTCGGCTAGGCCTAAGGCGGATCGGAGATGGTCTGGCGATGGTGCTCCGGCCAAGTGGTGGAGCTGGAGATAGTGGAGTGCGAAGTGAAGTGTCTGAGGGCGTGAAGGGTACCGCGGGGATGAGTGCTCCGTCGCGGAGCTCGGCGAAGTGGAAGCGAGGCGAGAAGATGAAGATGGAGCTCGAATAAAATCTGAGAAATAAAGGAAAAATCAGAATGAGAATTAAATAGAGATGGAGGAGTTTACTTGTGGTTTGGAGCTCGATATCGAGGTCCAGGTCGTCGCTCGAAGGGGTGGTAAGTCCCTGAGCTCAATCAGCGGCTCGGAGGAGGGGCTGCGACACGGCGGTGCGTCGAGGATCTCGCTGGAGAAGACGACCGTCTTTGCTCAAGGATTCGTTTAACCACTGTCACTAATCGGACGCTCCGAGCTCGGGGAATCTCTTAGGGGTGGCGGATGGGTGTGAAATCGGCCGGAGGGCGAGTATTTATAGGTTGGAGTAGACGGTCGGGCTGGTGAGGAGGTGAGGTTCATAAGGTTCGTGGGACATCACTGGCGGTCGACGTGGGTGGTAAGGTGGCTGGCGAGGATGAGGGACGAGTGGGGGTGATCGTGGGATAGATGGTGGTCGTCGATTGTGGAGGATGCACGATAAGAATAGGAAGGGGCAAGCCCCTCGCGCACGGCTGAGAACTTGGGAGAGAGGGGCGCTGGAGGTGGAAGACGAAGTCTCCACTGTTGGATCTTGTGATCTAACGATGGTGATCAAGGCGGGATGGAGCGGTAGGATGGGATCTGGGCGAGGTGATCTGAGCGTTAGGAGCGTGCCACGTGGCGTGATGGGGCCGAGGCACGGGCGAGCGGTCCAGATCAGTCCTAGGCGATCGATCGGTCGGTTGAGATTATTGGGGAGCCAACGGTTCAGATGGAAGGGCTAAGAATGCGATCGAAGAGCTCAAGATGTGACGCGTGGCGCACTGTGGGCGAGGCGCTAATGGATGGCCCAGATCTGAGGCGAGAGTGATCTGACGGTGGAGAGGTGAGGCGCACGTGGAAATCAAGTGGCCGTTGGATCAAGAGTGTCATCCAACGGCAGAGAGCAGAGGCGGCTTGGGCAAGGGGAGCGGGCTGCGTGGCGCAACCAGAGGGCGCCACGTGGCCAGCTATGATTGGCTGAAATAAGAAATGAATTTAGGGAGAGGAGGAGGCTGAATTTGGAAAAACTCAAAACATGAAAGTTGTAGATCTTGAGGATATCTACAAGTTTCATGTTGACCAAAGACGGAGATGATGTCAAATATGATACAAAAATATAAAGATACAAATATACATACATGTAGTATACAAAGAGGCCCAAAAACCCAACTTTTTCTTACAAGCTCCAAATTGGATGAAATTAGTCTCATTTTAAAGGTCTTTTAATGTGTATTAATCTGAAAGTGAGTAGACCTATTTTGGAGTTGGTATGAGGGGTCTATGGACATTTTATGGTCCAAGGGTTCTAGGGCTTTTATTGGCTATTTTACAAAGGACATTTCTGGCTTTCTTCCTTATATTATTAACTAAGGTGTACATAGTATAAGGGAGAGCTTATTTTTATGAGGTGAATATTTTAGAAGGGATTTCGGATTCTTATTTAAATGCAAATGGAGTGCTAAGATGCAGGTATTATGAATGCATGAACAAATGCTATTTATGCATTATAAAGGGAAACATGCAACTTTTTACTCGGGAACAAGGCTCTATTTTTAACTTTTAGAGTGATGAATCACAGATTCATCAACCCCCTATACTTAAACCTTGCTCGTCCGCGAGCAACTAAATGAAATGCAAGAATGAAATGATTTTGGGTTCCATACCAAGGTCATGAACAAAAGTTAAAAATGGAGCTTGACTCGACCTTTTGATTAATTGTGTGGCAGAACCTTATTTGGACCTGAACTTAAGACCTAACAGACTTCAAGTTCCACAAGTCTTCTATTCAAGACGCCTCAACAGTCAGGTTAGAACAAATCCTCAAACGCAAATTTCTGATGACTATGATTCTTAATTGTACTGTGTAAGTGAGATATAGCTCTCCACATCAGAAATGACTCAGAACCAGCCTCCTCTAACAAGGTAACTCAATAAGCCGATCCAGTAACTCTTTCCTCGAGGAGCGGGGTATTCCCTTCTAAGTTCAAGTGCGACCAACTCAAGAGGAGGGGGTAGAGAAAAGAACGGACGGTAGCCAGTGTAGCTACCTATCCCGAGATGCCTTACCAGTGTAGCCAAGTCATCCAGCTGCATTTCTTTGCTAATATACAGACTCCGACAGGTATTTTATTTTCACTTGAACCTGTCAGATTTTTTTGGAGTTTTTGCATTTTTTTTCAAACTCATACAAGGTGCAGCATGTACATCAGGAGTTTTTCCTCTTGAGTCAGTAAACTATCCCTCTTTTGAAGCATTATTGCAACCCACAACATCCCCGTCCTTAGATGTCAACATCACCAGACTAGGTTGAGATGCACTACCCTCCCTAGAGGAGGATGGATGTTTCCACCCGTGTGCTACTCCAAGCTAAAGGATTCTACCTCCTCATCACCTCATCAATGAAGAGCTACGTGCATTGTGCTTGTCCAAGTTAGGTCACTGTCTATAAGAATCCTGCATATGCACGAGATATTCTACTTAGACTAATCAAGATGACATGTGAACATAGACTTGCGGACTCAAAGAATTAAGTCACTTGACCTGAGAAATCTTAACTCCAGTTCCTATAAGGTTCCTCTGAAATTAGGTGGATTAAGGTCAAATCAAGTACATCCTCAATATCTACTCAAAACTCGGTTCAGAACCCACTAGCTTTCCACCTTGCATATGCAAGATATGCAGATGAGATGCAGATGTCATGCTATGAAGATGAATGAAAATGCAAGACTCTTTTTCTTTTCTTAGATGTAGAGATGATATGCAAGAGTAAATAAAAAGCCTATTTTTATTTTCTTTATTTTTATTTTTTTATTTGTATACTTCCTATTTTACAACAATGTACAAGAGGTAAGTATTATACAAGAGATACACAATTTTTTTTACTCACCCAAAATTATTGTAAAATATGTACAAAAATAAGTGAAAGTACGAGCTATGGGTAAAGTATATATGTAATATATACATGCCCCCTATACTTAGCGTGTGCTATGTCCTCAGAGCACAAAGAGCGAGGAAAGAGACATAGCTCGTGCTAAGCGTAGGAGAGCTAAAGAGAAGGAAAAATGTATAGAAATCGACCGGCCCCCCTATACTTAGGCTCTGGCAGCCTAAGTGTAGAAGAAAGTCAAAAAGTGGGGCGGACGAGGTCAAGAAGAGAAGTGGATGAATATACAATGTGGGCATCAGTCCCCCCTATACTTTGGCTCAGGTCAGCCTAAGTATAGGTCGGAAGTGAGTATGAGGACCAATGTGATCTGGAGAATGTACAAAGAGCCGACTCAAGTGACTCCTCCCCCCTATACTTAGGATCTGGTCATCCTAAGTATAGTCCAAGATAGTGATTCGCTGAGGTGGGGATGGGTTACTAGAGTCGCGGGGGAAAAAGATAGGATGTACAAGAATGATGGTATATACAAATGAGTCGGTCTGAATCTTTCGAGATGCTGCAGATGGCTGGAGCTCACTGCTGCAAGGTCTCATACGCAGCTCGAGGTGTATCTGCTGAATCTGTCTCGCGCATGCATACAATCTCCTCAACATGGACTAACTGCTCATTGGATTCGATAAAGTGCTTTAACAGTTGTCCATTCACTAGGAATGTCGGTGCGTCATCTGCGAGATCTGAGATCTCGACACATTCACTATCATGCACCGTACGGACGACAAATGGGCATGTCCACTTGGACTTCAACTTGCCTTGGAAGATCTTCAGCCTAGAATTGAACAACCATACCTTCTGTCCAGAAACAAAGGTCCTTCGTCTGATATATCTATCATGCCAACGCTTCACTTTGTCCTTGTACACCAAACTGTTGTCATATGCACGGTTTCTGGTTTCCACAAGCTCATTCAGATCTATGTCTCTCTGTTTCTGCCCCAGGTGCGTATTCCAGTTGACCTTCTTGATTGCCCATTCTGATTTATGCACTAACTCTGCAGGCAAGTGGCACGGCTTTCTGAATACCATTCGGAATGGGGAGGTTCCTAATGGTGTCTTGTAAGCTGTCTGATACGCCCATAGGACTTGATCTAGGATCTGAGACCAGTCCTTCCTCTACGGGCGGACAAGCTTTTGCAATATGGTTTTTACCTCCCTATTTGACACCTCAGCCATACAATTAGTCTATGGGTGGTAAGGGCTAGCGACACGGTGTTCAATGCCGTAGTCCTTCAGGAGTTTATTCACCTCCCGATTCACAAAGTGGATACCCCCGTCAGATATCATCATTTTGGGGATCCCAAACCTAGAGATTATGGGTTCTCTGATGAATTTACAGACAGTCCTGCTGTCTGCGACTCGGGTCAGGATAGCCTCCACCCATCTGGATAGATAGTCTACCGCAAGAAGGATATATTCGAACCCGTGGCTAAAAGGGAATGGGCCCATGAAATCGATGCCCCAAGCATCAAAGACATCACAAATGATGACAGGATGCATAGGCATCTCATCCTTAGAACTGACTATTCCTCCCATTCTCTGACATACCGGACACGACTTCGCGAAGGCGGTGGCATCGCGAAACAGAGTCGGCCAGTAAAAGCCACACTGAAGTACCTTCCATGCGGTCCTCTTCCCGGAGTGTTGTCCTCTTGCCTCTAAGATGTGGCATAAAGAAAGGACACTCTGGTATTCCTCCTGAGGAATAAACCGTCTCCAGACACAATCTGGTCCTTCGAAGAAAAGGATCGGATCCTCCCAATGTAGTGTCTTGCGTCCGACTTCATTCGGTCAATTTGGCTCTTGGGCCAATCTTCGGGACCTTTCTTGGAGACAAGATTATTCACGATATTGGCGTACCATGGGAGTGAGTCGATAACAAAAATCTACTCGTCAGGGAAGGAGTCTCGAATTGGTGAATCCTTGGAAGTATTAAGATCTCCGAGACGAGAGAGATGATCGACCACTACGTTCTTCTTTCCAGGTTTATCATGGATGTCCAAGTCATACTCCTGGATAAGTAAAATCCACCGAAGAAGAAGCGCATTCGCGTCCTTCTTCTCCATCAAATATCGTAGTGTCGTGTGGTCAGTGAACACGATTACCTTGGATCCAATTAAATGAGATCTGAACTTGTCCAAGGCAAACACTACCGCAAGCATTTCCTTTTCTGTAACTGTGTAGTTACGCTGAGCGGTGTCAAGCACTTTTCTTGCGTAGTGAATGCGAATGGGACGCCATCTCTTCTATGTCCTAACACAACCCCCACAGCATGGTATGAGGCATCCGTCATGATCTCAAAAGGAAGAGACCAATCTGGGGCTTGTAGGATGGGTGCGTCCATAATCATTCCTTGCAAAAGCTTAAAGGCCTCAAGACATTTGTGATCAACAATAAACTCCATGTCTTTGCCTAGAAGCTCAGTTAGCGGTCGGGTAATCTTAGAAAAATCCTTAATGAATCTCTGATAAAATCCAACATGCCCAAGGAACGACCGCAACTGTTTGACGTTGGTCGGTGGCTAAAGTCGTCTGATCACATCCACCTTGGCAGGGTCAACCTCCATTCCTCTCATGGAGATGACATGCCCCAACACTATGCCCTCCGTCACCATGAAGTGACTTTTCTCCCAAGAGAGCACCAGATTAACCTCACAACATCTTTTTAGGACTCGGTCCAGATTCCTAAGACAGGAATCGAAGGAATCGCCGTGGACAGAGAAGTCATCCATGAAGACTTCCAGGAATTCGCCAACCATCTCAGCGAATACAACAATCATGCACCTTTGGAAAGTACCTGGAGCATTGCATAACCCAAAGGGCATGCGCCTGAAAGCATAGGTACCAAAGGGGCATGTGAATGTGGTCTTTTCCTGGTCCTCCGGAGGTATGGCTACTTGATTGTAGCCCGAGAACCCATCTAAGAAGCAGAAGAACTCTTTCCCCGCTAGTCTCTCCAAGATTTGATCAATGAATTGTAGGGGGGAAATGATCCTTCTTCGTCGCGGCATTCAGGCATCTGTAATCCACATAGACGTGCCACGACGTGGGCACTCTCGTCACAATCCCCTCTCCGTCCTCGTTGGTGGTCGTCTGAATTCCCGATTTTTTCGGGACAACATGGATTGGGGCCACCCACTTTGAGTCGGAGATTGGGTAAATGAAACCCGCATTGCACCATTTCTCTATCACCTTCTTCACAACCTCTCGTAAATTTGGATTCAACCGACGTTGGAATTCACGAGAGGGTTTGGCTTCATTCTCCAAGTAGATATGGTGCGAACATAGAGCGGGATTTATCCCGTGGAGATCAGAAATGCTTTAGCCTATCGCCTTGCAGTTTTTCTCCAGGATCTCTAGCAAGCGAGATTCCTTCTCCTCGGTCAATCGCGAACTGATGATGACCAGAAATTTTTGTCCTGACCCGCAAGGAAGGAATATTTTAAAGTTGTGGGTAAAGGTTTGAGCTCAAGAATAGTGTGATCGTCTAAGAAGTCTGGCTCAATCTGATCTGGCTCGGTGTTGGAAGTGGCTGGATCTTTCTGTGTGATAGCTGCCACCAAGTTGTTCGGCTCAGGAGTCGAATCATCAAAAGTCTCCATGCAATCGGCAAAAGCCACGTCCGACTTGTCATCCTCAACTTCCGATTGTCCTAAAGAGGGGAGGACTGACAGGCCTTACTGGGCCTCTACATCATCGAAGATGTAGGGCGATGCAGGTTCTGAGCTGTACTCGTTCCTGAAGACTTCGCAAACTGACTCATGCACTGGATCATCTCCGGAGGGGATGGACTCATCGGTGCTGGCTGGGTTCTGTTTCTATGGCTTAACTGTGTCTACATGATCGCAGTCTACTTCGGTAGAAGAGTAATCAGTGCTGGATTCTGAATCTAGTCTCTGCCATCTTATCTGCTACATCTCGAGTTCCTCATCTCCGCCTGTAGTTTGGAACTGGATCTTCCCGATCTTATAATCGAACTAGGCCCCCGCTGTTCTGAGGAAGGGCCTGCCTAAGATGATCTGGGAATCTCTCCAATTACGAGGGGTTTCCATATCTAGGACAGTGAAGTCCAGCTTGTATTCCTGCCCCTCGACATTGATCACAATGTTCCTCAATTCTCCTTGGGACCTCTTGGTTGATTTATAAACAAACTGTAAGAGGGATCTAGATTTCCTAAGAGGTCCGAGATTGAGCCGCTCATAGAGGGCTTTAGGCATCAGATTGATTGAGGAACCATTGTCTAGGAGAGTGCATGCAAACGCGATGTCATCAACATGACTCATTACATAATGTGCACCTATGTCTCTTCGTATCCTAGGAAACGAGTTCTTTATTGCACAAGTCGTAGCTAGTGATAGAACGTGTTTCTCAACATGGCTTTTGGTCTTCCTGCTAACCCTAGTAGGTGTGCATCGCACCTTAAGCTATTTTGGAATGCAGGGTTCATCTCCACATACTTGTCAAATGGGATTGTGACCTTGATGTGTTTGTTGCAGAACTCTGCCATCTCAGGGTCATCTTTTTGGATTTTTTTTCATTTTCTTCTTTCCACCCTTGAGAGCTTGGGGGAAAGGGATTATTGACTCCAACTCATGTTCAGAAACTGAAAGATTCTCATTAAGATCATGAACTGAGTTCTGTACAGGACTCGGACTCTGACTCTTGGACAGACTCGGACTCTGACTCTGACTGAAATGAAAATGCTGGGGCGAAACCGATGATGCTTCTTCCACGACTTCTGGACGATCCTCTTCAGATGGAGGTGCGGGCTCTTCATCGGTTTCGTCGGACTCCATGCGAATGCGAGACTGCTGCTTCAAGGACTGAGATGTTCTCTTCTTCTGCCGGCGATGATGGTGGTGGTGGTGCTGCTCTTCCTCCAAGTTCTCCTCAGGTAGAGACTCAGAGGCTCCTTCCTTCTGCGCCCGTGCCCGATCAGGTATGGTCACGGTCCTTCCGCAACTGAGGGACATATGATTTACATTATCGTACGAAAGGATCTCATGTTCAGACAAATAATTATCTGAATAATATAGCTGATCTCGAGGTCGATTCTGGCCATGGATTATGCTGTTCGGGTTGGCCTGAACCTGTGCGGGAATTGGAGTCTTTGGCGCCATCTGTTGGTCCTGGGTACGAGAGACCCGATTTATATCGGTTTTCATGTCCAGGTAGTCATTCTGCATTTGTTGGACCCTATCAGATAGGGTCTAGATCGCCAAGGTGAGGGACTCCAATTCGGTGGGCTGAGCTGGCTGATTCGCATACGAGGTTCTATACTGACCCTGCTGGCCATGCCGGTACTGCTGCTGGTGGTGGGACGGTGGTGGGCCCTGCTGATATCTGTGCTACTGCTGCTGAGGCTGGTACACTTGTTCTGGCCTGGACTGAAAGCGCAGTGTGGGGATGGAGCTGGTTCCTTGGTAAGCTGGGGAAGGTCGGTGAGGCTGACCGTTCCCCATCCCCGACTGTCTACTGACGGGGTCGCGGCTGTACCACAACCCGTTGATCTCGAACACCTGCGGAGGCTCCTCGTATCCGGTCTCTGCTTGTGGGGGTGCATGCTGGTCCTGCTGGGTGTAAGTCTGATCCTCCACCCAGCCACTGTGAGGCCCCAGTGCATGCTCCTGCACACGATGGACTCGATGTACATGTGCAGGTGGTGCAGAAGGGGCAGGTAGCTTCATCTTGTCTACCTTCTCAGTGAGTTCCTCCACTTGCTTCGGTAGACGCGAGAGAGACTCAAGGTCAGTGACCCTCTTGTGGATCTGCTCGACCATGGTTAGCTTGTCAGCAATCATCCCCATACTGGGGATGAGGTCCTCTGTCAGATCCGCTACAGTCCTTCGGGTTGTCTTTTTGGATAGGATTGAAGGAGACAACGTATAGGCCCTGGTGGCCTGCGACCTGCCGGTTTCTACCATCTGCGCCAAGATCTTCCATATGGCGTGTCTGAGGTGTCTGGTGGTCTCAGGAGCTAGAGAGGACCGTCGGAGCTCCGTGGCGACGAAGCTCAAAAGGCTCTTCGGTGATGTTCCGGCCAATGCACGAAAGTGGTACCTGCAGGCGTTAGAAGAGTAGCCGAAGCAAGGGGTGCACTTGTGGAGACGTGGGGATGGTCGGCGAGGCCTAAGGCGGATCGGAGATGGTCTGGCGATGGTGCTCCAGCCAATCAGCGGAGCTGGAGATGGTGGAGTGTGAAGTGAAGTGTTTGATGGCGTGAAGGGTACCGCGAGGATGAGCGCTCCGTCGCGGAGCTCGGCGAAGTGGAAGCGAGGCGAGAAGATGAAGATGGAGCTCAAATAAAATCGGAGAAATAAAGGAAAAATCAGAACGAGAATTAAACGGAGATGGAGGAGTTTACCGGTGGATTGGAGATCGAGATCGAGGTCCAGGTCGTCGCTCGAAGGGGCGGTAAGTCCCTGAGCTCAAGCAGTGGCTCGGAGGAGCGGCTGCAACACGGCGGTGCGCCGTGGATCTCTCCGTAGAAGACGACTGTCTTCGCTCAAGGATTCGTTCAATCATTGTCACTAATCGGACGCTCCGAGCTCGGGGAATCTCTCAGGGGTGGCGGATGGGTGTGAAATCGGCTGGAGGGCGAGTATTTATCGGTTGGAGTAGACGGCCGGGCTGGTGAGGAGGCGAGGTTCATGGGGTTCGTGGGATGTCGCTGGCGGTCGACGTGGGTGGTAAGGTGGCTGGCGAGGATGAGGGACGAGTGGGGGTGATCGTGGGATAGATGGTGGTCGTCGACGGTGGAGGATGCGCGGCTGAGAATAGGAAGGGGCAAGCCCCTCGCGCACGGCTGAGAACGTGGGAGAGAGGGGCGCTGGAGGTGGAAGACGAAGCCTCCACCGTTGGATCTTGTGATCCAACTGTGGTGATCGACACGGGATGGAGCGGTAGGATGAGATCTGGGCGAGGTAATCTAAGCGTTTGGAGCGTGCCACGTGGCGTGATGGGGCCGAGGCATGGGCGGGCGGTCCAGATCAGTCCTAGGCGATCGATCGGTCGGTTGAGATTATTCGGGAGCCAACGGTTCGGATGGAAGGGCTGAGAATACGATCGAAGGGATCAAGATGTGACGCGTGGCGCACTGTGGGCGAGTCACTAAGGGTCAAGATGTGACGCGTGGCGCACTGTGGGCGAGGCACTAATGGATGGCCCAGATCTGAGGCGGGAGTGACTGACGGTGGAGAGTTGAGGCGCATGTGGAAATAAAGTGGCCGTTGGATCAACAGTGTCATCCAACGGCTGAGAGCAGAGGCAGCTTGGGCAAGGGGAGCGGGCCGTGTGGCGCAACCAGAGGGCGCCACGTCGCCAGCTATTATTGGCTGAAATAAGAAATGAATTTAGGGAGAGGAGGAGGCCGAATTTAGAAAAACTCAAAACATGAAAGTTGTAGATCTTGATGAGATCTAGAAGTTCCATGTTTACCAAAGACAAAGATGAGGTCAAATATGATATAAAAATACAAAGTACAAATATACATACATGTAGTATACAAAGAGGCCCAAAAACCCAACTTTTTCATACGAGCTCCAAATTGGATGAATTAGTCTCATTTTGAAGGTCTTTTAATGTGTATTAATCTGAAAGTTAGTAGACCTATTTTGGAGTTGGTATGAGGGGTCTATGGGCATTTTATGGTCCAGGGGTTCTAGGGCTTTTATTGGCTATTTTACAAAGGACATTTCTGGCTTTCTTCCTTATATTATTAACTAAGGTGTACATAATATAAGGGAGAGCTTATTTTTATGATGTGAATATTTTACAAAGGATTTTGGCTTCTTATTTAAATGCAAATGGAGTGCTAAGATGCAGGTATTATGAATGCATGAACAAATGCTATTTATGCATTATAAAGGGAAACATGCATCTTTTTACTCGGGAACAGGGCTCTATTTTTAACTTTCAGAGTAATGAATCACAGATTCATCACTCCTTCAATCCGACCTCCCCCTGTAACAGGGAGGCGGAGATGAGCTGGGCGGAGCCCCACATACAAGTGGAGAGAAGGTGAAGTGGGCGGAGGCAGGTTATTTGAAGATGGAGAATGGAGGTTCAGATGGTGAAAGTCGTTGATTGAGTGAGTATCGTGGAATGTAGGAGAGGAGATCGTGGGTAGCGTGTATGCCCACGATGAATAGGGTGGATAGGGCTAAGTCTTGGGGAAGTTATCAAGTGGTGGAGATGGTTGAGAAGGTGGTAAAAATTGAGAGGAGGCGACGAGTTGGCAAGCTGGAGATTGTGGGAGAGAGACGATCGGAGGAAGCGGACGATGCCTCATTCGTTGGATCTCACGATCCAACAGCTAAGATATAGGCGCTATTGAGTGGACCCGACCATTCGATGGTTAGTGGATCGAAGGGCTCTTGAAGAGCTATGTGGCGAGGCCAGAGAAAGGTAAAAAATATTTTTGAGGGTGTTTTTAAGGTTAAAAACACCATGAATTTTAATTTTACCATTTTTTTGTATTTTTAATTTATTCAATGACTCTGATATTTACAGGGATTTGTCTGGTTCTTATTGACACTTAGTCCAATCTAGGGGGTTAATTTCAGTGAATTACGAGCATGAAACATGGTTTCATTAATCTACTATATAGGAAAATTGAAATTGGGGTCAATCTGAATTGATAGATATTTATTATGCTCATTTCAAGTTCTCGTATTTTTTGTTCTCCTTATTTTGTGTATTTCCTTATTAAAAAATTCATATAAATTCTCAAAAATTACACTAAAATTACCAAAATTTAATAAAAATTTATAAAATATATAATATTTTATTTCTTTATTTTTTATTATAATTACTATATTTTAAAAGTATAAAAGCACCTCTTTTTCATTATTCTTCTATATAGTAGCTATATAATATATCTATATTTAAATGTTAGAATATATTTTGTTTTTAAAATAAAAATAAGAGTTTTCAAAATTTAAATCCAATAAAAATATATAAATTAAATCCCACAAAAGCATTTAAAAATCAAAAATACAAAAAATCCCTAAGTTGTCTATTTATTTTCTTACTCTACCTCGTGTGCTTCTTTGTGGTTCGACCCCTACTAATTGTCAATACACACATTTTTGTCTGGTATAATAAATTTTAGCTCACTTCATTTTATTGATTTATCATTATTGTGGGTTAATTATTAATTGACACACTCGAATTGAGTACTAAGAGCTAAGAGAGGCATCGATAAAGTGATTATCGGATTTGATATATTGGTTACCGCATGCCCTCCAAGACTAGAGGTTAGGTACCTCACTTGAGTGCTGACGATTCCGGATTTGCGTGTGTAAAAGATCGTTTTTAACTTCGTGCGTAAAATGATTAATGTGTCGTTCGTTGTAGGCGGCGATCAGAAACAGTCAAGAAATAACCACTAATTTTTAATCAATTTTAATCCAGTGGTTTTATGTTTATTTTACTTGGGCAAGTCCCAAGGTCGATCACAAGGAGGCAAAGGAACAACCTAGAGTTGTGTCTATCCAATTTCGTGTTCGATTTTTGAGGCGGTCTTTTTTTTAAGATTTTTTCAATGTAATCAAGGGATGCAAAATGCAAATTTGACCTATTTTAGGGACTAAAATATAAACTTAGATCAAACGATGTCCGAAAAATGCGAAACTTGGCCGGGATGATATGTATGACAAAATAAATGCACTATATTTTTTTTGGAATTTTCTGATGCAACATGAATTTTTTATGAATTTTAAATGCAAACAAAATGATTTTCAATATTTAATTATAATAAATATTAAACCTACTTATTTTCAAGATATAAAATTATCTAAGATATATCACTAGGTGATAGACCTCAGAAAAATCCTAGACCTTGAAAATGTGGGGTTGAATACCTCTTAAAAATTAAATACTGAAATGTGCTAAATGATTTTACAAAGCAATTTATGCATGCAAATGCGAAGATTTTTGGGCACAATGTTACTCAAAATAAACTCTACAACATATGATTTTCGGGAATTTTTAGAGCAACGGTTCATTAAATAAAAAATAAAGGGCATAAAATCGGTAAAGTCTGCAAATTTCCACCAAATAAATAATTAATAATCAACCACTGATCATAAAAATACCCACAGTATGTCAGAATGTAGAGAATCAAGCGATGAACAAAGTGCTATTTTTGTATGAATAAAATGATGTCTAGAATAGGTCCAAAATAGAGGGGGAACACAGGGGTGTGAATGCAAATAGCAATAAATAAAATAAAGATAAAATATGCAGAAGGGGGCCTACAAGTAATTACCAATGATTCTAGGGTGAATCCTGCAAATTTCCCAAATGGCTAGGCTGGACCGTGAATATGGGAATCCCCAGGGGGGCTTCTGCAAATTACCCACGGTCACGTGCGGAGCACGTGACCTGGGTTACGTAACGCTGACGAGGGCGGTCCCTCCCGCACGTGCCCCGCAGGTGGGAGGGCCTCGGGACTCACGCGCCCGGTGAGCGGCGGAGGAGTGGCTGGGTTGGCGGAGCTCCGGTTGCTGGTGGTCTCCGGACCAGCGGGAGGGAGATCGACCCCTCCTGGCTGAGCTTGGTGGTGCTGCGGCCGTTGATGAAGGCGCGGAGACGGAGAATCTACTGGAGCTGCTGTAGTCGGTGAAGCGTTGGCCCGCGAGAGAGCTCAGGTGGGCCTCGTGCGCTGGAGGAATGGAGCGGTCGATGAAGCGGTGGCGATGAAGTCGTTGACGCTCCAGAGATGCGTGGACGGAGTCGGAGAAGAAGGTGGCACGGCGGTGAAGCCGGAGGCGAAGTCGAAGCAAGGCGGCTGGCGGAGTCGATGGCGAAGTCGCGGTTGGCCGACACACGGCCGGGGGACGACGGTGAAGCTCGAAGCGGAGGGCGTGAAGTCGGCAGTGTAGATGGTGGCGTAGCTTCGGGCGGCGGAGAAGATGATGGTCAGTGGCGATGTTGATGACGATGACACGACGCGGAGGGGAGGGAAAGCTCCGAGCGGAGCGAAGAGCTCGGAGGCGGAGAAATAGAGAGAGAGAGAGATGGAGAGAGAGATGGAGAGAGAGAGTACCTGGACGGGTGGCTCGACGGCGAGTGGCCGGAGCGGAGCTGCGGCTTCGGGGGCGGTGCTACGACGAGGGGCTCGGCCTCGGATCACGCCGGCGTTGGGCTGTCACCACCATATGGGAGCACGACGGATGATGGGGGTCGGGGTCGCCGGGGTTCTTTTATAGAGAGAGAGATAAGGGAGCCGATGGTTGCAGGGTTTGTTGAGGTCAACGGGGCGTTGGCGACGAAGGCGGGGTGGCGCGGAGATAACGGAGGGCCGGTGCGGAGATGGAGGTGGTGGTTGGCGAGATCCGCGGAGGGGCGGTGCGACTGGGGAAGGAGGCGGCGTGAGGTTGATGGCGAGTTGCGGGCCATTCGATCGGCCGCTGATCGAACGGCCCAAACTCGACCATGTGGCACGAAAAGGAGGAGGGGCGAGGCACACGTGCGGAGCACGTGCTTGGGAGGCACGTGCGACGCACGTGCGTAGGTTTAATTTTTTTATTAAAATGGAAATATAAAAGGGCCAAAAATAGCTGACACGTGGCGGCCTCTGGGACTGCCACGTGTCAGCTCCAGAAAAATCCGAAAATAAAAGATTTCTAAAATCGATAAAAAATAGCAAATGACCTCAGATCGAAAAAGTTCCTTCACAAAAAATGCTCGTCTCGACGAGATCTACAACTTTCATGAAGACATGAAAACCAAATTCGGTCAAATGTAAAAAGTGAATTTTTGGGGTATCCCTTGTACATAGACTACCTTGAAGTTTAGGTTTTCTAATTTTTTTGTCATTTTTAAAGAAGATAAAAAAATTAGGAAAAATATAGAAAAATCAAAGATAAATAAAAGACACCTAATTCTATTTTTTTTGGATTTTTATTGATAAAGAAAATATATACATAAAATATAGGTCAAAAGCCGTGAAAATCTACAATGTACAAAAGAGGCCCAAAACCCAACTTTCACATACGAGTTCCGATTCACATGAACTTGGTCTTGTTTTGAAGGTAATTGAATGTGCATTAGTTCAAAAGTGAGTAGGATCAAATCGGACACTGGATGGGGAAGATATGGGGCTTTTAGTCCGAAAATCTTGAAACTAGTGTTTGGGTTTTTGGTCCACTTAACAGGGTTAGTGATTTTTTTGTAATTTTTATTTATTCTTGTTAGTGATATGTACACAGTGGAGGTGGTTTTGAGTTATGTAGTGTTAGCTTGAAGGAGTTAAAAATAGGGGAAGTTAGGCTATTTATAGGTCAACTTTGGCTTGGATTTTTGGCTTCTTATTTTATGCAGAGATTAATGCTAAAATGCAATTCTTATGAAATCATGAATGAATGCTAATTATGCAGAATAAATGCTGAAATGCAGTTGATTTTGAGGGACTTGAGCTTAATTAATGAGACTTAGAGTGGTGAATCCGAGATTTATCATCCCCCTATACTTAAACCATGCTCGTCCCTGAGCATCAAAAAGAAATGCCATGAGGTGAAATGAGATTGGGTTCCATACCAAGGCCATGAACTAAAGGTGAAAGTGAAACTAAACTTGACCTTTGGATTAATAGTGTGGCGGAACTTCGGTGAGACTTAGAATTTTAAAATCAACAGCCCTCAAGTTCTACACATCATTGTCACAGTTTTGGCTCAGAAGTTATCTTTGATCAATCCTCTTCCCAAAGTATACCCTATGAATATTGAATAACTGACTCATGTGTGTGAAGGTTTTTAGCTCTTCCCAATCAGAATGCCGGACTACCATGCTCCTCTCCTCTCCAGTAACTCGTCCTCGGGGAGTCAGGTATTTCCTTCTAAGGTATGTCGTGCTGTTGTTCACAATCGAATGAGGGAGAAGATAGAAGAAGGGGAAAAGAACTGGAGGGTGGCCAGTGTAGTCACCTCTCCTTGTGAAGATGGCCAGTGTAGCCGAGTCTACACCAAGATCTGCAGGTTTCTTGAAGCTTGGACCTTATTGGTCGGATTTTTATTTTGTGGAATGCTTCTTTGTATTTGGAATTATTGGTGGTTCTGCTTGGATCTTGTTGTGCCCCTATGGATATAGAATCTTTTTGTTCCGTACATTTTTTGGGGTCTTAGAAAAAATTGTGCCCAGTCGTCCATCCCTTTTCCGAAGCTTTATTTCAACCGGTACTCCGGTCTTTAGATTTCCACGCTACCAGAAAAGATACTCACACAGTCTTCCAATATCCCGTCTGGGCTGAGCTAAGTGCATAGTACGAGAGTGTGAATTAATTCCCTATTGCAGAGTTGTACCCGGAATGAAGAGACCAGGTTAGACACTAAGAGTCAAACGATGTACATTGTCATGTGGAACTTAAGGAATTAAGTCACAAATAGCCTTAAGCTCTTACAATCCTATTTCTCGGTGAAGTTCCTCTGAAAATTAGGTGGATTAAGGTCAAGTCCAGACCACTCTCGGTTTCTACTCATAACTTGGTTCAGAACCCAATGACTTTTCACAGATGCAAATGCATGTGATGTTGGATGAAGTGCAGGTGTGTGAAATGCTGACACATTTGTTTGATTTTTTTTTGTTGTTTGTTGTTGTTGTTTTTTTTTGACATTTTATGCAAGGGATTTTTTTTATGCAGAAAATGGAATAAGAAGCCTTCTTCTTTTTTTTTTTTAAATTTGGGCACGGTTGGTGTTAGTAGAAAAACCTCTCTTTTTTTTTTTCCTTTTTTTATTGTTTGTTGTTGTTTTTTTTTCAAGTTAATACCCATCCCGTAAATACATATAGACTTACGCGAAAGTACGAGATATGGGTAAAATATATACATAGTATATAGAGACCCCCTATACTTAGCGAGTGCTATGTCCTCAGAGCACAAGAAGCGGAACGAAGACATAGCTCGGGCTAAGCGTAAGGGAGTGAAAATACAAAGAAAAATGAAGTGATCGGGATATGTGAATGAGGAGAGTATAAACAGGTGGATGTCGATTCCCCTATACTTAGGCTTTGGTCCACCTATGTATGGAAGAAGAGTGGAGATGGAGCGATCGTGAGGAATAGTGTGATCCGGGAAAATGATATATACAGATAGCATCGGTCCCCCCCTATACTTAGGCCATGGCCTAAGTAGAGGAAGAAGTTGTACAAGGAGATCGATGTGGTCGGGAGGGAGGGTGGGAATGATCAGAAAGATCTTCAATGTCCCCGCTCTGCGTGAAATAGATGACCTCAACTTGAACTGTCTGCTCTTTTAGTGATTCAATATATGGCTTCAGCATTTGTCCATTTACTGAGAAAGGTTGTGCATTATCTTTGAGTTCGGCAATATCCACGCTTCCATTGGTATGTACATCGATGACAATGTAGGGACCCGTCCATTTTGATTTTAGTTTCCCATGAAAAATCTTCAACCGGGCATTAAACAACCACACTTTCTGTTCAGGGACAAAGGTTTTCTCTCGAATGTTTCTATCATGCCATCTCTTGACCTTGTCTTTATAGATCACACTGTTGTCATATGCCCGATTTCGGATTTCAATTAGCTCATTCAGATTTAAGTCTCGACATAGTTTCCCAAGGTGACAACTCCAATTCAACTTTTTGATCACCCATTCAGATTTGTGAATCAATTCTGCAGGAAGATGACATGGCTTGCCATAGATCATCCTAAAAGGTGAAGTACCGAGTGGAGTCTTATAGGCTGTCCTATAGGCCCATAGTACTTGGTCCAACAGTTTCGACCAATTCTTCCTATCTGGACGAACCAATTTCTGAAGAATACCATTCACCTCTCTATTAGAAACCTCTGCCTTGCCATTAGATTGTGGATGGTATGGGTTGGCTATTCTATGCTCAAATTTGTACTCCTTAGCCAAAGATATCATTTCTCTGTTCACAAAGTGGCTACCTCCATCAGAAATCAAAGCTTTTGGTATCCCGAACCTTGCAATGATGTTATCTTTCATAAACTTACAGACGACTTTGCTATCTGCGGTTCGGGTTGGAATAGCCTCTACCAATCTTGATAAATAGTCAACCACTAACAAGATGTACTCAAATACATTGCTGTTGGGAAAAGGACCCATAAAATCAATCCCCCATGCATCAAAAACATCACAGAAAATCATTGGTTGCATGGGCATTTCATCTCTATATCCCATAGTCCCTCCCATTCTTTGACAAATCGGGCATGACCGTACAAATTCGTTAGCATCTTGAAATAAGGTCCGCCAGTAAAATCCACATTGTGGTACCTTGTGCGCGGTTCTCTTTCCCGAATGGTGTCCTCCAGCCTCGAGAGAATGACAGTGTGTGAGGACACTCTGATATTCCTCCTGAGGAATACATCTTCTCCAGACACAATCCGGTCCTTCATAGAAAAGGAAAGGATCGTCCTAATGGTATTTTCTCGAATCTGACTTTAATCGATCAATCATTTTTTTAGTCCAACCATAGGGAACATTCTTGGAGACAAGATAGTTCACTATGTCAGAATACCATGGGGTTGAATCAATGACGCAAACCGATTCATCTGGAAAAGTCTCCTTGATTGGTCCGATATCAGGATGATCGTTTTGCTCGATTCAGGAAAGGTGATCAGCAACAACATTCTTTATTCCACGTTTATCCTTAATCTCCAAATTAAATTCCTGGATTAACAAGATCCATCTCAAAAGTCGTGCCTTGGCATCCTTCTTATCCATGAGATATCTGATTGTTGTGTGATCTGTGAAAATTATCACCTTGGAGCCTAATATGTATGATCTGAATTTTTCCAGGGCCTAAACAACCGCGAGCATTTCCTTTTCTGTCATTGTATACTTTCTCTGTGCAGGATCCAACACTTTGCTCGCGTAGTGAATCGCATAAGGAATTCCATCTCTTCTATGTCCGAGTACCGCTCCGACAGCAAAATCCGATGCATCAGTCATGATCTCAAAGG
Organism: Ottelia alismoides; assembly: GCA_037367405.1. Taxonomy (NCBI): domain Eukaryota; kingdom Viridiplantae; phylum Streptophyta; class Magnoliopsida; order Alismatales; family Hydrocharitaceae; genus Ottelia; species Ottelia alismoides. The sequence goes on along the minus strand of JAZKJV010009140.1, from coordinate 110,635 downwards.
GAAAAGACCAGTCAGGAGCTTGCAATATCGGCGATTCACATATTTTCTTTTTCAGGAGCTCGAAGGCCTCTAGACATCTGTGATTCACAATAAACTCGGTGTCTTTTCCTAAGAGCTCAGTCAGTGGGCGGGCGATCTTTGAAAAATCTTGAATAAACCGTCGATAAAATCCAACATGCCCTAAGAACGACCTCACTGACTTGACGTTGGTTGGTGGCTCAAGTTTCTTGATCACATCCACCTTGGCAGGGTCCACCTCCATTCCCTTTTTGGAGATGATGTGCCCCAACACGATAACCTCAGTCACCATAAAGTGACTCTTCTCCCAGGAGAGTACCAAATTAACCTCCCTGCATCTCTGAAGGACTCGATCCAAGTGTGCTAAGCATGTATCAAATGAATCACCATGAACTGAGAAGTCATCCATGAAGACTTCCAGGAAATCACCAACCATTTCGGTAAATACAGCAATCATGCACCGCTGAAATGTGCCTGGGGCATTGCAAAGCCCGAATGGCATGCGCTTGAATGCGTAAGTACCGAAGGGACATGTGAATGTGGTCTTTTCCTGGTCCTCGGGAGCGATAGCTACTTGATTGTAGCCGGAGTACCCATCAAGAAAACAAAAGAATGCTTTCCCTGCAAGTCTCTCCAATATTTTATCAATGAATGGCAGTGGAAAGTAGTCTTTCTTGGTCGCAACATTCACGCGCCTGTAATCGACAGAGACGCACCACGACGTGGGTACTCGAGTCGCGATCTCTAACCCCTCCTCATTGGTAACCATCTGGATTCCCGACTTCTTCGGGATGACATGAAGGGGGGCTACCCACTTGGAGTCAGAAATGGGGTAAATAAATCCTTCTTTGCACCATTTCTCTATTTCTTTCTTCACTACTTCCCGAAGATTGGGGTTTAATCTTCTCTGAAATTCACGGGAAGGCCTTGCATTATCCTCAACATAAATTTGGTGTGAGCAGAGAGCGGGGTTTATTCCTACGAGATCCGACAAAGTCCAACCTATGGCTTTTAGATTTCGCTCAAGGACTTCGAGTAGTCTGGATTCTTGGTCCACGGTTAATGATGAGCTAATGATCACATGGAATTTTTCTTTGGATCCATTGAGGAATGCATACTTCAGCGTGGGAGGTAGTGGCTTCAGCTCTGGCAATTCTGAATCGTCGATCAAGTCTGGCTGAATGACTTTTGCTTCTGGCTCAGTATCGGTTGGCGGTGAATCACTATGTGAGATGTTGTCTACCAATTCCGACGAAGGGTTAGTCAGATCGCTAGAGTAGAATGGTAATTCGGCCAGAGCCGCGTCCGACTCGTCATTGATATTTCTGGACTATCCCAAAGGTGATGGGACTGACAAATCCGTAGGATTTCTATATCATCAAGGGTGTAATAATCTGGGGGTCTAGAAATCTCAGAGACTGCATTGTGTATTATTTGTTCTTCCGAGGATGTGCCTTCTATCTGTATGTCTGGCGGTTGGTCCCATGGCCCAGTGGTTCTGAGGAGATTGCATTCTGATGTTTCGGCATCTTCAGTTGTGGATTCGGAGTCTGGCCTTTGCCACTTTGTTTGTTTCATCTCCAAGTCCACTTCTCCGCCTGGAGAACGGAATTTCATCATGCCAGTTCCGTAGTCGAATACAGCCTTAGCGGTTCTTAAGAAAGATCTTCCGAGAATGATTTGCGTTTCCATCCAATGGTTCGTGGTCTCCATGTCCAGGACAGTGAAGTCCACTTTGTATGCTGTACCCTCGATAATGATGGTGACATTCTTCACTTATCCCTTAGGTCTTTTAGTGGATTTATCAGCAAATTGGAGTAAAGATGATGATTTCTTTAGAGGGCCCAACTCCAATCGATAATATAAAGCTAAGGGTAGAAGATTTATGGAAGATCCATTGTCGAGAAGTATGCGTGTGAAAGCTATGCCGCCAATGCGACTCTCCACATAATGGGCGCCCAGATCCCTTTTCTTTCTTGGCAGATGCTGGTTTTTGACGCATTTGATGGTGGCAACGGTCAAGATATGAGTCTCCACAAATTGACTTGTTCTCTTTGTACGAGTCCTGGTAGGAGTGCATTTTGCCTTCAAGTATTTCTGAAAGGCTGGATTACCGGCCACGTACTGATCAAAGGGTCCTTTGACTGTGATGTTTTGTTGGCAGAATTTTTCCATGACTGGGTCATCTTTGATGTTTTTCTTTTGTTTTTCTTTCTTTAGGGCATGGGGGAAAGGAATGGAAGCATTTGAGAGAGGAGATAGAGGGCCAGAATCATAAATAAGAGCATCTTTATTCAACTTGGAGTTTTTATTACAATCATAATAATCAAAATCAGGTTGCTGAAAAGGTGATAAAGGTATTTTTGCAGCAACTAGAGGTTCAAGGTCCTCTGCAGACTCCATAGATGCTTTCCCTTTATCTATTGCTGGGATCTTCGGGCGTCCTTCATCTTCCTCCTCGGAAACATCCTCCGGTTGATCTTCCGAGTCTTCATGGTCTGATTCCCTTGCCCGGTCAGGTACGACCACGGTCCTTCCGCTCCTGAGTGACATGGCATTGATTTTGTCAAACGAAAGGATCTCATGTTCAGATGTGGAAAAGTCTGAATAGTATACCTGGTTATTGTGTTGAGATGAGTGGAATTTGTTCAAGCTATTGGGGTTAGCTTGAACTTGGGTGGGAATGGTTGTGGCTGGAGCTGTCTGCTCATCCTTCCAACGGGACAAGCGGTTGACATCAAACCGTAGATCTTGCAGCTCATTTCGGATGTGGCAAAACTCTTCAAGCATTTGTCTCTGGATGTCGATCGGTTCTTCTGGAGGTGTGGACGACTGAGCTGACTGTATGGGGGCTTGAGATTGCTGGCGGTATTGCTGAGGGTGGTTCTGGTGATTGTAGGGTTGTTGCTGCTTCGGCTGCTGGAAAGATGTAGTGTGCTGTGGAGGAAATGCGGCATTATAGAAGGTGGGTGGACGCTGATAAGTCTGACGGTCCCCCATATTACCCTGTCGGGTAGTGTCCTGGGTGTACCAGATGCCGTTTACTTCAAATGTCAGAGGCGGGGCTTCCTTGACTGTCTCAGTCGGTGGGGGCGGCTGTTGGGAAAAATGGGCATAGGATTGCTCCTGAGCCCATGGTTGTTGTTGCTCTGCTCCTGGCTGCTCCTGTACATGATGCACATGATAGATCGGGACAGTAGGTGCACTAGGCATCCCCATCTTGGACACCTTCTCGGTGAGCTCCTCCGTCTGCTTTGGGAATTGGGAAATCCTACTGTCGATATCGTTCATTCTCTTGTCCACTATTGTCAATTTATCAGCAATAAAGTGCATGCTTGGAATCAAGTCCTCAGCTATTTCTGCAACCGTCTGCTTCCCGCCTTTGGCTTGAAGGGTGTTCAGGGAATCAGTGTATGCTCTACTGGCAATTTGAGACCGACTTGTTTCTGCCATCTGCTCCAGTATTTTCGAGACGGTCTCAGCTCCACGTGATGTGTAATTCCCTCCGCAGGCAGCACTAACTAACCCTTGAGTCTCGTGGTTGAGGCCGGAGTAGAGTGATTGGACTAGGATGTTGTTGTCCAGATCATGGCAGGGACATTTTTGTAGTAGGTCCTTAAACCTATCCCACGCCTCACAGAGTGGTTCATTAGGCATCTGAGAGAAACTGGTGATGCGGGTCCTCATTTGATTGGTCCGGCTCAAGGGTAGAATTTCTTCAAAAAGAGGTTTTTGAACCTCTCATAAGTCATCACAGTCACCCCCAAGTTTTTCACCCAGTAGTCTGCTTTCCCTTTCAAGGAGAAAGGTAGTGCAATGAGACGAATGTAGTCTTGGTTGACTTGTGGGTGCCTCAGATTAGAACATATCAGCTACAGGTCCCTCAAGAATTCATATGGTTCCTCAGTCGTATTACCATGGAATTGAGGTAATTGACTGACAAAATGTGGCTTTAGTTCATAGTGGATCTCTGGCTGTGGTGGCTGCAAATAATTCCACACTCTGTACTGTCCAGGGTTGTATGCGGCTTCCATTGGCAGTTCTTCCCCAGCATTCATTTGTTCGAGCTGCTCCCTCAGTAACTGTTGTTGCTGCTCAGATGCATCTCCTTTTCTTCACCTTCAGAATATAAAGGGTTTGAGTTAATAGATTGGAAAGAATTGATGTAGCAGTTATCCTTAATTTTTTCTGGTGAGAAAGAGATAGTGTGAGTCTGTCCTCCTTCTAGGAAGAAGAAGGAATCGTAGGAATAGGGTTCTTGGGAAGGGTTTCCCGGAGGCCAAGCAGGTCTAGAGTAAGAGTCTCTCTGGGCTTTTGAGATTGGAGAGTTTGTGGTAGAGAGAGACGAGTCCGAACAAAAATTACCACAATCCTCCATTCTCGAGGTCAACAAGATGTTTGCGGTTTATGATGTAGACACAATTGTGCGGTATTCGTTGATGAACTATTTTCTACGCACAATCAAAACATAATACAAGGGTTGTTTCACCAACTCAACTCAAAGTGAAGACCGTAAGAGTCCGGCCAATTATCTTGTTAGTTTTAATTGGTGAGAATTCAAGTCTTGCAAGCCGTTTACACGAGCTGTTAGGTTTGGAGCTGGGCTCTATCCTAGTGTGTGTCTCTCTCCTCGCTGCAAGATAAAATCAAACAATGTCGGGGTTGCTCTCCCGCAGAAATTCTTGATTTTATGGGTTTTTAAGATCGGCTATATTTAGCAGTCCCAATTTTAATGAATCGATTACTGAAGGATTTAGATGAACTCAAATACACGTCTACCGTCCAGTCCCAATTTCCTTTAGATTTATGTGATAAAATAAGAGGGAGGAACTCGGGAAAAGTCGATGCACGCGGAAAACTACGATGAATGCTTAGTTAGAAGACTTACAGTGCCTCCTCGCAATCTCCATGTGGGATGCAATACAGAATTGAAAAATTTATTCTAAATACGTGCAAGCCGATGAAAAACCGCACCTAAGCAGAAAGTTCTATTAGCGGGGAAGAATTGAGTTAAATTTGGCTAAGCTGAACGATCTATGTGCGTCTTGATTAAAGTGCAGTGTGGCTTAAGATCCTACGAGCACAATCCAAAATAAAAATGCTCTGAGAGCCGTATGTGCAGGTCTATCCTAATTGCCACCCAAGTCGGGTCGCACCCTCGCCGGAGAGTGAAACAGGCCACGACACACCACAAATAGAGTTCGATGCGCGAGAGTCCAAACGGACACCGCTATAAATGAGCAGAAATTAAAATTTGCAGAAATTTAAAACCTAGACTCTACGCTCTCTCACGACTCGACTCGATCTTAAATTAATTGCGGCTTCTTCGGATGTCGGTGAAGATGCATCAGTTTCTTGCTCTCTATAGTTCTTCAAAAGTCGTATGAAAAGCGTCAGAGCCCAATTTCATTCACCAAACGGATGCAGCGCAATGTTGTCTTAATCAGAATCCCCCCATCTACACTATTCACGACAACTTGATGACAAATGCTTTTGACGCCCCCGTACTACCCTTTATATATACCCAACTAGAAAGTCCGGAGATTTTCTTGAAAAACCGCTCAACGTACGCCGGGTACCTCGCAAGAAAAATAAGAGAGAGAATGTAAGAGAGTGACTCAAAAAAAATAAAATAAGAAAATAAATGCTGAAAAAAATTATACGATTTACAATGAAAAAATTCGGGGGTCAGACTACCCGAATTCGGAAAACCGAACAAAAAATTTTCAAAACAAAAATCTAAGCTGTTTGCCTCCCCGGCAACGGCGCCATCTGATGATTCCGGATTCGCGCGTGTAAAAGATCGTTTTTAACTTCGTGCGTAAAATGATTAATGTGTCGTTCGTTGTAGGTGGCGATCGGAAACAATCAAGAAATAACCACTAATTTTTAATCAATTTTAATCTAGTGGTTTTATGTTTATTTTACTTGGGCAAGTCCCAAGGTCGATCACAAGGAGGAAAAGGAACAACCTAGAGTTGTGTCTATCCAATTTCGTGTTCGGTTTTCGAGGCGGTATTTTTTTTAAGATTTTTTCAATGCAATCAAGGGATGCAAAATGCAAATTCGGCCTATTTTAGGGACTAAAATATAAACTTAGATCAAACGATTTCCGAAAAATGCGAAACTTGGCCGGGATGATATGTATGACAAAATAAATGCACTATAAGTTTTTTGAAATTTTCTTATGCAACATGAATTTTAAATGCAAACAAAATGATTTTCAATATTTAATTATAATAAATATTAACCTACTTATTTTCAAGATATAAAATTATCTAAGATCTATCACTAGGTGATAGACCTCAGAAAAATCCTAGACCTTGAAAATGTGGGGTTGAATACCTATTAAAAATTAAATACTGAAATGTGCTAAATGATTTTTACAGAGCAATTTATGAATGCAAATGCGAAGATTTTTGGGCACAATGTTACTCAAAATAATCTCTACAACATATGATTTTCGGGGAAATTTTAGAGCAACGGTTCATTAAATTAAAAATAAAGAGCATAAAATGGGTAAAGTCTGCAAATTTCCACCAAATAAATAATTAATAATCAACCACTGATCATAAAAATACCCACAGTATGTCAGAATGTAGAGAATCAAGCGATGAACAAAGTGATATTTTTGTATGAATAAAATGATGTCTAGAATAGGTCCAAAACAGAGGGGGAACACAGGGGTGTGAATGCAAATAGCAATAAATAAAATACAGATAAAAAATACAGAAGGGGCCTACAAGTAATTACCAATGATTCTGGGGTGAATCCTGCAAATTTCCCTAAGGGTCACGTGCAGAGCACGTGACCTCTGGTTGGTTGGGCTGGACCGTGAATATGGGAATCCCCATGGGGGCTTCTGCAAATTACCCACGGTCACGTGCAGAGCACGTGACCTAGGTGACGTAACGCTGACGAGGGCGGTCCCTCCCGCACGTGCCCCGCACGTGGGAGGGCCTCAGGACTCACGCGCCCGATGAGCGGCGGAGGAGTGGCTGGGTTGGCGGAGCTCCGGTTGCTGGTGGTCTCCGGAGTGGCGGGAGGGAGATCGACCCCTCCTGGCTGAGCCTGGTGGTGCTGCGGCCGTTGATGAAGGCGCGGAGATGGAGAATCTACTGGAGCTGTTGTAGTCGGTGAAGCGTTGGCCCGCGAGAGAGCTCAGGCGGGCCTCGTGCGCTGGAGGAATGGAGCGATCGATGAAGCGGTGGCGATGAAGTCGTTGACGCTCCGGAGATGCGTTGGCGGAGTCGGAGAAGAAAGTGGCACGGCGGTGAAGCCGGAGGTGAAGTCGAAGCGAGGCGGCTGGCGGAGTCGATGGCGAAGTCGCGGTTGGCTGACACACGGCCGGGGGACGACGGTGAAGCTCGAAGCGGAGGGCATGAAGTCGGCGGTGTAGATGGTGGCGTAGCTTCGGGCAGCGTAGAAGATGATGGTCGGTGGCGATGTTGATGACGATGACGCGACGCAGAGGGGAGGGAAAGCTCCGAGCGGAGCGAAGAGCACGGAGGCGGAGAAATAGAGAGAGAGAGAGAGAGAGATGGAGAGAGAGATGGAGAGAGAGAGAGTACCTGGACGGGTGGCTCGACGGCGAGTGGCCGGAGCGGAGCAGCGGCTTCGGGGGCGGTGCTGCGACGAGGGGCTCTGCCTCGGATCACGCCGGCGTTGGGCTGTCACCACCAGATGGGAGCAGGACGGATGATGGGGGTCGGGGTCGCCGGGGTTCTTTTATAGAGAGAGAGAGATAAGGGAGCCGGCGGTTGCGGGATTTGTTGAGGTCAACGGGGCGCTGGCGACGAGGCAGGGCAGCGCGGAGATAACGGAGGGCTGGTGCGGAGATGGCGGTGGTGGTTGGCGAGATCCGCGGAGGGGCGGTGCGACAGGGGAAGGAGGCGGCGTGAGGTTGATGGCGAGTTGCGGGCCGTTCGATCGGCCGCTGATCGAACGGCCCAGACTCGGCCACGTGGCACGAAAAGGGCGAGGGGCGAGGCGCACGTGCGGAGCACGTGTTTGGGAGGCATGTGCGACGCACGTGCGTAGGTTTAATTTTAATTTTTTTTTATAAAAACAGAAATATAAAAGGGCCAAAAATAGCTGACACATGGTGGCCTCTAGGGCTTCCACGTGTCAGCTCCAGAAAAATCTGAAAATAAAAGATTTCTAAAATCGATAAAAAATAGCCAATGACCTCAGATCAAAAAAGTTCCTTCACGAAAAATGCTCATCTCGACGAGATCTACAACTTTCATAAAGACATGAAAACTAAATTCGGTCAAATGTAAAAAGTGAATTTTTGGGGTATCCCATGTACATAGAATACCTTGATTTTTAGGTTTTCTAATTTTTTTGTCATTTTTAAACAAGATACAAAAATTGGAAAAAATATAGAAAAATCAAAGATAAATAAAAGACACCTAATTCTAATTTTTTTGGATTTTTATTGATAAAGAAAATATATACATAAAATATAGGTCAAAAGCTGCGAAAATCTACAATGTATAAAAGAGGCCCAAAACCCAACTTTCACATACGAGTTCCGATTCACTTGAACTTGGTCTTGTTTTGAAGGTAATTGAATGTGCATTAGTTCAAAAGTGAATAGGATCAAATCGGACACTGGATGGGGAAGATATGGGGCTTTTAGTCCGAAAATCTTGAAACTAGTGTTTGGGTTTTTGGTCCACTTAACAGGGTTAGTGATTTTTTTTAATTTTTATTTATTCTTGTTAGTGATGTGTACACAGTGGAGGTGGTTTTGGGTTATGTAGTGTTAGCTTGAAGGAGTTAAAAATAGGGGAAGTTAGGCTATTTATAGGTCAACTTTGGCTTGGATTTTTGGCTTCTTATTTTATGCAGAAATTAATGCTAAAATCCAATTCTTATGAAATCATGCATGAATGCTAATTATGCAGAATAAATGCAGAAATGCAGTTGATTTTGAGGGACTTGAGCTTAATTAATGAGACTTAGAGTGGTGAATCCGAGATTCATCAAGTGCTCCATCACAGACCATCCAAAACTACTGTACCTCATGGAAAAGAAGGATGCGAAGGCACACCTTCTTAAGTGGGGTTACTTCTCTAGGAGTTTGACATGGATAATAAAGATAAACTTGGAATGAAAAATGTAGTAGTTGATTACCTTTCCAACTCGAGACTCTTGATGCTTCAGATGATACACTGGTACTAGACCCCTTCCATGATGAGTTGGTTTTTGTTATCGACTCACTCCCGTGGCATACGAATATAGTGAACTATCTTGTCTCCAAGAAATTTCCCAAAGATTGGACCAAGAGCAGCACAGACTAACTCAAATGGGATTCGAGACACTACCATTAGGAGGATCCTATCCTTTTCTTTGGCAGACCGGATTGTGTTGGGAGGATGTATATTCCCCAAGAGGAATACCATAATGTCCTTACTCACTACCATACCATTGTGACATGAGGACACCACTCCAAGAAGAGTACCACATAGAAGGTACTACAGTGTGGCTTACAATGACCGACTCTATTTCACGATGCTCACACCTCTGTGAAGTCGTGTCTAGTATGCCAGCGAATGGGAGGAACCATTGGTTCCAAAGATGAGATGCAAATGAAGCCTGTCATTATTTGTGATATCTTCGACGCTTGGGGCATTGACTTCATGGGACCATTCCCAATTAGACACAAATTCGAGTACATCCTTCTCGTAGAGGATTATTTATCGAGGTAGGTGGATGCTATCCCAACTCGAGTCACAAACAATAGGATTCTCTGTATGTTTGTGAAAGAGCATATTATTTATAGGTTCGCAGTCCCCAAAGTATTGATATCATATGGCGGTAACCATTTTGTAAACAGAGATGTGAAGAAACTTGTGAAAGATTATGACATCGAGCACCGTCTCTCTAGTTCTTAATGCCTACAACCTAATGGTATGGCAGAGGTGTCAAATAGGGAGGTTTTAGATGTTCGTTGGCCCGGACATGAAGTACTGGTCCCAGGTCTTGGACCAAGTCGTTTTGGCCTATAAGATCTTAGAATACACCATTAGGAACATTCCCATGCAGGATGATATTTGGAAAGTCATGTCATTTTCCCGCAGATATAGTGCACATATCAGAATGGACAATTAAGAAGGTCAACTAGAACACATACCTAGGGCAAACACATAGAGATGGATTTGAATGAACTTGTGGAGAACAGAAACCGAGCATACGATAATAGTTTGGTGTACATGGACAAGATTAAGCATTGGCATGATAGACTTATTAGACAAAAGGCCTTTGCTCATGGAAAAAAGGTATAGTTGTTTAATGCAGGGATGAAGATTTTCCAAGGGAAACTCAATTACAAGTGGACTTGCTCGTATCTAGTCTATGCAGTGCATAAAAATGGATGTGTTGATATCTCAGATCTTATAGATGGAGCACAAACATTCCTGGTCAATGAACAACTGCTAAAGCACTTTATCGTATCGAATGAGCAGTTGGTCCATATTGAGGATATTGTTTTCATTCGTAGGATAGATTCAGAAGACACATATAAAGTTGTACATGCTCCCTTGCATCCTTTTTCTCTAGCCATCAGCAACATGACAATGATTCATGATCACTACCTCTTTGTACATTTTTAATATCTCTCGGATCCCTACTCCTATTCTATACTTAGGTTGACCAGAGCCAAGTATATGGGGGATTGATGCATGCCCCTTATATTCATTCATTTATTCCTTCTCCTCTTGACCTCGACCGCGTTGTTTTTGTTATTCTTCTATACTTAGGCTTATCAGAGACTAAGTATAGGGGGGTAGGTCAATTTCTATACTTCTCTTCTTTTCACTTCTTATGCTTAGCATGAGCTATGTCTCTTCCTCACTTTTTGGGCTCTGAGGACATAACACACACTATGTATAAAGAGTATGTGTAATTTAATGTATTTAATAATTAATAAATATAGGATGGGTAACCAATGTAAAAATGCAAAAAGATATGTGTTTGTAAAATATGTAAAATACTTGTAAATTTGTATAATAGATATAATTTATAGAACTTGTATAATCTTGCATAAGTTTGTGGAAATAATACTCTTTTTGTAAAATTATTGTAAATTCATGTAAAATATACTCCCTTTATAAAATTGTTGTAAAATGGGAGATATAACAAATTTTTTTGCCAAATAAAAGATGACTTCTCATTCAATCAATCAATTAAAAACTTGTACTTCATTCATGTGCATCCCCTTTCATCTGCATTTCATTAGCATAACATATGCAAATTGGAAAGTCATCAGGTTCTGAACCGAGTCATGAATAAAAACCGAGGGTGGGCTTGAACAGACCATAATTAACTTATCTTTCAAACGAACTTCACTAAGAAGTAGGATTTTAGAAACAACATGTCATAGACATAATTCTCCAGTTCAGAAGGCAACGTCTAGACTTCGACTCTTAGTTTCTAACTTGATTTGCCTCATTCTGAGTAGACTCTTGGATAGAGAACTAATCTGTACACTACACTACACACTTAGCTTAACTCAGACGAGGTGTTGGAAGACCGCGTATCTTTTTCTTTGTTTGCGTGGACATCTAAATATCAGAGTACCAGGTTGAAATAATGCATCAGAAGAGGGATGGACTTCTAGTACAACTTTTCAAAGACCCCAAAATCTGGGAGGAACTAAAGATTCTTTATCCATCGGGGCACAAAAGATCAATGCCAAGCAACCAAAAATCCTACCAAAAATAAGCCAATTCCACAAGAAGACCAACATCTAATCACAATGGTCCAAGCTTTATTTAGCCTATAGATATAGTTGAAACAACGCTACACTATCCAAGATTTGCAGGAGAGTTGACTACACTGGTCACCCTCCACTTCTTTTCCCTTTCTTATAGACTTATCCCTCCACTAGTTGTGAAGTAGCACATTCCTGACCTTAGAAGGAATTACCTGACTCTCCAAGGACGACTTACTGGAGGAGGAGATTGCATGGTAGTTTGACATCTTGGATGGGAAAAGCTAACACCCTTCACACACCGGAGACAGTTATTGAAAATTTATGTGGGATTCTTTGTGAGGGGGTTGATCTAAGATGACTTGTGAGTAGGATCTGGATAATGAATTGTACAACTTGGAGACTATTGTTCTTAAAATCTTAATTATCATAAGAAGTTGTGCCATAATATTAATCCAAAGGTCGAGTCCAGCTCCACTTTCACCTTTTGTTTGTTACCTTGGTTTGGAACATAATCTCATTTCACTTATGCATTCACTTTAGTTGCTCAGGATGAGCATGGATTAAGTATAGGTGATTGATGAATTTGTGACTTGTCACTCTAAAATATGAAAATAGATCTATGTTCCCAAATAATTAATTACAATTAATCATCTAAATTTCATTTTTATCATTCATGCATGTGTAAATAAGTTCCATATTTCGACATTCATAATCGCTTAAATCAGAAGCGAAAAATACTTCGTAAATTATCACCTGTATATTCTCTTAACTTCCACCATTTTAAAAGTTTTTCACTACTACAAATAAAATCAACTTTGTTATATACACATTATACACATTGCTAACATTAACATCGGAAAAATATCAAAAATACTAACTTGTATAATTGCTCAATAAAACAAAACACTAGTTCGGAGATAAAAAGTGTCAATGTGAGTATCTATCTCATAAATTCTCGTGTTAGCCTCAACCACTTTTGAATTAATGTACATTCAATTATCTACAAATCGATACCAAATTCAAAAGAACTGGTGTTCATATGTAAAACTTGGGTTTTGGGACCTCAATGTATATTGTACATATTGAGTGATTTTGATCTTATTATTTTATGTACAAAAATAACTCTTATTAATTTATTTTCGTTGATTTATGTTTTAATAAAGTGTGCAAAAATCCATATTAAAATTTATCTAAAAATCAAAGAAACTAAATCACTCTAAGTCTGCATGTCTAGTTTGTATATAAGTCCCTTTATTTTATTTATTTATTTATTTTCTTTACCATTATAAAATATCGAAAAATTGAATAATTTAGAAATATTTATTTTAATTTATTTTTAATTTTACCTTATTTAAAAACTGCAAAAAATTCAAAAATCCAAAATACTGCATTTTATATAAATATGATTTCTTTTGGTTTTGATTCCTTCATAAATATTGTAGTTCTCATAGAGATGAACAACTTTCATGAAGATAATTTTTTAATTTGACTTCATTTTGTATTTTATTTTGAATTTCAATTGATTTTTATTTTTGATTTTTCTGGGAGAGACACGTGGTTACTCCTGGAGCCACCATGCGTCACCCTAGTTATATCTTTCTCTACCCTTGATTTGGGTCGTAGGATGAAGGGAGCTTCATCCAACGGCCCAGATTTTTTTCATTTTATTAATAATTAATTAATTAATTAATTTTAATTTAATTTACATGTGGCGTGTAATAGGTTTCTCGATCTCAGCCGATCGAACAACTGAGTACCGGTCATCTTCTCCCCTCCGCCTCTTACGACGGTACCTAACCGTCCTCTACCAACTCTCCTCCGCCATCATAGGCCGCACTCACACACGACACTTCCTTGCTTCTTTCACACGACCGCCTCTTCCTCCACCTTCCTCGATTAACTTGCCCTCACATCGCCCCATCTCGCGCACCCCTAACGACCCATCCTTGAACCCCTGAACATCTCGCCTCTTCCAGATGGTCTGACGTCCTCATCTACATATGATAGAGGGAAAGAGCTGACAATTTGGGCTATTGACAACAACCCAAATAGTTCTTTAGGCGAAGACCTTCTTCTCTAGGTCCGATCTAAAGGAGCTCATTTTCCCTCCGTTGTTGCTCCATCCTTCGACGATAAGCGAAGCTCCTTCGTCGTTGAGAAGTTAAGCCAAGACTAGAACTGAAGTCAAGTTCCTCCACATCACAAGCGACTCGCTACTCGCCCCTAGTTAACCCTTCTCCTCCCTCTTCTTATTCTTCTCCTTGTCCTCCTTCTTATATTCTCTCTTATACTTCTTTCATCCTCTACTCCCCTCCTCTATTACACATTTACATCCTTTGACATCGAAACCTTCATCTTCATTTTCTCACCTTCGCTGGAGCTATAACCGCCAGCTCCTTCGCTACACCTCGCACCATCTCACGTGATCCAGCCTGCAATAGTAGCTCTGCCTTGGCTGATGTTGAGGTCTGCCTTTGTTTTGCTCTACACCATCGAGATACAACTACCGTAAGATCAAGGCCCACAACTTAATCCAATGACACATTGTGCACCACACCATCTCCATCGAGCACCAAGCCTTGGGGAGCATGAAGCAACCAAGGAGTGATATGTGGTGGCTACAGAGCCCATGCCTTAGCCCCAGTCAATGGGTGCACTCGAAGCTCAGTCCGTTCACTAATGAACATGAAAATCAAACTTGCGGTTAAATGATATAGAGATTTGTCTATGTAGAAATAACCGCGAAATCAGATTCGGTTTATCAAACCAAAATTAAAGAAATAGGAGAGAGAGAGAGTGAGAAAGAGCAGCTTCTGCTCTCTTCTATTTCATCTACACTATATTGTATGTCCAGGTAAGTGTGCATGGGTCAAACTCAAGGAGACAGAATATTTAAACATCATTTTTTATGAAAGAAATCAATCTAAACAACTTTACTTTATTCTTGGTCAACAAACTCTGAGAAAGACTCAAAATTCACTAGATCATACAAAAAATAAATCGAAGAAACGAAGCGATAAAAAGCCGCCAAAAATTGCCTAGAAACGTAGCTGGGGTAGTTACGCAACTACTTTGAAAAATTCAAAGAAAAATACGACAAATAAGGGTCCAAAATAACCATACAAGCAAGGGGAAAAATGCAAAGAAACTATATTTGTCTTATTACAAAATGTCCTCGGTCAGGGACTGATTTGAAAAGAAAACAACTTTTATTGCATTTAGGTCCCTATACGGGGACCTAATTGTAATTTTTGGAAAGTGATGGATGAAGGCTTTCTGGATCTAAGAAGAAATTTCTCCACCATTTCAGGTTAAAGGTCGGGATTAGAATTGAAGATGCGATCTGGGCCGTCAGTGATGGACACGTGTCAGAAGCTTGTACGATCTTCGTGTTCTTGGTGTTTTTAAAGTTCTCCGCACGGCTGGCGACGAGGGTTTGTTCGCTGAGTTATTCCCAATGTCCAGCGAGATTCTTGGGACTCCTGCAAGGCTAGGAGGGAGACACCTTCTCCCTCCGAGCTCACCTGCTGTTGAAGAGCTCCAAAGGTGGCTGAAGCTAACAGTTATCCGCCGATGACGATCAGGTTCCAGCTATCTTGGAAGAAATTGCAGTAGCTCGTGATTTGGAATATTCTTTGGATTTTAGAGCTCCAGTTGGGGATTCTTGTGCTCCAGATGGAATATTCATCGCAAACAAAAGTTTTCTTACTCGATTCGCAAGGAATCGACCCCAATTTTAAGGAATTGCAGATTTAATGATTACTTTCCAGAAAATGTCAAACAAATCAAATGCGAAAAAGGGAAAACAATTTGGAATGATTTGATTTGGTATTTGAAGGAGGGGAATGGTATGCATCAAAATATGGTGATTAGGGGACCTAACTACGCGATTAACCTAATGTGGGCACGAGGATCGAGGATTAAAATTGCAAAAGGATGAATGAACTCACCTAGGAATGAAATTGTATGAACCTCGATGGTTGCTCGATGACCAGTGATCACCGGAGCTTGACGCGGTGGTGTGATGCGATGCAAGGCGGTGGATCACCTTGGAACCTTCTTCCGTCAATCAGACTTCCACGTGGGACTAAACTCTGGCCCTGTCACGGTCGGAATGAGGTGGAATGAGATGGTGAAGTAGGGTTGACGGCCAGGGGGATCTGGTTGCTTTGAGCTCAGGAAAAGTTAGTTTGGAATGGGGATCTTTGGGGGTATTTTATAGACGATTGGAGGAAGGTAGTTAGGAGATCAATGATGGGCATGAGAGAGGGTGGTTATAGGAAGAAGATCAAGGGTTTAGAACAGAGGAGGAGGTTAGGAGTTAGCATGTCGAACAAGAGTTGAAACATATTCCGGGTGACCTTCTTGAAGAAGAAGGTCCAAGGTGCTGATACGTGTCAGCACCTAGTTGGCTAGGTTCAAGAAATAACTTAATAATTAAGAAATAAATAGTAAATAAAGGTATTTTAAAAAAGTATAAAAATGAAAGTTGTGTATAAAATAAATTACCTAAGTTACGTTATAATTATTTTTAATAAATAATTATTATTATATGGAATATAAATATTGTAATAATAAATAAGTATAAATAATACATAATAAATAGGTTTTGTATTTTTTAACTTAATAAACTACTAAATAATATATAAGTTTTATATTTTGTTAATGAGATTTTTACCCGGCAGATCCTATAAACTTTGCCAATTACCTCAACGACCTATGAAACTTCATAATTGCCCCTTGACACCGTAAACAAACCAACTCTTACCCCATAAACCTTGGGGTAATCTGTTCTTGGGGTAATTTATAGGGTCGATGAGGTAATTACGTTGTGCAAAAGGTTGTAGAGGTAATGGGCAAAGCTAATAGGGTCTGTCGGGTAAAAATCCCTCTTTTAACTATTGGGTTAATGATGCGACGGGGGCCTGATTTCGGTTAAAGAAATGAAAGTGTTGTCAGTGTAGATAAACGTAAAGAGATCCTAGTCGATCAAACAAAGATCGGTTTTAAAAACCATAGACTTTTATTTAGCCAGGTAAGTGTGTCTGGGTCGAACACAAGGAGGCAGAATAGGGTTATCTTGATTCTTGAGTGAAAAGAATTTTTTATCTTTTTTTTTGAAACAAGTTGATTTTATGTTTTTAGTTGATTTTAGTTTTTTTTTTCAATTTTTATTTAATTTTTCAAAGTGATATTTTTCAAACAATTTACCTACAATATAATATGTAAGAAATATATGAAATATAGGTGATATTATATAATAGGTAAATCGAGCGAGCAACGAGCTCGAAGAAGACTCAAAAACTAGTCAGGACAGAGTCGAAATTTGAGAAATCAAAACACGATGGAAAAGCGACAAAAACATACAAAAATTATTGAAAACCTTGATGAGGTAGTTGTGTAACTACCCTAAAAAATTCTACGAAAAATAGTGTAGAAAATGCGTCCAAAATCTCCTTACAGTACAGGGGTAGAATTGCAAGAAAAACTAATAAAGTTCTGCAGTCAAGTCCACAACCAGGGACTGAATTGTAAGAAAAATAAAATGATTTACATTTAGGTCCCTGCACGGGGACCTAAATGCAAATACTAGAAATGTGGAGAGCTTTCTGGAGATTCTGAAAACCGGTGAGGTTTATGTTGCAAAATACCCATCGATTCACGTTGAACGGCGGAGATTAGATGAAGCAGTTGTGATCTGATGCTCCCAAGCGCGCCACATGTCGCAAGACTGCATGTCAGGTGTTCTTGGATTTCTTCAGGCGGTTGAGCAGATGTCGAAGACCTCCTCTTCTGTGGGAAATGACTGATGAAAGTGGCGGTTCCGCTACTCTGCTCCTGTAGCGAACTTTGTTGCTTCTTCTTTGATGATGGTTTGCGTGATGATTAAAGTCTCCTGATTCCTTGCATTTGCTCCAGATGCAAGCTTGATCTGCAAATTACAAATTCATGTGCTCGATTTGCAAGAAATCGGCTGATGCATTAAGGATTGCGAGATCAAAAAATAGTTTTTCCAGAATACATGAAACATGCGTGTGAATGGCAATGAAATGATGCGTGATTTGATTTGATTTTGAACGAATGAAAGATGTGATTTGGTATGGCATCTAAGAAGGATGCTTAGGCTTGCTAATGATGTAACTAACTCAACTAATGGATGCACGAAGATCGATAAAGAAATGGTGTAAATGGATGAATAGATCTGGGAAAGTAAAGGTGTATTACGTCTGGTGATTGCTCGATGGCCGATCTTTGTCGGAGCTCCACGCACGCTAGGCGGCGATACAAGACAAGGATGACGCCTTGGAACCTCCTCCGATCACCCTCCTTCCACGCGAGCCAAAGATGAGGAGTTGTCACCTCCTTGGATGGGCGGAATCGAGGGAGGAAGCTTGGTGTTCGGCCATTGGAACTGGGTTCTAGATGGTTAGGAAAAGTTAGTTGCAATCTGCGAACTTTGAGGATATTTATAGAGAGATTTCATGATCTTCAAGTTTAATCCAAGGGTGGCCGAGTGAGGTGGTTGTTAGGAGAATAGATTCAAGGGTTTGGATCACCTAAAGATGTTATAGAATGCGTGGGAAAAATTGGTGAAGAAGGTCGGTTGGAATAGAAGTTGTACCAGCTTCTCCGAGAAGATGCACCAGGTGCTAACACGTGTAAGCACCTGAGTGGCCAGATGCATAAATTACTTGGAAATTCAATAATAAATATGAAATAACGTTATTTTACTTAGGTATAAAAATAAGAAATGTAAATAATTTAATTATCTAAATTATAGAATAATTACTTTTTATAAATAATAATTAAAATACGAAATATAAATATTATATTAATAAATAGGTATAGATAAATTTGGTTTTGGTTTTTTAATTTAATAAATAAATAATTAAATATTAATTTTGTATTTTAGTAATTATTAGAATAATAAATAAAGGTTGTGTGAATTTTTATGGATTTTAATAAATTAGTTTCCATATATTAATAAATATAGGTATAAGTTAACCACTTCATTTTTATCTATAAATTCGGGTTTTGGATTTTATTAAAATAATAAATAAGCTCCAAAAATTCAGAAATAAATTATGATGAAAATACAATATCATGAAAATAATTTAAAATTATAAAATTAATAAAATTATAAATAATGTGTTCTACATAAAATAAATATCCCAGAAACCCAGTTGTCATTAGGTCCCAAAATCGATTTTTTGCAAATGGACTCCGAATTCAATGAAACCACCTCTATTAATTAGAGAATATTATTTCACGAACTTTAAAGGTGAGTAGAGTGAAATTGAAGTTCGTTTGAAGAAGTTATAATGTTCGGAAGTTGAGAATTTGATAAATTAAAAATTGGATTTCTTGGTATATGTACAATATAATATTTTTAACTTATTTTATATATATTTTTAGCAAAAATTAGGAAAAGAGTTTGATGAAAAATATGTATATGTATTAATTAAAAATCAATGAAGTTTTATATTTATTTGATAAATAGTGAACAATGTGTGAAGTGTGTCTTAATTTGTTTTTATGGTTTTCTTTCCTTATCTCCCCCTACTTATTGGATTGTCGACCAATCCATGCTGACTTGGTCTCGAGGGTTAGGTTATAAATATACCTTGCAGTTATATTTATATCTATAAGTCATATTGTGTATATATATATACATATTTACAATCTGCCTTATTTTATTTTCTTATTCTTTATTTATTTACATGTTTTTGATGCTTAAAAGTGTATTTTTATTCATGAAAGAAATTTGAGTAAAAGATGGAAATTAATGTATATTTACATGTATTTGTTAAGGGTTTTAAGAGAAAATGCGATAAAAAAGTTAATAAATCATGGATTCATCAACCTCCTATACTTAAACTTTGTTAGTCCCTTAGCAAACACTTATTTGAAAAAGTAAGTGAAAAAGAAAGAAAGTTATAATGAATTTATTTTCCGAAACCAATTCATGAGAACAGACAAAGGACAGAGCTCGATCGGACCTTAAACAAGCATTTTGTCGAATCCTTAACTAGGATTAGGATTTTATCCTCAACAGTCCTCAAGTTCCACAAATCCTTATTCAAGATCACTTCATCAGATAGTTCATACTCACTTATTCATATCGCAGACTCTATCATCCTTGAAGTCAATTTGTACAGTGTGTAAATTGATTTAGCTCTTCCTGCTTAAAGAAACGAAGAAACCGTCCATCCCGGCTATACACTTCTATTGCTTCCTCATCCAGCTACTCTTTCCTCGGGGAGGGAGGTATTCCCTTCTGAGGTCAGTTCGTGCTATGTCCACAATCGAGTATAGAGAGAAAGTGGAAGAATGAGAAAAGAATTGGAGTACGACCAGTGTAGACGCATCTCCTTGTGAAGCTCAACCGGTGTAGCTAAGTCTCCACTAAGATGTGCAGGCATTTTTGGTGGAAGCTTGGACCATTGTGGTCGTATTTGTATTTGGTGGCTTCTTCTTTGATTTGACTTTGTAATTTACATGCACTGCATTCATCTTTTTGTGCCTTGACAAATATAGCATCTTTTTTTCTATCCCTTTTTTGAGGTCTTAGAAAAGATTGTGTCAGCAGATCCTTCCCTCATCCGAAGCGACTATCGCAACCCCAATCTCTCCCATCTTTAGACGTCAATGCTGCAAAGACATGGATAGAAACACACTACCGAGATATACTGCCATTTGCAACTTCATGCAAGTCGAGCTAAGTGCAGAGTGCATGTGTTCAAGATTGGTTCACTGGTATAGAGTTGTACAGATGACACCAAATGGTCTACTTAAGCGCATATGAATTGATTTCCCAAATATGGTCTTATGGAATCGAAAGATTTTAAGTCTCAAGACCTGAAGATTCTAAATTCCAGATCCTAACTAGGCTCCTTACAACAAAAGTTAAAGGCCATGATCAAGCTCCATCCATTAGACTAGACTCAATCCTTAGTTCCAGAAATCAAACTTATTCTGAAAAATGCGAATGCAAATGCAACCATGTTTTTGTGAAGTATATTTTCTGAATTTTACTCATTTTTATGAATTTTAAGGCTTTTGTAGTTTTATGACTTTTAGGACTTTTTATTTGTATGGAATTTATGATTTTTATTAAGAAGTTTTTGTACATGAATTTTACAAGATATATTTTATTCTAGTTAAACATCTAATGTTTTTTTACAGATTTTATCTACAAAGAATTTTAAAAGGATTAAATGATTTTTACACATGTTTTAATAGATAGGATTTTAAATAAGTATTATATAAATTTTAAATACATATTTTAATTACAGATTTAAATATAGATTTTAGACATATTTTATTTCTTTACAAGGATTTTATAAGTAATAAATAAATGTATAAATTGATTTTAAATTAACCCTCACCTACTTTTTATGGATTTTATAGATAAAGAAAATACATAAAAGTACGAGTTATGGACAAAAGTATATATACAATATATACGCACCCCCTATAATTAGCTTGTCCTATGTCCTAATAGCATCAAAAGAGAAAAAGGAGGACATAACTCGTGCTAAGTAAAAATGGGTGAAAAAGAATAGAGAGTACAAGTCAGTCAACCCCCTATACTTACGATCAAGTCATCGTAAGTATAACGGAAGAGCAAAAACGAGGTGACTGAGTAAATAGAATATACAACGAAGGAACAAAAGGAATAAAGAAAACGAAATCATCGAAATCACTCGGTCCCCCCTATACTTAGGATAAGGCATCCTAAGTATTAGAAAAGAGTGTAGCCAAAATCGGAGACCAGTGATTTGTGAAAAGGAAAGGATATACAAAAGAATCAGAAGAAAATATAAAACACGAATCAAACAATAATCAGTACCCCCTATACTTAGGATCTGGTATCCTAAGCATAGAAGACGAGCAAAAATGGGGACGATTGTGGTCTACGAAGAATATACAAGTGTTGCGGTTCTCCAGAAATTGAATGACTCAAAACTCTTTATACAGGATGAGATGAAGTGAAAGAATGATCACGAGTCCTGTACACAATAGATCACTTCAACCAGGATCATACCGAATTTTCTGCTTTTTATGTGCGTATTGATCCTTGGTTGAAAAAGTAGAGCCTCCTTTGTAAGTGAACTCTGTACGTGGCATAGCTCACTTTTCTGAAATATGCGTCTCTGGAGTCAGACTACAGAAGGTGTCTATATTTGTAAGCATCACACAAACCGACTCTCTACACTGAATAGTCTGAATAATCTTTGAAATGTAATCAATTGACTCTCGTGCTGTAATATGTGTACTCTCAATTTGCGGCACTGCGATGTCTACTGCAAGTGACTGCTCATCTGAATCTAATATGAAATCTGTCTCTATATGTGAACAATCATCTGAAGCACTAGGTACAAGGTGATCTACCATATCCTCGTGTAGGATATCGTGGGTATCAAAATAAACACTCTCAAGATCAAGAAACTGTGTCCCATCTATGTGTTGGCAATCTTCTGCAAGACTGGTGTCCTCAGAAGTAAACGACAATACTAATCTTGGACTGCTACATCCTCTCTCCATATCAATGTGTATCTCTCCATCGTCTGTGCAGAATGATACTCTCCCAACATCATAATCGAAGAGTGCTCTAGCCGTCTGCAAAAAGGGCCTCCTGAGAATGATTGGAGCAAGGTGTAACTGTGTAGGGCACGTCATGTCTAGGACATTAAAGTCCACTGGAAACTGCAAGCCCTGAAAGGTTACAATAAAATTCCTCAGCACACCTCTAGTTCTCTTCACAGATCGATCTACAAACTGAAGTATCGCTCGTGATTTGTAGAGAGGACCTAGCTTGAGTGTATCAAGCAAAGAGGATGGAAGTAAATTGATCGAGGAACAATTATCTAAGAGAATATGATGGAATGTAGCGTCTTCAATCTGACAAGTGACATAATGAGCTCCAGAATCTTTCTTCTTCATGGATACCTTGTTCCGAATCACACACGAAGTTGCCTTGGTCAATATATGCTTCTCAACTCATGATCTCTTTTTCCTACGTATAGTGCATTTGTTCCTCAACTGATTCTTGAGCGTAGGAAAATGATCCAAGGCATCGTGAAGCAGGATCTTCAAAAAGATGTTATCTTTCAGTAACCTTTCTGTCTCTGGAGTCACAACATTCTTTTTGTTATTTTTATTTCCTTTTCCAAACAAAGCATCGAGAAAAGGAACAATATTAGGAATACGAAAATCAGACTTTTTATTATTTTTCGGAATCGGTTTGTACATCGAGAGTTTCAGAATTATGTACAAAACTCTCTAAAATAGGAGAAGACATATTTTTGTCGGGAGTATCTCCATGGTCTGGCGTGATATTATTGTCTGACTCGCCGGTGTCCATGTCAACTGTATCGGCATCACACCCTTCTCTCTTATCTTCAATGTGGTCCTCATCATAGTGTTGATTCTTCTCCTCAACATCAGTATCTAGTTGTTCTTGGATTTGTTCTTGCTCCTAATCAAGTGCCCTCTCCTCTACTTCAGCAGGTGCTCGTGGTGATCTAACGCTCATGAGACGAATGAAGTTAGATAAAAATTCAAGAAACAAGATCATACCTGTAGTGTTGTCTACTTGATCTGGATGTCTCCTCTTGTTATTCAGATTCATCTGAGGCTGGGCTGGGAGAGTGGTCTTCGGTGCAGTTAACTCGTCTAGACGACGGTTAACTTGCTCCATCTTTGTCTTATGTACAATCTGGAGCGTACTCAGCATGTCCATGATTTCATTTAGTGCATGGGCCTGTGAAGACATCTCATATTCGGTGTGGTGGCCCTGGCTCTCTATTCTCTCCTGCCTTGACGTGTATTGTTGTGAGGTGGAAGGCTGAGAGGATTTCTACAGTGTAAAGGAAGACTGCTACTGCTGCTGATAGTGATATGACTGTGAATGGTGAGCAGGATATTGGTAAGAGTGCGGTCTCTGATAAGCATGCTGGTGAGACTGCTGCTGCATGAAATTCTGTCGGTGCTGAAAGTGTGGACGCCCATGCTGCGGTTGGCTGTACTACTACTGCTAATGATGAGGTATACTTGGATGCTGAATCAGAGTATACCAAATTCTATTGATCTCAAGAGTGGCTTGAGGTTCAACATCCATGTCTACGGCACTGGTGATCTGGTCGGGATTGGCATGAAACTAATCCTCATGCCAACCAATCTGTGGAGTCTCGGGCTCGCTCTGTACAAAATGAATCTGTCGGGTGGGTGGAACGGGTAAGGTCCTCCGTGCAAGTTGTGTGGTCGAAGAAGATTGGGCCTAGTGGTACTGAAGTTGGAGCTCTGTAACCTTCTTCATAAGATCACTCAGCTGCTGAGGCAGAGTTGAGAGTTTCTCCAACTCTCGTATCGGCTGTAAGTCCTGAACATGTTTCTGAATCACATCCACCAACGTTAATTTCTCACTAATGAAGCCCATGTTGGTGTTGGATTCAGATTCCACCTTATGATGCTCTCGGTGATGTGGTGGCTGAGGGGCTTTCTGAAATGCCCGAGTAGAGTCGACGACTCTTGTGTTCTCTGCCATCCCTTCGAAGATGGACCAGACTGTCTCGGCATCCTTATTCAAATAGCTACCACAACATGCGACACTCACTAGCCCCTAAATGTCCAGCTGGAGTCTTCAAAAATAGTTCTGTACTAGCACCTTCAGTGGTATCTCATGATGTGGGCATCTCTCCATAAGATCTTTGAATCTATCCCATGCATCATGGAAAGATTCATTCGTAAGCAGCGTAAAATTGGAGATCTGACTCCTCACCATGTTTAGCGTCCCCAGAGGAAAATATTTACGCAGGAATGTGGACTTCAGATCATCCCATGCAGAAACTTCCCTTCCAATGTGGCTCAACCGATAAAGTGTCTTATCAGCTAAGGCAACAGGAAAGGCTTTGAGGCGAACAACCTCCTGCGTAAAACCTGGATAACTATCCGTACCACAAATCATCTCAAATTGTTACAAAAAGGCAAACAGCTCCTCTGTAGCATTCTCGTAAAACATGGGAAGCAATGAGATGAAGGATGGCCTCAATTCGTATGGCCCTTGATTTGACGGTAGCCGAATACAATGATGGAGAGTTCTCACGCCCGGGTCATACTCATCTCGTAACGTTGCGGGAACCACTGCAGGAGGTAAAGGGTTCTCGGCCCCTGCTCGCAATGCGGCTATCTCAGCTCGCAACTCATTCTGAGTTCTAAACTGTTCTCAGATCTGTAAATTCATTTGTTGTAATGTATCAAGAATTCCTGTTGTTATATCTACGGCTGAATATCGTCTTCCATCATGGTGCTCCTCTGCTGGTCCTTTACCACGAGCCATGTGTCACAGATCTGCTGTGAAGGAAAAAGTCTCGTAAGAACTCAGTGAAAATTCATCTGGATATGATGATGTATGGAGACAAGGGTCTGCCTAAATAGTCTTGCCAGGAGGCGAGGGAGTCTGGGTCTGACTCTCCTCGAGATTAAATGGGACCAACCCGGGAAGAGTGTCATCTCGAGCTTGTGAAGACATACGACGGACGGTGGACGGTCGAGAGATCACGGAGTCTGAGCAAAAAAGCCGTCGAGTCATCATCTTCGATGCCAAGAGAATGATCGGGAGAGCACGATTGTCGATTCAAGAAAGATGGGAAAATGTGAAAAGCCGCAGTAACTCACACCCCACAAACAAACACAAAGCAAACCCCATTTTCACCAACACAACCTGATGATGACCGTAAGAGTTCGTTCTTTTATCTTGTTGGTTTTAAGATTGTATTAGAAAACAAATATAATAGCGGTTACGCGAGCTAATAGGTGCCCGATGTTTTCCCCGAAACACTGGACCGAGTCTTTACAAAAAACCATATGCTCTCAGCCAGTATGGGAGTAAGTATGGACCGTTTCGGGCTACCCGTGTTACTTGAGGATGGAGCCTTACGCAGTGTCCTCTAAACCTCCCACTCTGCTAAGTAAACCCGACCCGTTTCTGCCTACCCGAGCGTACCCACTGAAAAGCAGTGATTAGGTTCATAGACTAAGTAGTATTTCATGAGAAATACAAGTTTGTGGCTCTAACCTTATGGGTCGTCTCTCACTCGCGCAATCTCAGAAAAAAAATGTGGGGATTACTCTCCCAAGTCAATTGAGTCTTTACATTTTTTTAGATCAGATACGGTAGCAGTCTCGACTTTATTTTTGAGGTTTTATATTTTTTTGGGTTTTTTCAGACAAACATCTACCGGGTGTCTTTATTTATTTTTATAAAAATCCTAAAATCATGCACCTAGGTAGCTAGTCCTAAGACTAACTACGGAATTGCAATCAGATATAAAAAAATCCTAAGCAAGCACCTAGCCTCGAGAAAAAAGCCGCGGAAAAACTGTCGATGCGAGAAAACCATGGTGGGTGCCCTGATCCCCCGAATACACGGTACTAGGCGAATCAGACCCTGAAAGAAAATGGGAGGGAAGGTACAAGTCGGGATACCCTTAGGGGGGCCCCTTTCTACGAAAACAAAAACACGGGCAAGTGCACCCTTTTTTTATACAAGAAGAAAAAGAAAATTACAACATACACCCTAACTCATATTGCCTTCTGCAATCGAGAAACTCGGCCTCTACACTTTCAACTGTCTTGCAGCTTTTGAAAAAAAAATCGGCTGAACCTGCAGGCCCTACAAGAGTTGGTTAAGGAACAACACAAGAAAACACTCAAAAAACCGTAACAAGACCGTTAAACGAAACATGATAAAACCGTAAAACCGAAGTAAAAAATCGTAAATAAAAAATCGAATGAAAAATAAATGTCAAAAGCCGTAAAAAAACAAACAAATCGCAAGAAAAAGTCAAAAATCAAAATAACTCTAACGCCTCCCCGGCAACGGCGCCATTTTGATGCGACTGCGGACTGATTGTGGTTAAAGAAATAAATGTGTTGTCGGTGTAGATAAACTCAAAGAGATCCTAGTCGATCAAACAAAGATCGGTTTTAAAAACCATACTCTTTTATTTAGCCAGGTAAGTGTGCCTGGGTCGAACACAAGGAGGCAGAATAGGGTTATCTTGATTCTTAAGTGAAAAAGATTTTTTATCTTTTCTTTTCAAAACAAGTTGATTTTATGTTTTTATTCGGTTTTAGTTTTTTTCAAATTTTATTTAATTTTTCAAAGTGATATTTTCAAACAATTTACCTACAATATAATATGTGAGAAATATGTGAAATATAGGTGATATTATATAATAGGTAAATCGAGCGAGCAACGAGCTCAAAGAAGACTCAAAAACAAGTCAAGACGGAGTCGAAATTCGACAAATCAAAACACGATGAAAAAGCGATAAAAACATACAAAAATTTCTTAAAACCTCGTTGGGGTAGTTGTGTAACTACCCTAAAAAATTCTAGGAAAAATAGCGTAGAAAATGCATCCAATATCTCCTTACAGTATAGTGGTAGAAATGCATGAAAAACTAATACAGTTCTTCAGTTAAGTCCACGGCCAGGGACTTAATTGTAAGGATAATAAAATGATTAACATTTAGGTCCCCGCACGGGGACCTAAATGCAAATATTGGAAACGTGGAGAGCTTTCTAGAGATTCTGAAAACCGGTGGGGTTTATATTGCAAAATCCCCACCGATTCATGTTGAACGACGGAGATTAGATGAAGCAGTTGTGATCTGATGCTCCCAAGCGTGCCATGTGTCGCAAGACTGTACGTCGGGCGTTCTTGGAGTTCTTCAGGCGGTTGTGCTGCTGTCGAAGACATCCTCTTCTTTGAATTTTAACTGGTGACCAAAGCCTTGCTTGGGCCTCCGGCGGGGCCAGAGGGGTGGCTCCTCCACCCCTCGAGCTCGCCCGTTGTAGGGGTTGCTCGGAGATGATCTCGAACGGTGGGAAATAAATGATGAAAGTTGCAGTTCCACTGCTCTGCTCTTAGAGCAAAGTTTGTTGCTTCTTCTTTGATGATGGTTTGCGTGATGATTAAAGGGTTCTGATTCCTCACATTTGTCCAGATGCAAGCTAGATCTGCAAATTACAAATTCATGTGCTCGATTTACAAGAAATCAGCCGATGGATTAAGGATGGTGAGATCAAAAATAGTGTTTCCAGAATACATGAAACATGCGTGTGAATGGCAATGAAATGAGGCGCGATTTGATTTGATTTTGAAACGAATGAAAGCTGTGATTTGGTATGGCGTCTAAGAAGGATGCTTAGGATTGCTAATGACGTAACTAACTCAACTAATGGATGCACAAAGATCGAGAAAGAAATGGTGAAAATGGATGAATAGATCTGGGAAAGTAAAGGTGTATTAACTCTGGTGATTGCTCGACGGTCCATCTTTGCCGGAGCTCCACGCATGCTAGGCGGCGATACAAGATGAGGATGATGCCTTGGAAACTCCTCTGATCACCCTCCTTCGACGCGAGCCAAAGACGAGGAGCTGTCACCTCGTTGGATGACCGGAATCGAGGGAGGAAGCTTGGTGGTCGGCCACTTGAACTGGGTTCTAGGTTGTTAGGAAAAGTTAGTTGCAATCCACGAACATTGAGGATATTTATGGAGAGGTTTCGTGATCTTTAAGTTTAATCCAAGGTTGGCTGAGTGAGGTGGTTGTTAGGAGAATAGATTCAAGGGTTTGGATCGCCTGAAGAGGTTATAGAATGCGTGGGAAAAATTGGTGAAGAAGGCAGGTCGGAACAGAAGCTGTACCAGCTTCTTGGAGAAGATGCACCAGGTGCTGACACGTGTCAGCACCTTAGTGGCCAGATGCATAAATTACTTAGAAATTTGATAATAAATATTAAATAATGTTTTTTTAATTTGGTATAAAAACAAGAAATGTAAATAATTTTATTATTTGAATTATAGAATAATTACTTTTTATAAATAAAAATTATAATACGAAATATAAATATTATATTAATAAATATGTATAGATAAATAGGTTTTGGTTATTTAATTTAATAAATAAATAAAATTTGTGTGAAATTTTATGGATTTTAATAAATTAGTTTACATTTATTAATAAATACTGTTATAAGTTAACCAGTTCATTTTTATCTATAAATTAGGGTTTTGGATTTTATTAAAATAATAGATAAGCTCCTGAAATTCTAAAATAAATTATGATGAAAATACAATATCTTGAAAATAATTAGAAATTATAAAATTTATAAAAATTATAAATAATGTGTTCTACATAAAATAAATAACCCAGAAACTCCATGTAACCACTCTATTAATTAGAGAATATTATTTCATGAACTTTAAAGGTGAGTAGAGTGAAATTGGAGTTCGTATGAAGAAGTTATGATGTTCGGATGTTGAGAATTTGACAACTTAAAAGTAGGATTTCTTGGTATATGTATAATATAATATTTTTAACTTATTTTATATTTTTATATATATTTCTAGCAAAAATTATGAAAAGAATTTGATGAAAAATATGTACATATAAATTAATTAAAAATCAATGAAGTTTTATATTTATTTGATAAATAGTGAACAATGTGTGAAGTCTGTCTTAATTTATTTTTATTGTTTTCTTTCCTTATCTCCCCCTACTTATTGGTTTGTCGACCAATCCATGCTAACTTGGTCTCGGGGGTTAGGTTATAAATATATCTTGCAGTTATATTTATATTTATAAGTCATATTGTATATATATATATACATATTTACAATCTGCCTTATTTTCTTTTCTTTATTCTTTATTTATTTACATGTTTTTGATGTTTAAAACTGTATTTTTATTCATGAAAGAAATTTGAATAAAAGATGAAAATTAGTGTATATTTACTTGTATTTGTTAAGGGTTTTAAGACAAAATGCGACAGAGAAGTTAATGAATATTGGATTCATTAGTTAATAAATAGAGCATGTACGAATTTTTTTGGATTTTAATAAATTAATTTTATATATTAATAAATAGATATATAAAATATATAGTTGAGTTATACATATAAATTAGCATTTTTTATTTATTTAAAATAATTAATAATCTTCAAAAAAATATGAAATAAATTAGGGTTAAAATTCAAGATCAAGAAAATAATTAGAAGTATAAAATCTTTAAAATAATAAATAATGTGTCTTAAATTTATGATGTTTGTGTGAAATTGAAGTTCGTGTGAAAAAGTTATGATGTTCGGAAGTTGGGATTTAACAATTTGCAAGCTGGATTTCATGACATATATACAAGATAATATTTTTAACTTATTTTTATATTTTTCTATACATTTTTAGAAATAATTAAGAGAAGAGTTTGGTGAAAAATAATTTAATATAAATTAATTAAAAATCTTTAAAGTTTTGCAATTTATTAAATAATCAATGGAGAATGTCTGAGATGTACAATTAATTATTTTATTTGTTTTCTTCTTTTTCTCCCCCTACTTATTTATTTTCGGCCAATCCATGCTGACTTGGTCTTGGGGTTTAGGTTATAAATATACCTTTTAGCTTATATTTATTTTTACAAGTCATATTGTACATATATACATATCTACAATTTTCTTTATTTTTTTTCATTTATTTATTTACATGATTTTAATGCATAAAAGAGCATTTTTATATGACTATGTTTTTGTTAAAAAGTGTAATTTAATGAATATTTACAAGTCTTTGTTAAGGGTTTTAAGACAAAATGCAGACATGATGTTAATGAATCATAGATTTATCAACCCCCTATACTTAAACTTTGCAAGTCCCTTAGAAAACACTTATCTGAAAAATAAGGAAAAAGAAAGTTAGAATGAATTTGTTTTCCTAAACCAACTATTGAGAATAGACAAAGGACAGAGCTCGATCAGGCCCGTAACAAGCATTTTGTCGGAGCCTTAACTAGGAATAGAATTTTATCCTCAATAGCCCTCAAGTTACACAAATCATGTTTATGTTCAGCTCAACAACCAGTTCAGATCCACTCATTCATATCACAAACTTTGTCAACCTTGAAATCAATCTTTACAGCGTGTGAATTATTATAGCGATTCCCACTTTGAATGAAGCGAATAAACCACCCATCCCAGCCATACACTCCTATTGGTTCCTCGCCTAGTTACTCTTTCCTTAGGGAGGGAGGTATTCCCTTCTGAAGTGAGTTTGTGCTATGTCCACAATCGAATATAGAGAGAAAGTAGAAGAATGAGAAAAGAACTGGAGTGCGACCAGTGTAGTCGCATCTCCTTGTGAAGCCCAGCCGTTGTAGTTAAGTCTCCACTAAGATGTGCAGGCTTTTTGATGGAAGCCCGGACCATTGTGGTCATATTTGTATTTGGTAGCTTTTTCTTTGAATTGGCTTTGTAATGTTGCTTGCACTGCATTCATCTCTTTCTGCATCGACGGATATAACATCTTTTCATTCCATCCATTTTTTGAGGTCTTGGAAAAATTGTGTCAGCAGATCCTTCCCACATCCGAAGCGACTATCACAACCCCAAGCTCTCTCGTCTTTAGACGTCAATGCCACAAGACAAGGACATAAATGCACTACCAAGATGGATTGCCCTTCGCAGCCCCATGCAAGTCGAGCTAAGTGCAAATTGCATGTGTCCAAAATTGGTTCACTAATGAAGAGTTAACAGATGACACCAAATGTTCTACTTAGGCACTTTTCGAGTTGACTTCCTGAACATGGTCTCATGGAACCTAAAGATTTAAGTCAAAGACCTCAAGAGCCAAATTCCAATTCCTATCCAGGCTCCTTACAATGAAAGTTAAAGGCTGTAATCAAGCTCCATCCTTCAGACTTTTCCCAATCTTTAGTTCTAGAAATCAAACTTATTTAAAATACTAATCCAAATGCAACCATGTTTTTGTGAAGTTAATTTTCCGGATTTTACTCATTTTATAGATTTTAAGGATTTTGTAATTTTTTATTGATTTTAGCCTTTATAATTTTTATGGATTTTGTGATTTTTATATACAAATTTATGTACAAGAATTTTACAAAATAAATTACCCATATTTTATTTGGATTAATAACTATGGATTTTACTAATTTTATATACAAGATATTTTACAAGGATTACATGAATTTTAAACATATTTTAATATATGATTTTAAATAATTGTTATACATATTTTAAATACACGATACAAATTAAGGATTTTAAATAAGGATTTTAAAAATATTTTACTTCTTTTCATGAATTTTATTAATAATTTAATTAAATAGGTGGATTTTAACTTACCCTCACCCAATTTTCATGGATTTTATAGATATATAAAATACATAAAAGTATAAGTTATGGACAAAAGTATATAATGCACACCCCCTATTCTTAGCATGTGCTATGTCCTCATAACATCAAAAGAGAAAAAGGAGGGCATAACTCATACTAAGTAAAAGTGGATGAAAAAGAATAAGTTATGTGAAGTCAGTCGACCCCCCTATACTTACGATCAGGTCATCTTAAGTACAGTGGAACAAAAATGAGGAAAGAGGGAAGAGAATATACAACCAAAAGAACAAAAGGAGAACGAAAAACGAAATCATCGAAATCACTCGGTCCTCCCTATACTTAGGATAAGGCATCCTAAGTATAGAAAATAGTGTCGCCGAAAATTAGGGACCAATTATTAGAGTAAAAGAAATTGTATACAAAAGAAAAGTAAAAAGAACAAAAATCGAAAACGAGAATCGACAGGCAATCATTTCCGCATGTACTTAGGTTATTGTATCCTAAGAATAGAAGATGAACAAAAAATGGGGACCATTGTGATCTACGAAGAATATACAGGTGTACTCCAGAAAATCGAATGGCTTCACAGGTCTCTGTACAGGATTCAATGAAGTGGAAGAGTAGTCATACATCATGTACAAAGTATATCACTTCAACTCAGGCTAGATGATCAGTAGTCTCCATGAAGTGCTTTTGCATCTGCTCATTCATTGTAAATGGTTCTGCATCAAGTAATACATCTGATATAGATATACTACCATTGTCGTGCACCGTCCTGACTATGTACGGTCCTTCCCACTTGCTCTTCAATTTGCCATGAAAAATTCTCAACTGTGCATTAACCAACCAAACTTTCTGCCCAAAAACAAAGATCTTTTGTCAGATATGTTTATCATGCCATCGCTTCACTTTGTCCTTGTAAATGAGGGTGTTCTTGTATGCCTGATTTCGAATCTCTACAAGCTCATTCAGATCAAACTATCTCTTGGCTCCTGCTTTCTGAAGCTCTAATGAAATTTCTCTGATAGCCCATTCAGATTTGTATGTGATCTCTATGGGCAAATGACAAGGCTTTCCGTAAATTAATTTGAACTGTGAATTATCTCAGGGAGTCTTATATGCAGTACGATATACCCAAAGAACTTGGTCTAGAAGCTGTGACCAGTTCTTCCTGTCTGGTCGTACTAATTTTTAGAGAATGGATTTCACCTCCGTATTTTAAACTTCAGCCATGCCATTCATTTGTGGGTGGTAAGGAGAAGCTACTATGTGATCAATGGCATAGCTCTTTACTAGCTTTTTCACCTACTTATTAATAAAATAGCTACCCTCATTTGAAATGAGAATACGTGGAATACCGAACTGCGAAATAATATGTTCCCTCAGGAACTTGCACACTATCTTGTTGTCAGCAGTTCTTGTAGGTATAGCCTCCACCCATCTGCTAACATAATCTACAGCAAGAAGTATGTACTTAAAGCCGTTGGTTGAGGGAAATGGTCCCATAAGATCTATACCCCATGCGTCAAAGATCTCGCAAATGATAACGGGTCTCGTAGGCATGGCATCTCGAGAACCAATTGTCCCTATGACTCTCTAACAGTCTGGGAAACTCTTCACGAATGTGCAAGCATCTCTAGTAAGAGTCGGACACCAAAACCCGCTCTGACGTACCTTCTGCACTGTCCTCTTCCCCGAGTGATGTCCTCCTGCCTCTGAGGAATGGAGCAGAGTGAGGACACTATTATATTCTTTATGAGGAATACATTGCATGTAGAAGCAATCCAGTCCTTCACGAAAAAGAATCGGATCCTCCTAATGGTAGTATCGTGGCTCGGATACTAGCCTGTCGACTTGATCTTTCGGCCAACCTTGTGGACTCTTCTGTGTAACCAGAAATTTCACTATGTCTGCATACCAGAGAAGTTCAGTAACTGTAAAGATGCTTTCGTCTGGAAATCTCTCCACAATCTCCGATGTGTAATAATCCGAAGGCTGCTCTATCTATAATCGGGAGAGATGATCAGCTACAACGTTCTTTACCCCAGGCTTGTCTCTAATATCTAAATCAAATTCCTGTAGTAAGATAATCCATCTAAGAAGGCATGACTTAGCATCCTTCTCTTCCATTAAAAATCGGATAGTATACACTATGATTTTAGAGCCAACAAGATAAGATCTGAATTTATCTATAGCAAACACCACTACCAAAATCTCTTTCTCTGTTAATGTGTAATTGCGTTGTGCATCATCTAGAGTGCGGCTAGCATAATGGATGGTAATTGGAAGTCCGTTACCCTGCTGTCCTAATACAACCCCAACTGCAAAATCTAAAGCATATGTCATGATCTCAAAGGGCAGAGACCAATAAGGCGGTTGTAGGACAAAAGCACTGATGATCATTTCTTTTAAAGTGAGGAAGGAATGAAGACATTTGTCATCTAACAAGAACTCAATGTCTTTACCTAAAAGTTCAGTTAATGGTCGGGTCATATTGGAGAAGTCCTTAATAACTCATTGGTAAAAGACGACATGCTCCAGAAAAGACCATAACTGCTTTGCATTGGATGGTGGATCGAGCAATTTGATGACATCCACCTTAGCAGCGTCAACCTCCATGCCTTGCTTGGAGATGACGTGCCCCAACACGATCCCGTTTATAACGGTAAAATGGCTCTTTTCCCAAGACAGAATGAGATCGACCTCACAACACTTCTAAAGAACATGGTCCAGGTATGCTAAACAATCGACACAGGACTCACCATAGATCGAAAAATCATCCATAAAGACCTTGTGAAAATCACCGACCATGTTCACAAAAATAGCAAGCATGCACCTCTGGAATGTAGCGGGGGCATTGCACAATCCAAATGGCATCCGTCTAAAGGACAACTTACTGAAAGGACATGTGAAGGTGGTCTTATCCTGATCTTTAGGAACAATTGTAACCTAATTGTATCCAGAGTAACCGTCTAAGAAGCAGAAGTACTCTGTCCCTACCAACCTTTCTATTACTTGGTCTATAAAAGGCAATGGGAAGTTGTCCTTCTTTGTCGCGACATTCAACTTTCTGTAATCAACACATTCCCACCATGACGTGGTTACTCTCTTTGGAATCTCCTCTCCACTCTTGTTCTTAACCATCTGAATGCACGACTTCTTCAGGACAACATGTAATGGGCTAACCCATTTAGAGTTGGAGATGTGATAAATAAAGCTTGTTTCGCACCATTTCGTAATCTCTTTCTTGACAACATCGCGTAAGGCATGATTCAGCCATCGCTAAAACTCTCTGGAAGGTCTACTATCATGATCAAGATAGATATGACGAGAACACAAAGTAGGATTTATTCCGTGGAGATTGGATACCGTCCACCCAATGGCCTTGCGGTTTCTCTAAAGAACCTCCATCAGACGGGATTCTTGTTCATTGGTCAAATACCCACTGATAATGACCGAAAACTATCGGTGTGGACCCCCAAGGAATGCATATTTCATGTTTGGTGAAAGGGACTTCAGCTCAGGTAAGGTCAGATCTGGCTTGTGATATTGTCTTCTGAATGAATGATGGGTTCTTTACTGTTGTTGGATGCATCTACCTTATGGTTTTCAAAATCTCAACATTTTCCAGAGTCAGACTAAAAAAGATGTCTAAAACATCATTTGACTCGATACCGTGCTCATCCTCATAATGATTAGATGAAAATAATTCAGCTATGTAAAAATCAGTCTCTCAATCATCTGAGGTGGAGGGATTATGTAATTGTTCTAAATCTAAAATATCTGCAATAAAGTCCTCAGATCTCTGCTCCATGTGTTCTTCACCATCCATGTTGAAATACAAAGTACCATCAGAAGAGCTGCCACTTGAAGTCTAGGACCCATCCTCTTCTAGGATATCTCGAGCTCTAGTTGATACCTCTCAAGGTCATCAACGTGAATCTCATCCAAGTAGTTATAAGTGGCTAAGGAACTCAAGCATCGGAACTTACTGTAGATGCAGCACTGGATGATTCTCTCGTCATCTATATATGTACCTTTTCACCACCAGCATGAAAAGATACCTTC
Organism: Ottelia alismoides; assembly: GCA_037367405.1. Classification (NCBI taxonomy): domain Eukaryota; kingdom Viridiplantae; phylum Streptophyta; class Magnoliopsida; order Alismatales; family Hydrocharitaceae; genus Ottelia; species Ottelia alismoides. Next base: position 74,632 of record JAZKJV010009140.1, on the reverse strand, counting down.
CCTGTATCATAATCGAAGAGGACCTTCGCGGTCTCTAAGAAAGGCCTCCCAAGAATGATCGAGGTAAGGTGTAACTGTGTAGGGCATTCCATGTCCAGGATAGTAAAGTCCACTAGGAATTACAGACCCCGCACGGTTATGATAATGTTCCTCGAAACGCAAATAGGTCTCTTTACAGATCTACCAACAATCTGAAGTATCAGACGATATTTTAAAGAGGACCTAACTCAAGCTTGTCAAGCAAACAAGATGGTAGAAGATTAATGGAGGAACCACTATCTAGGAGAGTGTGATCGAATGCTGCTTCTGAAATCTCGCATATGACATTGTGTGCTCCTGAGTCCTTCTTCTTCTTCTTCAGAAGTCTACTCTGAATCACACAGGAGGTGGCCTTGGTCAAAATATGCTTCTCTATTTAGGACTTCTTCTTCCTACGTGTTGTGCATCTATTTTTCAGCTGTTGTTTAAGCGTAGGGAAGTGATCCAAGGCATCATGGAGCGGGATTTTCAAAAATATGTGATCTTTCAGTAATTTCTCAGTCTCTGGAGTAACGCCATTCTTTTTGGATTTTTTGTACCTTTTCCATGCAAAACATTGGGAAAAGGGACAAATTCAGGAAAACAACTTTTTTTATTAATGTCAGGATCAACTTGTACATCGAGAGTTTCAAAAAGGACACATCAGCTTCGGGCGTGTCTTCATGGCCTGGTGTGGTGTCATTGTCTGATTCGCCTAAGTCCATATCGATTGTCTCAGCATCGCTCCTTTCTCCATGATCATCGCGACTCTTCTCCTCAACCTATCTGTCATGGTATGACCGTCGCTCCTCTCCTTGAGCCATCTCCTCCTCCTGATCAGGTGCTTGTGGCGATCCACAGCTTTTGAGATGAATGAAGTTAGATATAAATTCAGAAAAATAGTTCGTACATATCGTGTTGTCTACCGGATCTAGGTGCCTCCTTTTCTTGTTCGGGTTCATCTGAGGTTGTGTGGGGAGAGTGGTCATGGGTGCGCTTAACTTATCCAGATGATTGTTAACCTACTCAATCTCTGTCTTGTGCGTTGTTTAGAGCGTGCTCAGCATGTCCATGATTTGGTTTAGTGCCAGGGATTGTGAAGATATTTCTGGTTCGGTACGGTAACCCTAACTCTCGACTCTCTCAAACCTTTGTATCTGCTGTTGGGGAGCATACTGTTGATGAGATTATTGTGGTGTGTATGGAGATTGTTGCTGCTTATAAAATTGGGTTGTGATTGCGGAGCAGGATGGTGAACAGAATGTGGTCTCTGATAAATGTTTTGGTGAGACTATTGTTGCTTGTAGTGTTGTCGGTGTTGATAATTCTGACGTCCATGTTGCAGATAATACTGCTGCTGCTAATGGTGATGTACGCTTTGAGAAGAAAACTGTGAAGCTCGTTGAATCGAAGCGTACCATATTCCATTGATCTTAAGTATGTCTTGAGGCTCAACATCAATATCTCCAGGGCTGATGATCTACCTAGGATTGATATGAGATTGGTCCTAATGCAAATCAATCTACGGAGTCTCCGGCCTGCTCTGGACAAAATGGATCTGTCGGGTGGGCAGAGCAGGTAAGGATCTATGAGCAGGATGTGCGTTTGAAGAAGCTTGGTCCTGCTGATACTGAAGTTGCAGGTACGTCACCTTCTTCTTCAAATCACCCAGTTGCTGAGACAGAGCTGAGAGTTTCCCCAACTCTCACAGCGACTGCAATTCCTGAACTTGCTTCTGAATCACATCTACCAACGCTAACTTCCCACTGATATATCCCATGTTGGTATTGGATTCGCCACCTTATGATGCTCTCAGTGATACGGTGGCTGCGAGGCCTTCTGGAATGCCTGAGTACAGCCGATGACTCTCGAGTTCTCTACCATCCCCTCCAAGATGGAGCAGACAGACTCAGCATCCCGATTCAGATAGCTGCCGCCACATGTGGCACTCACAAGCCCTTGTATATCTGGCTGGAGTCCTCTAAAATAGTTCTGTACTAGCACCTTCAATTGAATCTGATGAGGACATCTCTCTATATGATCCTTGAACGATCCCATGCCTCGTGGAATGATTCTTCATGCAACTAAGTAAAGTTAGAGATCTAACTCCTCATCATGTTCATCCATATAAGAGGAAACAATTTACGCAGGAATGTGAACTTCAGGTCAGTCTACGTAGAAATCTCTCTCCTCAAATGATTGAGACAGTAAAGCACCATATCTTCTAAGGCAAAAGGGAAGGCTTTTAGGCGAACGACCTCCAACGTAACTCAACGATAATTAGCCGTCCAACATATCATCTCAAACTGCTGCAAAAAGGTAAACGTCTCCTCTGCGGCATTCCGTAAAATTTGAGAAGCAATGAGATGAAAGACTAACGTAACTCGTATGTCCCCTGATTCGGTGGCCAGTGAATCCAATGATGTATAGTTCTGGCACCAAGGTCATACTCATCTCTGAGTGTCGCAGGAACCACGGTAGGCAGCATTGGGTTCTTGGATATTGCTCTGAGCACAACAATCTCAGCTCGTAGCTCAGTCTAAGCTCTGAATTGATCTCGAATCTGGATGTTCATCTGTTGTAAAGTATCGAAAATCCCAATTATGATATCTGTGACTGGATCCGGTCTTCCATCAATGTATGCCTCTCCAGTCTATCGGTCCTGCGCGGCTCAATCCTCGACTGGTCCCTTCCCGCGAGCAATATCCTTAGAATCTTCTGGGAAGGAAAAAAGTCTTGTAAGAACTAAGTGAAATGGGTAGGAGAAAGCGATGATAAATTGATATGGGGGTCTGCCTCAAAAGATGGGCTGGGAGGCGAGGAAGTCTGGGTTTCACTCTCCTTGAGATCAAATGGGACCGACTCAAGAAGAGGGTCATCCCGAGTCTACGAGGAAGTATGACGGATGGTGAATGGTCGAGAGGTCATGGAGTTTGAGCGAAATAACCATCTGGTTGTCATCTTCGATGTCAAGAAGATAATCGAGAGAGTACGATGTCAAATCAAGAGAATGGGGAAATGCATATAAGACGCGGTAACTCATGCCTCAAAAGCAAACACAAAGCAAACCCTGAATTCTCCAACACAACCTGATGATGACCGTAAGAGTTCGGTCATTTTTCTTTTCGATTTTCGGGTTATTTTGGCTTACAAGTACTTTCACAAATTAACGTGAGCTCCCAGGTGCCCGATGTTTCCCCGAAAGACTGTCTCGAGTCCTTATAGAAAACTACTTACTCTTGGCCAGTATGGGAGTAATTACGGACCATTTTCGGCAACCCGTGTTACTTGAGGATGGAACCTTACACAATGTCATCTAAACCCCCCACTCTACTAAGTAAACTCAGACCATTGCCGGCTACCCAAGAGTACCCATTTAAGAATAGCGGTTAGGTGTATGGACCAAGTAGATTTCCTAAGGGGACCCAGACATTGCTTCTAGCCTTAAGTGTCGTCCCTCACTGACAACAACTGGAAATGTACCTGTATTTGATGTGCGGGGATTACTATCCCAAGGCAAAATATCCTTTATTATTTTTTTAGGTCAGATATTTAAAGCAGTCTCAGTTTTATTTTCGGTTTTCTCTTTTTTTGTATTTTTCAGACAAATGTCTAAAGAATTTTTATAGTTTTTTTTAGGTCAGATATTTAAAGCAGTCTCAGTTTTATTTTCGGTTTTCTCTTTATTTGGATTTTTTCGGACAAATGTCTAAAGAATTTTTATAGTTTTTATTTACCCTAAAAACATGCTCCTAGGTCACGAGTCCTAAAACTAACTAGGAAGGTGCAAGAAGAAATTAAAAAATCGAAATCAAAATCAAAAAACACCTAAGCAAGCCTCAAACCTCGTGAAAAACTGCAGAAAACCGATAATTTGAGAAAAACCGCGATGGGTGCCCTGCTCCCCCAAATGCATGGCAGTCGGTGAAGCAAACCCTCAGAAAAAGGGAAGGGAATTATAAGTCAGGATGCCTGTACGAGGCCCCTTCTATGAATAATAGAAAAACGGGCAAGTGCCTTTTTTTACAAAAATATTACAAGAAAACGAAAAACCTAACTAACTCTACCCTTTACATCTGACTTGTGAGCGAAGGGGTCGATCTCTGCACTTTTGATTGCTTCAGCTTCTGAGGAATCCGGCCGAACCTGCAGGCACTGCAAAAGTTAGTTAGAGAAAACAAACACATAAACACAAAAAATTGGAAAAAAATCAAACAAAAACTGAAAGAAATTCAAAGAAATACGAAAAGCCGTAAAAATCGAATAAAATCCGTAAAAGAAAAATCAATCGAAAAACTTAAAAAGAAACAAATTTGTAAAATCAAGAATATTGGAAAATTTTTTGAAATTATGTCAAAAACCGAGGTAAAAATAATGGATCCCCGACAACGGTTCCATTTTGATGTCTCGAATCTGACCCGCAGTTAATTTATGATGATAACGATGTTAAAGACCGTGAAGAGAGATTCGAGTTAATCAAACAAAAATCAATGAAATAGGAGAGCGGCTTTTTCTTCTCTCTCATATTCCGTCTACACTATATTATTTATCTAGGTAAGTGTGCCTAGGTCGAACTCGAGGAGGCAGAATATTTAAACGTCGATTTTTGATGAAAGAAATCAATCTCGAAATGTTTACTTTGTTCTTGGTTTTACAACAAACTACGAGAAATACTCAAAATTCACTCAATCATACAAAAATCAAATCAAAGAAATGAAGTGATGAAAAGCCACGAAAAATGGCAAGAAACGTAGCTAGGGTAGTTACGTAACTACTCTAAAAAATTCAAAGAAAAATACAACAAAATAAGGGTCCAAAATACCCCTACAAGCCAGGGGCACAAGAGCAAAGAAACTATATTTGTCCTATTACAAAATGGTCCTTGGTCAAATACTGATTTGACAAGAAAATAACTTTTATTGCACTTAGGTCCCTACATGGGGACCTAACTGCAATTCTCAGGAAAGTGTTGGAGCGGCGTTGAAGTTCTGAAAGCTTTCTGGATCTAAGACGCAGTTTCTGCATCGTTTTGGGTTGAAATTACTGGATTAGAATTGAAGATGCGATCTGGGACGTCAGTGATGGCAATGTGTCAGAAGCCTGTACGGTCTGGGCATTCTTGTTGTTCTTGAATTTCTCGCACAGCTGGCTACGAGGGCTGGTTCGCTGAATTATTTTAAACGTCCGACGAGGTTCTTCGGCCTCTGGTATGGCCAGGAGGGAGACACCTTCTCCATCCGAGCTCGCCTGCGGTTAAGGAGCTCTATAGGTGGCTGGAGCTGACGGTTATCTGTCGGTGAAGTTGAGGATCCAGCTATCCTGGAAGCAATTACAGCAGTTTGAGATTTGGAATATTCTTTGGATTTTAGAGCTCCAGTTGGGGATTATTGTGCTCCAAGTGGAATATTGATCTGCAAATAAACATTTTATTGGTCGATTCAGAAGGAATCAACCCCAATTTTGAGGAATTACAGATCTAATGATTACTTTTCAGAAAATGTAAAACAAATAAAATGCAGGAAAAGGGAAAACAATTTGGAATGATTTGAACTAGAATTTGAAGGAGGGGAATGGTATGCGTCTAACTATGATGATTAGTGGACCTAACTACACGATTAGCTAACCTAATGTAGGCATGAAGATCGAGGATTAAAATTGCAAAAGGATGAATCAACTCACCTGGGAAAGAGGTTGTATGAACCTCGATGGTTGATAGACTGGCGGTGATCACCAGAGCTCGACGCGGCGGTGCAATGCGATGCAAGGCGGCGGATCGCCTTGGAACCTTCCTCTGTCAATCGGACTTCCACGCGAGACGACACTCCGGCCATGTCACGACCGGAGCGAGGGGGAATGGGGTGGGGAACTAGGGTCGATGGCCAGGGGGATCTGGTAGCTTTGAGCTCAGGAAAAGTTAGTTTGGAATGGAGATCTTTGGGGGTATTTTATGTATAATTGGAGGAAGGTAGTTAGGAGATCAATGATGGGCGTGAGAGAGGGTCGTTAGAGGAAGAAGATTAAGTGTTTAGAACGGAGGAGGAGGTTAGGAGTTAGAGTGTAAAAAAATGCAAAGCTCAGTAGTTGAAACAGATTCTAGTCGGTCTTCTTGAAGAAGAAGGTTCAAGGTGCTGACACGTATCAGCACCTGGTTGGCCAAGTTCAAGAAATAGCTTAATAAATAAGAAATAAATAGTAAATAAAGGTATTTTAAATAAGTATAAAAAAAATTGATAATAATTAGATTATCTAAATTATGGTATAATTAGTTTTAAAAAATAATAGTTCTTTTACGAAATATAAATATTGTATTAATAAATAAGTACAAATAAAACATAATAAATAGGTTTTGTATTTTTTAAATTAATAAAATACCAAATAATATATTAGTTTTATATTTTATTAATTCTTAGGCTAATAAATAGAGTATGTACGAAGTTTTATGGATTTTAATAAATTAATTTAAATATATTAATAAATAGATATACAAAATATATAGTTCATTTATACCTATAAATTAGGGTTTTTGATTTATTTAAAATAATAAATAATCTCCTAAAATTATGAAATAAATTAGGGTTAAAATACAAGATGAAAAAATATTTAGAAATTATAAAATCATTAAAATATTAAATAACTTGTCTTAAATAAAATAGATAGCCTAGAAACGCAATTGTAGTTAGGTCCTAAAATCGACTTTTTGCAAGATTTTAGTGAAATCGTATTCATTAATTAGAGAATATTATTTTATGGTCTTTAATGGTTAGTAGAGTGAAATTTGAGTTCGTATGAAAAAGTTATGATTTTTGGAAGTTGGGAATTTGATAATTTTCAAGTTGGATTTCTTGGCATATATACAAGGTAATATTGTTAACTTATTTTTATATTTTCTATACATTTTTAGAAATAATTAGCAGATTGGTGAAAAATATGTTAATATAAATTAATTAAAAATCTTTAAAGATTTGGTATTTATTAAATAATTAATGGAGATTGTCTGAGATGTAGAATTAATTATTTTTATTTGTTTTCTTCCTTATCTCCCACTACTTATTTATTTTTCGACCAATCCATGTTGACTTGGTCTCGAGGTTTAGGTTATAAATATATCTTTTAGCTATATTTATTTTTACAGATCATATTGTACATATATACATATCTACATTTTGCCTTTATTTTTATTTTCTCTAATTATGTTCTTTTATTTATTTACATGATTTTAATGCATAAAAGTGCATTTTTATTCATTACTATGGTTTTCTTAAAAAGTGGAATTTAATGGATATTTACATGTATTTGTTAAGGGTTTTAAAACAAAATGCGGACAGAATGTTAATGAATCATAGATTCATCACTCACGCACCGTGTATGTGGGTGCGGTGTTTTTTACACTCAAGACCCCATGCTTCAAGGAAATTGCGAAGATGCCCCTGCCATCAACCCTAACGTGCATCACAGACCCCATGCATAGAGAAATTGCAGAAAACCCCTTATGGGTTTTTGTAATCTCATTTAGGCCCCTTTACATGTTTAATTTTGTAATGTGCATAATAGGCCATGTCTTTGCACTACTATTTGAACCTTTAATTGATGTCATTTTTTACGTCCAAAAAGTGAATTATTTTGTTCAATTAATCCTCTAGGTTTTGATATTTATTTATATTTTTGTGAGCATGGGATTATTTGTTGTTTAAATTGTGGTGAAAAATTCCATATTTTACTCATCTATGGTTCAAAAATCATAGTAAATTAATCCTTATTTACAAATTATAGAAAAATCACATTTTGTAGATTTTATTGTGCTCTACAATGGACCCAAAAATTAACATCATTTGCACATATATATGTCTTAAAACAAATTGTTTTGTCAAGACAGTAATTATTTTTTATTGGTACGTAAACTTAATGTTTTTGGAAGTTATAACTTTTCATATATAGATCTCAATTAGATACATCGTGGACAATTTTATTCCTGCAAATTTATTAAGTTTGCTATATATTAAAATTAATTTATAGAAAATTGCATAGTCTGCATTGTTTTATCCGTAGAAAATTCATTTTGCATCCAAAAATACCAAGAATAATCATTAGGTTAACTTCATCATTTTCAACCTCCTATAAGATTTTCATAATTATTGCATATCATTTGATTCAAAAATTACATAAAAACCCCTAAAAAGCATTGATTTTTAATGCATGCCCTTCACATAATAAAAATATATAAAAAAGCACTCTGAATTAGTCATTGCATAAATAATTAAGGATAAATAGTCTTTTGTATTTTGGATCCCAATTGCACATTAATTTAGAATTTACATCCTAGGCTAATTTAACCTTCAAAATGGCATTCTACATTGGCACTTCATCATTAATTTCATAAAAAAAATCCTAAAAAATCTCCTTGAAAGCCTATCATTTAAATAATCTAAAAATTATCCTATGGAGACAGTGGCCTACCAGAGTTCGTCCTTGGGCTTGCCCGAGTAAAAAATAATTCTGATCGCTTTGCTTTTAATTTAACATTATTTAAGTGGTCATTTTGGTTAATCTGAATTTGCCCGCCTGCAACTAACAACACATTAATTCTCACAGATTAACAAAGGACATCTACGGGTTTGTCAATTTACATACATGTATTTATGTACTAATTACATAGTAACGTTAGATGTTAATTCATGCAAGTCAATGGTATTTACATGTATTTTACAAGGGATTTAAAGCCAAAATGAATGAATAAAGGTGAATGAATGGTTGTTCATCACCTCCCATGCTTAGTTTTGCTAGTCCCTAGCAAACACTTATTAGGAGAATAAGTAATGAAATAGAAAATAAAGAAAAGAAAATAAAGAACTTAGAATGATTATAATTTTTAAACTTATCTTCATAAAGTCAAAATTTTGGAGCTTAGTAAGACCTATGGATTGTTAGTTTGTTGGAAACATATTGGGAATATGATTTAAAACTTAACAACCCTCGAGTTCCACAATACTATGTCCAATTCCCCTCAATATCTAGGTCATAACTAGTCTTTTCATCGCAAACCCTTATGACTATGAGTCTCACTTGTATAATGTATGTGAAATGTATCTCCCCACATCTAAAGTAGCAAAGAAACAATTTTCCTCAACAAGATATCCCTAATTCCCCAATCCATATACTCTTTTTCTCGGGGAGCAAGGCATTTCCTTTTAAGTTCAAGTGTAACCAACTCAATGAAGAGGGAATAGAGAAAGAAGAATGGAATGTGACATGTACAGTCACATATCTTTTGGAGCTTGGCAAGTATTAGCCAAATCTCCAGCTGCATAAAACCTTGAAATCATTTACTTTGAAGCATAAGCCTTGCTTATTGATACATAATTTCGACATGAATGATTTTTCAATGACTTTTTGCCGTATAACTTTTTTGAAGTCTTTATTTCATACTTTTTAACATATATGTACAAAAGCTTTTACATATATAATTTTTCTTCCTGAACCAGTAGACTATCCCTCTTTTGAATCTTTACTGCAACCCACAACCTCTTGTCTTTAGACATCCATGCCACTCGATCAGGTTGGGGTGCACTGGCTTGTATTGGGGTGGCATATGTTTCCACATGTGTGCTTCTCAAGCTAAAGAATTCTACCTTCACTCACATTATCTGAGTTGAGCTATGTACAGAGTGCTTGTCCAAGTTATTTCTCCATCAACAAGGACCATGCACATGCTTTGAAATATTCTAGTTAAGATAATCAAGATAACATGTGAACATAGTCTTGTCAACTTAAAGAATTAAGCCTCATTGACCTGAGAAGTCTAAATTCAAATTCTTATAAGGTTCCAGCGAAATTAAGTGGATTAATGTGTAAACAAAGCTTTAATCTTCATATTTTATTGAGACCGGTTTAGTTGTCAAAACAATTCTGAAAAATGCAAAATATTTTTGTGAAGAAAATTTCTGGTAATAATCTTTTTATGGCTTTTGAAGGGTTTTACAAATGGTTTATAAGTTTGGACATTTTTAATTGTTAGGTGTTTTTGAAAAGCACAAGCGAATTATATGTATTTACAAGTATACACAAGGATTGTATATATTAACAAATATTTTATACAAGTATATACAAGTTTTGTATAAGTGTTTTGCTTACGTACAAAATGTTCAAAACATTTGAAAACATTTTTGCAAACATTTGAAAACTCATATTACAAATACTTTTACAATCACTTCCACAAAGAATTTTTACAATCTTTTTACAAACATTTACAAAGGAATATTACGCATATTTACATGTGTTTTCACTCTTTTTGTTTGTATACCCATACCCAATGTATATTAGACATATTATTGAAAATACAAGATAGTATTAGTTATGGATAACACACACACATACACCATATATACGACCCCCCATACTTAGCTTGAACTATATCCTCATGGTGACCAAGGAGAAACAAAAGAAGATATAACTCATACTAGGTATAGAAGAATACTATATTACAATGACTCAAAGAATAAGAAGTGGATCATCAAACCTATACTTAGGATCAACTTATCCTAAGTATAGAAGATTGCACACTGAGTTGGGACGATCAAGGTTTAGAATTTTATGAAATAATCAACTTATCCTAAGTATAGAAGATTGTACACCGAGTGGGGATGATCAAGGTTTAGAATTTTATGAAATCAATGTCTCGGCTTGTCTCCCCCAATACATAGGGTGAAGTGTCCTTATGTATAGAGCATAATATCAACATGTTGCGAGAAAAGGGAGAGAACCAAAAGGAAAACTCAAGTCATTCATCCCCCTATACATAGGATATAGTCATCCTAAGTATAGTAATCATGAAAGGTTTGGATGGATAAAATAGAAGAATAAAATAATTCAAAAGAATTTAAAAAGAATAATCATGAGAAACTAATTTTTTTGGTTAGCTCATTTGTGAAACTTCCGGTGATCCTGGGAGTTCATCATGAAATACCACATGTAGTGAATTGACAATGGACATGAATGTATCATGCTCTATATACGCCTTCAGCAACTTTCCATTGACTACAAATGACTGTACGTCATATGACAACTCAGATATGATAATTCTACCATTGTCACGCACAGTCTTCACTAAAAACAACCTAGTCCATTTGCCTTTTAATTTTCCAAGTATATCTTCAACTTGGCATCAAATAGCTATCCCTTTGACCATGTTCGAAAGTCTTTCATCTGATATGTTTATCATGCCATTTATTGACTCTCTCCTTGTACATTGGGCTATTATCGGTTGTATAGTTTATGAATTCCAAGAGTTTGTTGATGAATCCATGATTTATTAACATTTCTATTGTACCTTGTTTTAAAAACCTTAATAAATATATGTAGATATGCATTAGTATTCACTTTTTTTATCAAAAGTAAATTCATGAATAAAAACTCATTTTTATGCATAAAAACATAAAAATTAAAATATAAAAAGGAAAAAATAGAAGAAACTAAAGTAATTTGTAAATGTGTGTATATATTGTACAGTATGACTCAAAAAATATAAATATAGCTAAAATATAACCTAATTGTTGAGACCAAGTGAACTATGACTTTATCGATAAACAATAAAGTAACAGGACACAAAGAAGAGAATACAAAAATAGTTATATGTATTTTAAAAATATTAATTCCAATTATTTATTATATATACACATTATTCACTTTATTTTATTTAATTTATATGTACATATTTTTTGCCAACTCTTCACCATTACGTATATAGAAATATATAGAACAATGTAAAAATACTTATAAATTCCAAGAAATCAGGATTTCAAATTGTCAATTTTCTAACTTCCGAACCTCATAACATCATTACACATAATCCAATTTCACTCTACACACCTTTGAAGTTCATGTTATAAAATTCTCTAATTAGTGAAAGAAGTTTTATCAGAATAGAGTTTGTTTGCAAAAAGTCAATTTTTGGACCTAATTACAATTGGGTTTCTGGGTTGTTGAATTTATTCTATACATATTATTTATAGAATAATTGATTTGGAAAATTTATTTATTTTATTGATCCTGTAGTTTATTTGTAAAATAAAATGCTTATTTTATAATTTAAATAAATCAAAACTCCTAAAATCGATAAAATTAAATCGACATGTATATGCATGTATTTATTAATATATATAAAATCAATTATTAAAATCGATAAAATTAACTACAAAACTTATTTATCATTATATAAATTAATAAAATATAAAAATAATACTTTATCTATTAAAATATTCTATTGAAAATGTAAATAGTAGTTATAGAGCATATTATATGTATATTTATTGATATTTTATTTATAAATCATGGAATATATATTTATATATGTAAAATATACCATAATTTATATAAATTAATTATCTATATTTTTTATTTTCACATATTTTAAAATAACCATATGTACTTCTTATTACCTAATTCATAATACAATTTTACTTTTGGAATTTTGTAGTGTTGATAAATGCCAGCACCACAACCATTTTCATCCAAGAATCAAGTTCGTTTGGTTGCTTCAACAACCCAAATTCGATGATTTTTACAACCTTTGATTAACACCCTAACTTCAATCTAATTCATCCAATCTCTAACTTGTTCAACCATGATCCACACCCTCCATTAGATTCGACCTAACTACTTCTCCTCTTCCCTATTTAATCCGCCAAAGTGCATAACATTCCTCCAACTTCCTCGGGTTTCTCCAACTACCAGTTCCAACTACCATCCACCCAACTTCTATAGCCTAGATCATTATGCTCAGTTTTGACATCACCGTGGAGATAGTCACACAAGGAAGGAGGAAGAATTGAGAGGAGTTGTATGGTGTCTCCGCCTTACATCCGGTAAGGACCACAGTGTAAAGCTTCGAGAAAATGTCATCTCCTTGAGTGACATCAGAAGGTTATATACTTTCATTCCTAGACAATTTTCATCCATCAAATTTCGAGTCTTTGAGTAGTTTTTAGGCCATTTATATACACTCTTTGTCAATCTAATCATCCATCTATAAATTCCTTTCAAAACCCCCTTCCATTTGATTGAATTCTTTAATAAATTTTTATTTTAAATTTGAAGTTCTAAATATTTTGTGTGTAAGGAAAATACCATCTTCCCATATCGATTCAATTTTAATCAAGCCATGAGTACTTCTTGTAGGTATTCCAAGCTGTTGGAATGATTTATGAGGCAAGGAGGCACAACCTCAACACATTCAGTTTGGAGCAATACCTAGAGACGAATCGTGCAAGACCTGGAAACCATTTCCTAACCTGGAATCCCAAAGAAGCGGCTTATCTTCATCTTCTTCGACTCTTCTAGCAACAAGGGATCTCGAAGGGGGAGGAGCCCCCTTTTGGCCCTAGTGGAGCCGCAACACCCTCGTGCATCACCGTTCTGATCGTCCAATCACCGCCTAACGTGAGTCATCGTCTCCACCTATCTTGAATTAAGGAGAAACATGAAGAACACTGGAGTGTACATTTGCTCGACATGTTTCCTTGTCCGACAATCCAGAACTCTCGGCGCATTTTGATCTCTGCCGTGCAACAAATCATTAGAGAAAAATTTCATACTTAGTACACTCGCTTTCAGAATTCCAGCGTGCATCGAACTTTCTCATATTTGGATTTATGCCGCCTATAGGGATCTATGTGCAAAGATCCAGTTTATTTCTAGAACTTTTATTGCATTTATAGCCTTGTATACATTGAGACTTTCAGATATTACAGGAATACTTCTCATTGATTTTTCTATGGTAGTTATTTAACTACCCTAGCGTGGTTTTAGTTTATATTTCAATGATTTTCATCACTTATTTTATTTCTTTGATTTTTCGAACTTCATCTTGTTTTGAGTGTTGTTAAGTGTGTCTTCGAGCCCGTTGCTTGGTTCTTTCCTCGTCTTTACTATATTGTCTCATCTATATCATACTCAACCTATCTACTATATAGTGTATTATTCGAAAAATATATTTTCTACTTTTTAAAAATAAAAAAATCCACATTCATTTTCTTTCACTAACCACTACATTAGAATAGTATATTACCCTATGATCCACATATTATATCGTATCACCATTTTTGCCAAATTATTCATCTTTTGAACATCAAATAAAAATTGCAAAATAAAAATAAAAGAAAATTTGAAAATTGAAAACCAATAAAGAGAACAAAAATAAAAACCACAAAAAGAGCTTTCGAAGAAGAATTTGGATCACAAATACGATCTCGAATTCAAGGTATACTTCTTACCTCCTTGTGTTCGATCCAGGGACACTTTCCTGGTAAATGTCAAGGGAAATAGAAGAGAGAGACATTTGTTTTTTTATTCATTACCCGTTATTTGTCTCTCTCTCTCTCTCTTCTATATTTCTATTGATAAGCACGCTTCTCTCCCTGGTTGCTGCAATCTGACATCTTAAATCATCACGAGGGGAGCACGCTCATCAAAATGATGCCTTTACCGGGGAGGCGCTAGCTTTACTTAGGAATTGTGTTTTTTGTGATTTTTTCTTCCTTTTTATCGCTTTCTTAATTTTTTTTCTCATTTTATCAGTTTTCTTTTGATCGGTATTTTTCGTTTTGTTTTACAGTTTTATCATTTTTATTTTTATCGATTTCACATTTTGTTCTAGTCTTTTATTGATTTTCTTTTTCTTTCCAAACCATGTCGGTTTTCTTTACAATTTTTTGAGCTAACAAGTGGTGCAGGGCGTGTAGGATAAGCCGATTTCTTCATAAGTCGAGTCCGTTGAGAGTGCAGAGATTGGATCCTTCATTACGAGCCGGTTGTAGAGGAGCAGTACGAGTCAACAGAATTTTTAACATTTTTATATTTTCTATTTGAGAGAGTTTAGGGCACTTGCCCATTTTTTTTGTCGATGAGAGAGGTGCCCATTTTTCATTTTGTAGAAGGGGTCCCTTAAGGACATCCTGACTTGTACAAGGACACTAAACACTTTTCTTAGGGTATGTTTCACCGGCACATGTGATGGGGGACATCATTGCAATTTTTGATTTCTTGATTTTTCTTTATTTCCCATGATTTCAGGGAACAGAGGAGTGCATGATTGTTTGATTAGATGACTAATAAAGAATCTATTACCATAATCCACATTTTGCCGTAAAAATCAAATGATTTGAAAAAATCAATCAGTTCTTGCACCAGAGCTATCTACTAGGATTATGGTTTGTTATTTCTTGCATGCGTTAGAATTAGGTTCAATGTTCTATGTGAATTACTTGCATGTAGAGTGCTGGAGCTAAGTATGATTTCTATCTTTGTGCACATTATGTTTTTTCACCGTATTATTTGATTCTCTCCATGTGCGACATATTTTTCATTGAAAAAAGAAAATTGAGTTATCGTTAATTTTGTTGAAAAATACCACAAAAAGGTGAAAACCAATAAAAAAATTCTTTTGAAACTTCAACCAAAAATAAAAAATGGACTTAATTTCTTGGGGAGAGCAATCCCCACAATGTTGCAGGTATTTACCTCAAGACAGAGCGAGTGAGGACGTGGCCCTTAAGGACTAGAGCCAAAAATCTCTTGACTTTTTCCCTAAGCACTCGTGTATTACTTTTCTGTATATGATCGTAGCGGAAAGCAGTTTCCTTTGACCATAGAAAGATGTTTTAGTGTAATCAACATTACATTTCCCTTTGGGGCCGATATAACCTGACAACCTGGGGAGATTGGTTCCACTATTTGGGGGAGTGTGAAGACGTATGCTGGGAGACAGGGTGACACTACTTGTGAGTCTACTTAATATCACGGCTTGAATCACCA
The DNA here is from genome assembly GCA_037367405.1 of Ottelia alismoides. Lineage (NCBI taxonomy): Eukaryota > Viridiplantae > Streptophyta > Magnoliopsida > Alismatales > Hydrocharitaceae > Ottelia > Ottelia alismoides. The sequence continues at coordinate 58,810 of JAZKJV010009140.1, read as the reverse complement.
AACTTTAAAACTGAAAAGATAAACATCCGAGCTTTTAAGGCTACCATTGTGTGAAGTTGGTGAGTTGGTTGTGTTTGTTTGCGATGTGTGTGTGATTCTGCATCTACCACACGTCCCTTCTATCTCTTGAATTGACATCGTGCTTATATCTCATATCATTTTGTCATCGAAGATGACATATCGATGATATTTACCCTTGGATTTTGTGAGCCGTCGATCTTCCACTATGATATATATGTTTTCATAGACTCTGGACGACCCTCTTCCTGTGTAAGTTTTACCTAGTCACGAGGTGAGTCGAACCCAGACTCCCTCACCTCCTAGCCCATTATTTGAGAAAGACCCTCACCTTGACATTTCTTTTTCGCCTGTACATTTTTCACTCAGTAACTATGAGGCATTCTTCTTTCCCAAGAAGTTGACTAACACCACGGTAGCATGAGGAAAAGCACTAGTTAAGGATAGACATGATGATGAGAGGCCAGATACTGGATTATATGTGACTATAGAGATTCTAGACACATTATAGCTGATAAGTACACACCTTAGGGAGAAGTTTAAAGTCCAAGAAGAATTGAGAGATGAGATTGCGATGGTGAGAGCCAGAGGAGGGAAGCAACCATATGCTATTGTTCCCATAGTCACTTTACGTGATGAGTATGACCCTAGAGCAAGTATGCTACAACATTGGATTTGATTGTCATCGAATCAGGGTCCATATGATCTCAGACCGTCATTTATATCACTTCTCCCATGTTTTATGAGAACACTAGTAAGGAGCCATTGACTTTTCTACATCAATTTGAGATGATATGTGGGACGACTAGTTATTTGAATGTTACACAAGAGTCTATATGCCTCAAGGCTTTCCTCTTTGCCTTAGCAAACAATATACTTTACCGGTTGAATCATTTGGGGAGAGATATATCTACTTGGGAGGATCTCAAGTCTACATTCCTGCATAAATATTTTCCTCTTAGGAAATCAAATATGATGAGGAGCCAACTTACGAATTTCACGCAGCACTCCCATGAGTCTTTCCATGAAGCATGGGAGTGTTTCCAAGACATGACAGGGAATTGCCCTAATCATGAGATTCCACTAAAGATGCTAGTTAAAAAATTCTTTGGAGGATTATATGGTGATATCCATAGATTAGTGAGTGTCGCATGTGGCAGTAGTTATTTCAATAAGGATGCTGAGTTAGTTTTGGACCATCTATTAAGGGATGACCGAGAACACCCGAGTCTTTGATTCCACTCGTGTATACCAGAAGACCACACAACCACCACACCAGTGAGATCAGCAGAAGGTGGCTATCATAGCTGAGTCTGATTCACGATATGCTGTTACGGGATACATTAGCAAGAAGCTTACTGTTGTCGAGGTGATTTAGAAGGAAGTTCAGGAGTTGAAGAAGTTGTAAGAGCGGGAGAATCTTTCATCATTACATCATCAGATAAGTGATTTAGAGAAGAAGGTGGAGGAGATTTAGAGACAGAGCCGGGAACCACCTATACTTCAGCTTAAACGAAGTCCATTACCTACTCTTCCCACCTGTCAGGTACATTTTGTAACGGGTGAGGTCGGGTTTTCTACTAAGACTCCATAGCTAGCATGGCCTGAGCATTCGTCGATAACCGATCAGATCCAGATCATGATTCTTGTAGCAGATGATGTTGATACTTCTTCTACCCTTGAGATAAATGACATTTGTTTTGCTCTAGTTACTTACGAGTCACCAACACATATCTTACCATAGAGCATAAATCATACACCACAACAGATGCACCAACAACATGGTCATCCACATTACCATTACTAAGGTTAGTTTGTGCAACACCAATCTCAACATTTTCCTATTTGAGACCAGCACATCATTACCAGCCTTCAGCTCCATATAACCATCAACAAAGAAATTACATTCTTCATTTTAGTGATCTTAACAGCCATATACATCATAACCTTCGCACAATTTTAGGCTGGAGAGATTAGAGAGTCATGGACATGCTACTGAGCATGAGTTGTCAGCACAGTACTTGGCCCTGAATTATATTATGGACATAGTGACTATGATACATGTAGCACACAAGATAGAGATGGAGCTGGTTAGCCATCATCTTGATGAGTTCGCAATGCTCAAGACTATACTTCCAGGAGAGCTACACATGAATCCAAACAACAAGTGCCATCATCCAGATTAGGTAGAGAGCACAAACAGATCCACTGGTAAGGACACTATTCTTTAATTTTTAGCTAACTACATTCATCTCCGGAGAGATAGACAACCATCAGTACTTGATCCATTAGAGAAGAGAGCCATACTTGACGAGGAGCGACGGTCCATTTATGAGGAGTCACATTCTATTACCAAGGAGGATCACCATGATGATGTTAGAGAAGGAAGCGATTTTGAGAAAATACACCTGGACATAGGTGACTCTGATGTTGATAACATGCCAACCAATGCAGATACTCTTGAAAAAGTTTCCTCTCCTGTATTTGAGAATTTTGTACATGATTCTGATACTCTCAATGTAAATGCTAATTCCCATGAAATGAAATATATGAGAACTTTGTTGTTCCTGAAATTGTTCCTTTTACTGATGCTTTATTTGGTATAGGAAAGAAAAAAATCCAAAAAGAATAATGTGACTCCAGAAACTAAGGGATTGTTTAAAGATCACATATTTTTGAAGATTCTGCTCCATGATGCCTTGGATCATTTTCCTACACTCAAGGAGCGGTTGAACAATAGATGTACAACATGTAGGGAAAAGAAGTCACAAACTGAGAAATATGTTCTGAATAAGGACACATATTTTGCTATCCAGAACAAGCTACTAAGAAGAAGAGAGATTCAGGTGCTCATGATGTCAGATGGATATTTCTAATGCCACATTTGATCACACTCTTCTAGATAATGGTTCCTCCATTAATTTGTTACCATTTTCATCACATAATAAACTCGAGTTAGGTCCTCTTTACAAATCACATATGATGTTTTAGTTTGCTGATCGATCAGTTAAGAGACATAGGGGCATTTTGAGTAACATTATCACAAAGTGCATGGTCTACAATTCCGAGTGGACTTTACTATCTAGGACATGGATTGCCCTATACAGTTACACCTTACCCCAATCATTCTCAGGAGGCCCTTCTTGCAAATCACATATTCTCTATTTGATTATGATATTGAAAGGTATGTTTTCACACCAAGGGCAGGAAGGTACACATTGAGATGGCAAGAGAATCATCCATTTACAGTGTTGCGTCTACAAACAGTTCAGATGTCTTGAGTTCTTTAGCTAGCTACAATCACTTGGATGAGGTTCGTTGCGATGACCATGAGAGGTATAGGATTGAGACCCATGATATCCTAGAAGAGGATGGGTTAGACACTATAGTTGGCAGTTCTTATGAATTCAACTTCTACACTCCTATAGACACTAATCAGATGGAGCAGTAGATTAATGAGCTCAATGCATACATTTTAGAGAGTTCGATTGATTCCTTCACTTCAGATGATCTAAAATTAGACTATTGCTTACTTGAGTTCTTTAGTTCTAGTCCTCCTAAGGATGAGCACATCTGAGTGTCGGATGGTGTGATGGACACATTTATTTACACTTTCTGTAATCCGACACTAGAGACATTTACTATGGTAGGGATACCGATTTCATATATAATATCCACCTATAGAGGCATATCTTCTCAATCAACTAGGGATTTATTCACACTTTATCAGCAGATGATACCATATGACCATGGCTGAAGTGATCTACTATGTACGGGACTTGTGACTACTCTTCCTCTTCATTTTGTCTCGTATATAGACCTTGAGACCTTTTGTTTTTTGTAGCACACACCGCTTGTACATTCTTCTTAGATCCCAATCATCCCCATTTTTTCCCGTCTTTATACTTAGGATACCCGATCCTAAGTATGGGGGAACTGATTTTTTCCATTGAGTTTCCATTTTCTTATTTAATTATGTTTACTTTTCTTGTTTGTACATTCTTTAACACCTATCACTCATCTCCAATTTTTGCTACATTCTTTTCTATACTTATCATAACTGATCCTAGGTATAGGGGGTACCGAATGATATTATTACATTTGTTTGCTTTCTTTCTTTCTTTCATTTATTTCTTGTCCTCAATCACCTCATTTTTCATCTCCCACTATACTTACAATGACCATACCATATGTATAGGGGCATGTCTGACTTCTCATTATTTCGTATTTTCTCCCACTTTTACTTAGCGCAAATTATGTCCTTCTTTTTCTCTCTTTGGCACTACGAGGAAATAACACAAGAAGTATAGGAGTGTGTGTGTGTGTATATATATTGTATATAAACTTTTGTCCATAACTCGTACTTTTATGTATTTTCTATATATATATATATAAAATGTGGATGTGATTAAAATTTGTTTAAATCAATTCATTTGGTATTATTAAAGTCTAGTAAATAAATTAAATCTATGTAAAATACTTATTTAAAATCCTTATTTAAAATTCATTTAAAAGGTGTATTTATAAAAAGGGAATAATATTTATTCTAATATCCTACTTATTAAAATGAGTAAAATAATTTAATATTTAAAATACTTGTATTTAAAAGTTGTAAAATACATCAGTTATTTAATCCAAAATAAAATATTGTTAACTTATCCTTATATATTTTTTTAAAATATGATTTTTTATAAAAATTGATAAATCTATAAAATTCATAAAAAATGCAATGTCCTAAAACCATGAAAATGGGAAAATCCTTAAAATACAAAAATGAGTCAAATTCAGAAACTTTACCTCAAAAAATATTGTTTTATTTGCATTTGTATTTTTAGAAGAAGTTTGATTTATCGAACTAAAGATTGGAAATAGTTCAGAGAGTGAAGCATGATCATGTCCGTTGACCCTAAATTATAAGGATTTTAGTTAGGAGATGGAATTTAGACTTTTCAAGTCTTTGACTTTAATCATTAGGTTCCATAGGACCATGTTTAGAATTCTACTTAAACTTACCTAAGTTGGATGCTTGGTATCATTCTTTAAATTCTTCAACACTAGATCAATTTTGGACATATGCACTACACATTTAGCTCAACTTTCACTGGGTTGCAAAGTGTTGTTAGTTTTAGTGGTGCATTTTTATCCTTGTCTAGTGGCACATACATCTAAAGACAAGAGTTGTTGGGTTGAAATAAATCTTTGAATGAGGGATTGTCTGATGGCTCAATTTTTAAGACCCCAAAGCATGGGCGGAATGAAAGATTCTATATCCGTCGAGGCACACAAGAATTTAGTGCAATTGTTTCTACTACCCCAAAATGTGGGTGTGACAAAATATTCTATATCCTTCAGGGAAAAATACATAAAGTACATTGTTGACCGAAAATGGTCTAAGCTTGATATAGCCTGCATATCTTGGTGGAGTCTTGGTTACACTGGCCAATCTTCACAAATAGACCTGACTACAGTGGTCACACTCCAGTTCTCTTCACTTTCTTCTAGCATCTTACCATTTTTGATTGTGGACACAACACACACCTGAACTTAGAAGGAAATACCCACCCAGCGTCAGCTCTTGGAGGGCCTACAGTGCCCGATATGTTGGGTCCGACAATCATAGTATCAACGTCTTTCTTATCTCTCGGTAATAAAACAACCAACTAAGACAACAATCAACCCATAATATAAAATAAACAGTAAATAAGACGAGAGGTGAAATTTATTATACCCTACAAATGACGTACAATGACAAGTAGCTGGGGCCGAACCAATAAGAGTAAACTAGATAGGCGTAATTATTATCTACTAATAAAAAGACATAATAAATATTTTCACACTTTTTTGGAATTTTTTGTTGGTTTCTAATTATATTTAATTTTTATGGTTCTTTCATGTTTTGAATTTTGTAATTTTTATATTTTATATTTCTAAAATTTTTACTTTTGCAAATTTTAATTTCTTTTTATTTTTAAGGGTTTTTGTAATATACATTAAATATTTATAATAAATAATAATAATTATAATGATATTGAAAGTAATATAATATGTATATATCATATATAAGGTTCTATATTTGTAAATATAACTATGTATATTTAACAAATAAAATGTTTATGCTTTTAATAGTTTTCTCTATTTTTGTAAAATTTCTTATAATTTATTTCTAATTTTTAGCTATTTTTAATGTATTTAATATATGAAAACAACGTGTTATATAATTAGGCTGAAGTGTCCTGGTTATTATAAATTGATAATAAGTCCAACTCACGAAGTGTTCTTGTTATTATAAATAGATAATAAATAGATAATAAGTCCAACTCATTAGATAATAAGTTATGTTTTGTTATCGTGAATCGGGGTCCATATGATTTCAGACCGTCATTTATATCTCTTCTTCCCAAGTTCTATGAGAACACTAGTAAGGGGCCATTGACTTTTCTACATTAGTTTGAGATGATATGTGGGATGACTAGTTATTCGAATGTTACTCAAGAGGCTTTATGCCTCAAGGTTTTCCTCTTTGCCATAGCAGATTATGCAGTTTACTGGCTGAATCATTTGAGGAGAGATATATCTAATTGGGAGGATCTCAAGTCTACATTTTTGCATAAATATTTTCCTTTTAGGAGAACGAATATGATGAGTAGCCGACTTGTGAATTTCACGCAACATTCCCATGAGTCTTTCGATGAAGCATGGGAGTGCTGCAAAACATGACACAAAATTGCCCTCATCATGAGATTCCACTGAAGATGCTAGTTAAAAAATCCTTTGGAGGATTACATGGTGATATCCATGGATTAGTGAGGGCTGCATGTGGCAACCGTTATTTGAATAAGGATGCTTATTCCATTTTGGACCATCTATGAAGGGATGACCAAGAACACCAGAGTCTTTGATTCCACAACTACATACCAGAAGACCACACACCGCCCACACCAGTGAGACCATCATAAGGTGGCTATAAGAGCTGAGTCTGATTCACGATATATCATTATGGGATACATAGTGAGAATCTTACTGTTGCGGAGAATATTAGAAGGAAGTTCAGGAGTTGAAGAAGTTGCGAGAGCTGGAGAATCTTTCTTCATTCCTCACCATATAAGTGATTTAGAGAAGAAGGTGGAGGAGATCTAGAGACAGAGGACTACAACCACCTAAACAACATCCTAAATGGAGATCATTACCTACTCTTCCCACCCATCAGATACACTTTGTACAGGGTGAGGTCATGTTTTCTACTAAGACTCCGTAGCTAGCTTGGCCAAAGCATTCGTCGACAACCGATCAGAGCTAGATCACGATTCTTGTAACAGATGATGTTGATACTTCTTCTACAATTGAGATTAATGGCATTTGTTATTCTCAAGTTCCTCACAAGTCACAATCATATATCATAACATAGACCATACATCATACAACACAATAGATGCATAAACAGCATGGTAGTCCACATTACCGTTATCGAGGTTAGTTTGTGCAACACCAATCTCAACATTTTCCCTATCTTAGACCAGCACATCATTACCAGCCTTCAGCTCCATATTACCAGCAACAAAAGAAACTACATTCTTCTTCTTAGTGATCTTAACACACATATACATCAGAACCTCCACACACTTCTAGGAAGGAGAGATAGAGAGCCATGGATGTGCTACTGAGCATGAGTTGTCAGCATAGTCCTTGGCCCTGAATTAGATTATGGACAAAGTGATTATACTCCATTTAGCACACAAGATAGAGATGGAGCTGGTTACCATCATCTTAATGAGTTAGCAATGCTCAAGACCACACTTCCAGTGGTAAGGACACTATTCTTGAATTTTTAGATAACTACATTCATTTCAGGAGCGATAGACAACCATCAATACTTGATCAAGCTGAGGAGAGACCATACTTGATGAGGAGCGATGATCCATTTATGAGAAGTCACATTCTGTTGTGGAGGAGAATCACCATGATTATGTCAGAGACGGAAGCGTTGAGACGATAGACCTGAACATAGGTGATTTTGATGTTGATACCACGCAACCAATGCCAATACTCCTGGAGAAGTTTCCTCTTCTATATTTGAGAGTTTTGTACATGATTCTAATACTCTCAATGTAAATGCTAACTCCCATGAGATGAGAAAATTTGAGAACTTTGTCGTTCTTGAAATTGTTCCTTTTACTAATGCTTTATTTGGTAAAGGAAAGAAAAAAAATCCAGAAAGAATAATGTGACTCCAGAAACTAAAGGATTGATTAAAGATCACATATTTTGAAGATTCTGCTCCATGATGCCTTGGATCATTTTCCTACACTCAAGCAGCGGTTGAACAATGGATGCACGACACGTAGGAAAAAGAAGTCACATACTGAGAAGTATATTTTGACTAAAGCCACATATTCTGCTATCCACAACAAGTTACCAGAAGAAGAGAGATTCAGGTGCTCATAATGTTAGATGGAGATTTCTAATGTCACATTCGATCACACTCTTTTAGATAATGGTCCCTCCATTAATTTGTTACCATATTCATCACTCAAGTAAACTCGAGTTAGGTAATCGTTACAAATCACATGCGATGTTGTAGTTTCTGATCGATCAATAAGAGACATAGGGCATTTTGAGTTACATTATCATAAACGTGCATGGTCTACAATTCCCAGTGACTTTACTGTCATGTACATGGATTCCCCTAACTATATAGTTACACCTTACCCCAATAATTATTAGTAGGCCTTTCTTGCAAATCACATATGCTCTGTATGATTATGATACTAAAAAGTATTTTTTCATACCGAGGGTGAGAAGGTACACATTGAGATGGCAAGAGAATCATCCATTTCCAGTGTTGCATCTCAGTTCAGATGTCTTGAGTTCTTTAGCTAGCTACAATTACATGGAAGAGTTTTGTTGTGACGACCATGAGAGGTATAAGATTGAGACCCATGTTATCCTAGAAGAGTATGGGTTAGACACTATAGTTGGCAGTTCATATGAATTCAACTTCTGCACTCCTATAGACATTGATTAGATGGAGCAATAGATTGATGAGCTCATTGCAGGCATTTTATAGAGTTCGATTGATTCCTTCGCTTCAGATGATCTAGAACTAGACTATTGCATACCTGAGTTCTTTAGTTCTAGTTCTCTTGAGGATGAGCACATCAAAGAGTCAAATGGTGTGATGGACACATTTATTTACACTTTCTGTAATCCAACTCCAGAGTAATTTACTATGGTAGGGATACCGATTTCATATATAATATCCACCTATAGAGGCAATTCTACTCAACCAACTAGGGATTTGTTCACACTTTATCAGCAAATGATACCATATGACCAAGGCTGAAGTGATCTACTTTGTAAGGCTGAAGTGATGTACTTTGTATGGGACATGTGACTACTCTTCCTCTTCATTTTATCTTATATATAGACCTTGAGACCTTTTGTTTTTTGTAGCACACACCCCTTGTACATTCTTCTTAGATCCCAATCATCCCCATTTTTCTCGTCTTTATACTTAGGATTCCCGATCCTAAGTATGGGGGGGACTGATATTTTCCATTGATTTTCTATTTTCTTATTTTATTATGTTTACTTTTCTTGTTTGTACATTCTTTAACACCTATCACTCATCTCCAATTTTTGCTACTTTCTTTTCTATAATTTTTATAACTGATCCTTGGTATAGGGGGGTCTGAATGGTATTGTTACGTTTGTTTCCTTTCTTTCTTTCTTTCGTTCATTTTTTTCTTGTCCTCAATCGCCTCATTTTTTGTCTTCCACTGTACTTACGATGACTAGATCATAAGTATAGGGGGTGTCTGACTTCTCATTCTTCGTTATTTTCATCCACTTTTACTTAACGCGAGTTATGTCCTTCTTTTTCTCTGTTTGGCACATGAGGACATAGCACAAGCCAAGTATGGTGGGGTGGGTGTGTGTGTGTGTGTGTGTATTCTATACATACTTTGTCCATAACTCGTACTTTTATGTATTTTCTATATATATAATGCATAAACTGTGGATGTGAGTAAAATTTTTCAAATTAATTTATTAGGTATTTATAAAAATCTAGTAAATAAATTAAACCGATGTAAAATATTTATTTAAATGCTTATTTAAAATTGGAATTTAAAAGATGTATTTAAAAAGTGTATAATATTTATTCTAATATCCTACTTATTAAAAATGAGTAAAAGTAATTTAATATTTGAAATACTTCTATTTCAAATTAGTAAAATACATAAGTTATTTAATCCAAAATAAAATATTGGTAAATTATCCTATAAATTTTTGTAAAATATGGTTGTTTATAAAAATTATTCTATAAAACATATAAAAAATTGCAAAGCCCTAAAACCATAAAAATGGAAAAATCCTTAAAATACAAAAAATGAGTAAAATTCAGAAAATTTACCTCGAAAAATATTGTTGCATTTGCATTCGTATTTTTCAGAAGATGTTTGATTTCTCAAACTAAGGATTGGGAATAGTTAAGAGAGTGAAGCTTGATCATGTCCTTTGACCCTAAATTGTAAAAATAGAATTTTCAAGTCTTTGACTTTAATCTTTAGGTTCCATAGAACCATGTTTAGAATTCAGCTTAAACTTGCCTTAGTAGGACACTTGGTATCATCTGTTTAATTCTTCAACAATAGACCAATTTTAGACATATGAACTACACACTTAGCTCGACTTTCATGGGGTTGCGAAGTGTTGTCTATTTTATTGGTGCATATTCATCCTTGTTTAGTGGAGCATACATCTAAAGACAAGAGTTGTTGGGTTGAAATAAAGCTTTGAATGAGGGATGGTCTGATGGCACAATTTTTTAAGACCGAAATCGTGGGCGGAGCAAAAGATTCTATATCCGTCGGGGCACGCAAGAATGCAGTGCAATTTTTTCTACTACCCTAGAACATGGGTGGGAGAAAATATTCTATATCCGTCAGGGAAAAATACATAAAGTACATTGTTGACCAAAAATGGTCTAAGCTTGATATAGCATGCATATCTTGGTGGAGAGTTGGTTACACTGGCCAAGCTTCACAAATAGACATGACTACAATGCTCACACTCCAGTTCTCTTCACTTTCTTCTAGTGTCTTACCAATTTCAATTGTGGACACGACACACACCTGAACTTAGAAGGAAAATACCCACCTAGTGTCAGGTCTAAGAGGGCCTTCGGTGCCCGATATGTTGGGTGCGACAAATCTAGTATCGGTGCCTTTCTTAGCTCTTGATACTCAAACAACAAACAAAGACAACAATCAACCCATAATAAAAAATAAAAAATAAATATGATGTGAGGTGAAATTTATTATATCCTACAAATGGTGTACAGTGATAAGTAGTAGGGGTCGAACCAATAAGAGCAAACTAGATAAGCATAATTATTATCTATTAATAAAACAAATAATAATTTTTTTTATACTTTTTCAGTCTTTTATTGTTGGGTTTTTATTATATTTAGTTTTTATGGTTTTTTCTTGTTTTGTATTTTGTAATTTTTATTTTTCATATTTCTAAAATTTTTACTTTTGTAAAATTTTAGTTGCTTTTTATTTTTAATATATAATATGTATATATATATGTATATATAATAATACATAATATAGATATTATAAATAATATATAAGATATGTAATAAATAAATATATAAAAATATAGGAAATATATACAAGAAAAGTCCGTTTTATTTTTAAGGATTTTTAAAATATACATCGAATATAAATAATTAATAAAAATATTTATAACGAGAATAAAAGTAATAAGATATGTATATAGAATATATAGGGATCTATATTTTTAAATATAACTATATTTATTTACAAATAAAATGTTTTGTGTTTTTAATATTTTCTCTTTTTTTTTGTAATCTTTCTTCTAATTTATTACTAATTTTTAAGTATTTTTAATTTATTAAATACTTGAAAACAATGAGTTATATAATTAGGCTAATGTGTTCTGGTTATTATAAATAGATAATAACCCAAAATTCATAAAACTATTTTTAATATATAGTATATAATATAAATAAAAATAAGAAATATAAAGCCATTTTTTTGAATTTTATATAACTTTTATAGGTTTTTAGGGTTTTTCATTTTTTTAGTGTTTTTTCTTTTATATTTTTTTGTTATTTTTGATATGGAGTTATAAGATATAGTAATAAGTATACCCTATTTTTTTTAGTTTTTGAAGTTTGTTTTATATTTTTGTATTTTTCTCTGTAAACATGGGATAAGTAGATCATATTGTTTTTATAATAAATGGAAAAATATGCGTAAAAGGAAAAAAATTAAGGCATGAATGAGTAATATTTCAGGCACGTGTAATAATTTTTCTAAGATTTAACCAGCAAAATAGATATTTAATAAAAATAGAAAAAGAAGAAATAAAATACACATTACTAACAAGGTATTTTTACAAAAAAAAGAAATTATAGGGGCTTTTATGCAAAATATCAAAAGTTTTTAGACTTACATTACAATTTGCAATACTAAATATAACTAACAAAAGTTGTAGGGGCCTTTGTGCAAATATCACACACCTCACCTAGCGGTCCACGTGAGGTGTGCTGACACGTATTGTAATTTCTTTAAAAGTTTGAAAGGGTACTTGATATTTACAAGGCTTGAGTATTAGTACAAAAAAAGTAGGGGCTACTTATTAATTTACTTCTCAAAGGCACGGATAGGGCACTTCTCCCACTTCTCCTTGGCAATGTGGCACGATCAACAACCCATGAAGACGATGATTCACCAATTATTAGACAACCAAGATTAGATCTGGGTCGTGCTGGTAGAGGTGCTTCGAAGAACAATGAACAACATCCACTTGGGTGAACTTTGATTGTGGATTCTGTCGACCTCCTACATCCAAACTTGTTGCGGACCGGTGCAAAGGCTTTCTAATGCCACCCCACACTATAGGCGGGGGTAATTGGTCCAGGCCCCATCAGAAAGGGACCAGGAGCTCTAGCTTGAGCTTCAATTTGTCTCTAGGTGGCTCCTTGGGTCCCTCCTGCACAAAAAGATCCACGGGCTTGAGGGCTTTCTCCTCGACCCACAGTGAAGCTGATCCACTAGGTGGAGTAGAGGGACGGTGAGCTCCGGTGAAGGCAGAAGAGAGGAGCTCATATCGAGGTTGGATCCCTACAGAATCAAGTTCGGAATGTCGGTCTTGTATGGAGAAATGGTTGGTCAAGAAGATGGGTCACGAGGTAGATTACAATGATTTCAAGTTGGAGGTTAATACTCTAGCAAAAAAAGATACTAAAATTACTCTAAGTTACGGGATAAATGTGAGAAATAATGGCTACACTACACTACAGAAAGGAAATGCGATAAGCAAAAGGGAAAGAAATCAACTCGTAGTTGGCTATTCCAGGGAGCAGAGGAAGCTCGCCGGAGCAAGGCTCGATGGAGCTTGTATCACCACCTCAGCCACTCTTGTCCATGCAAACACTTCCACGAATATCCTGCTATCACCAGGGATCTCAGGTGAACGAGTATAGGGGTTACGAATGGTTAGAAGGGGATCATGTTCACTGCTGAATCACAAGGGAACAATGTTGGAGCACTAAACTCCAATAAACTAAAATCTAAGAATTAATCTTAGTTTGTCAGTAATTGATTAAACTAACTACCAAACTACAACGAATGAAATAAACTATACTAAAAATTCAAGAGAAAACATCTCTACATGGGATTTCAAGGAACAGAAGGAAGCGTCATCAGAGAGGCTCGAGCGACTCCTTGGATCGCTTCCTCGGCCACCTTATTTGCACCGTGAAGGATGGGAGTGACACCAGCTATCACTAGGGACTCGACAAAGGGTTCCTTTTAGGGTTACTAAGGTAGAAGAAGCATGAAAAAGGGAAGGAAGTTGTGAGGTTTATTTACAGAAAGGACAAATGAAAGGAGCATGCTGATTGCGTGCAATGGAGGATGGGTTGATGTATGCTATCAACCAAGCGGGGTGGAGGATGGAATGATGCTCAACTTCGGTGAAGGAATCGAAGAATCTTGAGCAGTGGCTTAGTTCCAAAAAAATCAAAGAAGTCAGAGGTCCAGTGACCTCTAACAAAGAAGGAGGCAGAGGATGTACAATTAACCCACCGGGTCAACAAAAGACAGGTCCTGATTGGTCTACGTAAACCAACCGTAATATATGGACCCAAAACACAGAAAATATTTATTATTTTATGCAGTGTTTTATATTGATTTTTATTTATTTTTACAAGCTACATAATTATGGCTTAATATTTACATGTATATATAGGTATATAGACCTCTATTTAGTGTTTTTTATTTTGTATTTTTTATTTTATTTTATTTTTGTATTTATATTTTCTACATCTATAACTTTTTTGTTTACATATTTTTATGTATTTGTCTTATTTTATTAATTTACTTGAGTAAATAAGTTTTTTTGATAAAGATATGCTTTTTTGATAAATAAGTATATGTACATTATAAGTATAGTCTAGGTATATATTTAATACATTATTTATTTTTATAAATTTTAGTGTTTTTATTCTATTTTTATTACGTACATGTTTTAGAATAGTATTTACAAGTATATAAAAATACATGAATGTTAAAAATATAAAGAATAAATACATTGAATATTATATAAATGTGTACCATACAATAGGGACCCAAACGCCAAGCTTTACATCCCAACTCCAAATTTAATGAAAACACTTCAATAAATTTATAATTAAAATTTATGAACAATAAAAGTGAGTTTAGTCAATTTTGAGTATGTTTGGAGGAGATACATTAGTGCGAAACTTTCTTTGCGGCTTTCTGTTCTATGTGTCGTGGGTGCAATGTCTATTATTTTAATATGATTTTTTTTTGTATTTTTATTTGTATTTTTATGTACACTTGACATGTTCAAACTTTATTGATTTGATGCGTAATTAATAAATCATAATATTGGCCCATAAAATGCATTTATTTATGAATAAAAGTTAGTGCCTTTAAGTGTGTTTAATACAATTGGTCTACCATATCTCCTCCTACATTATTCCTTGTCGATCAAGTCATCATGACGACTGGGTCTGGGGTCTAGGGTCACTCACTGTCTTTGACATTTCATTATTTTTTTATTCTTTCCTTTGTTCTTTTATTTTGGAATCAAATATCAATATTTATACAATATATACAAGTCAATTAGGAGTGTTATTTTATATGAATTAATGCTATATACATGCATTTAGCAATGGATTTAAGGCCAAAATGAAAGAATAAAGGTGATGAAATGGAGATTCGTCACTTCCCTATACTTTCCTTTACTAGTCACTAGCAAACACTTATGACAATGAGTGCAGAAAAAGAAAATAGAGAAAAGAAAAAGAAAGAACTTGGAATAATTTTGACTTGTAAACTTTCTTAATGAAATCAAAGTCAGAAGCTCAGTTAAGACATTTGGAGTCTTTGTGTTTTCGGAACCACATTCTGGTTAGGAAATGTGACACAACACCCTTTAGGTTCCATAATCCTCTATTCAGTTCAATTCACAAACGGTCGGAACCATCTCTTCAGTTGCATACTCTCGCTACCTTGAAATTACTAGAACCATGTGTGTGAATTGGGTTATCTCTTCTTATACAAATCACGGAACTATCGAGGAGTCTCCTTCTCTGGTAACTCATCCTTGGGGATATAGATATTTCCTTATAAGATAAGGTTAGTGCTAGTTCATAATTGAAAAGGGAAAGAAGCTAGAAGAATGGGAAAAGAAGTGGAAATGGACTCGTGTAGTTGCATTCCCTTGAGAAGCTCATCCAATATAATCGATTCTTCACAAAGAAGAAGCCCTTTTCTTGTAGCTAAATAATTTTGGAATTTTTGGTATAGGCTTCTTTTTGGATATTTTCTTTGATTGCATTGCTTTACATTCTGGTTTTGCCCCGATGGATATAGAATATTTTGGTCTGCACTTGTTTTTTGGGGACTAGGAAAAAGTTGTGCTGGCAGAACATCCCTCATCTGAAGGTTTATTTTAATTTAAGCTATAGTCGTTAAATTTCCAAGATACTAGAGTAAGTGGGCTGAAGTACCAGTTTCACCAGTCCACAAGAATTGTTCCTGAGACACGGTTGTGAAGTGGCCTAGTATCGTCCCGACTTAGACTCCATGTTCTTTCAACAATCCATGTGGGTTCAACTAAGTGTCAAGTGCTAGGTTTCTAGTCAAGCCATTGTCTCAAGAGATGTAAGAATGACATGGGTTCTAGTTAGACATATTGAACCGACTCATGAACATAGTCTCACGGAATCTGAAGAATTAAGTCATGGTGACGTAAAGCATCTCAATTCCAGTCCTTAATGGGTTCCTGTAACATTAAGTGGATTATGGTCTAGACTAAGCTCCAATCTTCAGACTTTTTTTAGACTTGTTCAATTGTCTTGATCATTTCATAAAAATGCAAATGCTATGTAATTCAAGAAAAATCTGTCCGTGAAGCATTTTTTTATTATGAACTTTTTATGGATTTTATTTTTTTTTTTACAAATTTTTATGTAATTTTTGAAAACATTTTGCATATTTTCAAAGGTTTCGAAAATATTGAAAATTTTAAGGGGTTTTTAATAATAGTTAATGAAAAAAGTACACACAAATAGTTACATAGAAGTGCATATATATTTACAAGAATAGGGTGTAGGATTTATACTAGGAATTTAAACACAGTTAGTTTTTATTCATTAATTATAGATTATATATATCAGGGTTATATATATATATACAAAGCGATTTATAGGGTATTGTTATGTACAAGGTTCACAAAATACTATGAAAATATATTTACAAACAATTTAAAAACTTTGTTTTGCAAATAATTTGGCAAACTCTTTACAAACATTTACAAAATTTTGGAAGTCATTTTACAAAGATTTATCAGAGCTATAGATAGATTTTTCAAAAAATATTTTTACAATCAATTTCCAAATCATTTGCAAACTAAATTTTCAAGAATTTTATTCAAATAAATGAAACAAGTTGTTGCAACCCTTTGTAAATAGTTTTTACAAAGGTTTGAAAATATTTCACAAAATATTTCCAAAGGATTTTCAAAAGGTTTTTCAAGTCATTTTTCGACCATTTTTCAAATCATTTTGCAGAACATTTTTAAACCATTTTATTTATCATTATTACAAAGAATTTTTATAATATTTTTATACATTTATTATTATGTCTTCTTTATTATTGATTAATCGTATATCCTTACCAATATAATATAGTAGCCATATTATTTACAAATAAGAATATACAAGTTATGGCTAAAATATATACAATGTATATACAACCCCCTACACCTTGCTTGAGCTATGTCCTCATAGTGACAAAGAGAAAACGGAATACATAACTCGTGTTAACTATAGGAAAGTCAATATTACAACGACTAAAGAATGAGAAGTCGATCGCCCCTCTTATATATAAGACCAACTTACCCCTAGTCTAACAGAATGTATACAAAACATGGATGATAGAGGATCAAAATTTACAAACTCATAGGGCTCGTCTTGTCCCCCTTATACTTAGTGTAAAGTATCCCCAAGTCTTGATAGATTCTCAAAAAGTTTAGGGACAAGAGAGAGATAAATACTGAATAACTCAAATATACGCATCCCCCAAATACTTAGGATGAAGTATATTCTAAGCGTAACACAAATGAATGGGATGAGTACAACATGGAAGAAGAAAAAAAATTCAAAATTGAAATGAAAACAAAAAAAAAGAAAAGAAAACTAATCAAAGATATTTGTGGAGTCATTGTCTGGCTCCATTGTTGATGTTGAAGCTGTGAAATCTTCATGAAAAATAACTTGAATAGAATCCACAATGACCAAGAATTTGTCGTGCTCTAAATATGACTTCAACATCTAACTGTTGATGATGAATGATTGTGCGTCAGCTAACAATTCTGATATCAAGATATCTCTGTTGTCATGCACAATCTTCTTTATGTGTGACCATGTCCATTTGCTTTTCAATTTTCTTGAGAATATCTTAAACTTTGTGTTGAACAAACACACTTTCTGTCCAAGCATGAATGTCTTTCATGTGATGTGCCAATCGTGCCAACGCTTGACATTCTCCTCGTATATTAAGCTATTATCATACACGTAGTCTCGAAATTCCATGAGCTTGTTCAAATCTAATTTTCTCTTCTGACCACCTTTCTAGGTGTCGCGGTTACAGATGTTAGCTGCCAAAAGAGTTTTGTGAATGAGTTCCACAGGTAGATGGCACAGTTTGCCATACACAAGATGGTAGGGCGACATGCCCAAAGGAGACTTGTAGGCAATTTTGTATGCCCAAAAAATGAGTCCAGAAGTTGTTAACATGTCTTTCTGTCCGATCTCACATGTTTCTGCAGGATCGTCTTGATTTCTCAGTTTGATAATTCAGCCAGGTCATTGGATTGAGGCCGATAAGGAAATGTATCTCAGTGATCGATGCCATACTCCTTTACTAATTTATTAACATACTTATTGAGGAAGTGGTTACCCCGTTTGTGATCAGAACCTTCAGTATTCCAAACCACGAAATGATGTTAACTTTCAAGAACAAACAAACTGCACGGCTATCAATGGCTCAAGCAGGGATAGCTTCTACCATCGACTCACATAGTCCATAGCAAACAAGATGTATTCATAACCTTAACTATTAGGAAGTGGGCCCAGAAATTAGTGCCTAATGAATCCATGATTCATATACTTTGTACAATGATAATAGATGGATCCACTTAATAATTCACTAATTAAAACCCCTAAAATTGATTGATCAACATTCATTAATTGTGCCAAAATTAGCGTTAAAATCTGTTAATAACCTTGTTTTTGCTAGTTTGCGTTTATTATTTTATGTGTAAATACCATTATTTTAACCTAACTCTTTCTTTAATTTATTCTTTGATTAATTATCGAACTTAACTATAAGAATTAAAATCCCTAAAAAGTGCAAAACCAAGAGAAAACACAAAAATCTGACATTTTATTATCTGTACAAGTTTTATCTTTATCCATTTCTTTTTACCTTTTTCTAACCAAAAAGATTACATAAAAATTAGATTAATTATGTGTATATTTTATATAAATTAATCCACTAATTAACATCAAATTTAAAATACAAAAAACCACAAATTAAAAAAAACATGTAATTTATATAGATTACCACAAAAAATACTTTTTTGTACACTTGACCTCTTTTGACTTTTTATTCAACATGAAACTTGTAGATCTCGTCAAGATCTACAACTTTCATATTTCGACTTTTTTCTAGTTCGACTTCTTTCTATTCTTTTTTTTTTCCTTTAATTTTCTCATTGAGCCATGTGGTGCCCTCTAGGTCTCCCACATGGTCCGACCCTTCTATAACACTCTCCTTCACTTCTGGGTGTCTGATCTTCATCCCTACTTTAATATGGACCCTCATCTCCACCATCCGATCATTATCATCTGAGGAAATGAAAATTTCTCTCTTTAATAATTGATAATTGTATTATATAAGACATATTTCAATTCAGCAATACCACACATTTGAATATGTGGAAAATTTTAACTTTCTAAGTCTACTAAAGTCAAACTTAGGGACAAGAGCCACCTCATCTATTTATCAGAAATTAAAGATTAAATTTGAGTGAATAAATTCATTCCTTTAGGTATTTGTAATCCAAATACAATGCATAAAGCAAAATGCACAAATAATACACATGGTGATGTAAGGACATGACACATGTATTTTTTTGTTTGGTTTTTGTGTGATTCAAGATGAGATGCATGTGCAAAATGAACAAAATTTAAATATGCTATGCAGAACAATTATCTATACAATGATGTCCTAAAAAATCATCAAATAAATGAGCAATAAATGGTGGGTTAATTTTAAGACAAATAATGAATCAAAATGAATTGATGGTATTAAGAAATAAAGAGCATGTGACAAATATATCTCAAAATTTAACATGTTCAATTAAGTGTCAAAACACTGAATAAATAATACCATAATGTAGATCATGAAACAAGTATTACAAGAAGACTGAAATCAACTAATTGTGAGTTGAAATTCTCAAGTTATGATGAAAACAATGCAATGGCATAATTGTAATAAAAATATGGCAGCCCCTATACGTAGCTCGAATTATGTCCTCATAGTGACCAAAGAACAAGAAAGGAAGACATAACAATTGCTAAGTATAGAAAAGTGAAAAGAATCCTACACAACAACGACTCAAAGAACAGATGAAAAGAATAGATTCGGTGATCCCCGCTATACTTAGGATGAAATAATCCTAAGTATAAAAGTTTGTACAAACAAGGAAAATCGAGGAAAAGAATGAACAAACTCAATGACTCGACCATTCATCCATCATACTTAGGGTAAAAGATCCCTAAGTATAAAAAATATCAACAAGTTGAAGGACAATCGAAAGAACAAAGAAAATAAAGAAAATAAAGCACGAAAGAGAAGAAATGAATAACATCACTCCCCCTATACTTAGGGTAAAGGATCCCTAAGTATAAACAACACCAGGGATGATGAACAAAATGAAAATGGAAAGCACAAATCATTCACCTCCCCTATACTTAGGATGGAGTACATCCTAAGTATAACACACAAACATGGAAAAAATGTGGACGATAAAAATGGAAGAAGAAAGAATAAAACGAAAGGCTATATACAATAGAAAATCAACTCATGTATAAGGCACAAAAGCTGTTAACAAGTCATCGTCCGATACCACATATTTGTAATTAACCATGGACAAGAATGTATCATGATCAAGATATGGCTTTAGCAACTGTTCGTTCACAACAAATCGCTATGCGTCAGATGACAACCCAGATATGACAATACTACCATTGTCACTCACAACTCTCACACTGAACGGTCCTGACCATTTGCTTTTTAATTTGCTGAGAAACAGCTTTCGTTTCGCATCAAACAACAAAAATTTCTTATTAGGGCAAAAAGTATTCATTCTAATGTGTCTATCATGTCAACGCTTGATTTCCTCCTTTTACATGAGTGAGTTGTTGTACACAAAATCTTGGAATTCTAGCAATCTATTCAGATCCAACTTCCTATTCTATCCTGCTTTCTCATAATCCAAATTCCATATAGGGAGTGCCCGTAATGATTTGTGAAAAAATTCATCTGGCAGATGGCAAGGACTTCCATAAACCAATCTGTAGAGAGACATATCCAATGGAGACTTGTACACTGTCCGATAAGCCCATGAAACTAAGCCAAGCATCTGGCAATAGTTCATCCTATCTGACATACAAGTTTCTACAATATCGTCATTATCTGCCTGTTTGAAATCTCAACCAAGCCATTAGTTTGCGGGTGGTAAGGAGACATAACTCTATGCTTAATAGTGTATTCCTTCACCGCTTCTTGACTTCTTCATTAATGAAATTGCTGCCCCCATCTGAAATGAATATCTTGGGAATCCTGCACCGCACAATAATATGATCCTTGAGAAAGGAACAAATTGGACGACTATTAGCGACTCGGGTGGGGATAGCCTCCGACAAAGGACTAACATAATCCACATCAAGTAGGATATACTGAAATACCTGACTGAAAGAAAATCAACCTATGAAGTATATGCCCCAATCATCAAAAACATATGAAATCTAGAAATATCTCAAGGGCATGGTATGTATGGAACCAATGGTTCCTCCCATCTTCTAACAGCCAGTATAACCTCAATTATAATATGTATCATCCTTAAATAATGTTGGCCACCATAGGCCGCTCTATAAAACCTTTGTTGCCGTTTGCTTCCCCAAATGGTGCCCACCAGGATCTAGTTTGTGACAATGCTCAAGTACGCTGGTGTATTCTTCCTGAGGAATGCCCTTCTCCAGATACAATCCGCACCATCACGAAATAGGTACAGATCCTCCCACTAGTAAAAATGTATCTTTGAACTGTGTATACAATGACATGCGAACAAAGTAGGTAAAATCTGAACTTCTCTAATGCAGACACCGCTACTAACATCTCCTTCTTTGTGACAATGTAATTATCATGTGCCTCATCCAAAGTCTTGCTAGCATAGTGTATAGAAATGGTAGCCCATCCCTCCTCTTGCTTATAACATCTCCAACTGCAAAATCTGATGAGTATGTCATGATCTCGTAGGGGAGTGACCACTCTGGTGGTTGTAGGACATGAGCACTAGTAACCATGTCTTTCATCTTGTGAAATGCAAGGAGGAATTTCTCATCAACAACAAACTCACTCTCCTTCCATATAAGCTCAATCAAAGATCTGGCGATCTTGTCGAATTCCATAATGAATCGCCTATAAAATCCAACATGTCCCACAAATGACCACAACCGCATCAAATTTTGTTGTAGCTCTAGCTTGGAGATCACATCAATCTTAGTCGGGTCAACTTCCATACCATTTTTGGAGATGACATGGCCCAATACAATCCCATAAGTCACCATTAAGTGACTCATCTGCCACGAGTGCACTAAGTTTACCTCGCAACAACATTGAAGTAATCAGTCTAAATGAGCATGACTTGTATCAAAGATTTCCCCGTAGACCGATAAATCATCCATGAAGACATCTATATAACTACCCACCATGTCAACGGAAATGGCTATCATCGCCTTTGGAATGTAGTGGGGGCATTACTCAATCTAAAGGACATCCGTCTAAAGGCGTAGGTGCCAAATGAACAAGTAAAAGTAGTTTTTCCCTAATCTTCAAGAGAAACAACAACGTTGTTATACTTCGAGTAACCATCCAAGAAACAAAGAACTCCTTCCCTACCAACTTCTCAATAATCTGATCAAAAAAGGGATGTTGAAAGTGATCTTTCTTGGTAGCTATATTCAAGCACCAGTAATCTACGCAGATCGGCCACAAAGTAGGTACATAGGTCAGAATCTCCTCACTGCCGTCATTCTTTATGATAGTAATCCTGGATTTTTCGATACCACATGTAAAGGACAAACCAATTTGGAATGTGAGATGTGATAAATAAATACAACATCACACCATTTCCTTATCTCTTTCATGACAACAACTCGAAGGTTTGGATTGAGACAGTGTTGATACTCATGGGAGGGTTTGTTGTCATCCTCTAAGTAGTTATGATGCGAGTACAAAGTTGTACTAATTCCACGAAGATAAAAAATATTCCATCCAATGG
This sequence comes from Ottelia alismoides, assembly GCA_037367405.1. Lineage (NCBI taxonomy): Eukaryota > Viridiplantae > Streptophyta > Magnoliopsida > Alismatales > Hydrocharitaceae > Ottelia > Ottelia alismoides. The sequence continues at coordinate 35,599 of JAZKJV010009140.1, read as the reverse complement.
CCTTACAGTTTCTCTCAAGAACCTCTAGCATCTGATATTCTTATGCGCCAGCCAACTATGAGCAAACGATGACCGGAAACATTTTGGGGGGACTCGCAAGGAAGGCATATTTCAACATTGAGGGTAATGCTTTGAGCTCAGGTGGGGTCTGAATCGGCTCTGTGACAACCTCTGCAACTATATTTGTAGAAGGTATCAGATCTGCACTATGTATATTGTCCACTGTGGCTATATAGGTTCATCAAGTAAAATCTCAGAAAGATCTGCAACAAAAATCTCTGCTCATAAAGTAATGGCTCATCATAATGTTCAGAATCCAAAAAAAATATAAAAATCTCAGTAGGAGGTACCTCATTAGTAACTCAGAAAAGGAGTGTGTCTCACGAATCTCAGAATGTACCTCCAATATCTCATAATGATCCTTAGAATACAATTCAAACTGTCCATCAGCAAACGACTCAAAATGATCAACAAGGGAACTCAAGGTGACTATGCTTCCCACAAGGTCTTTCTGGGGAAGGAACTCCTAGGTGTCCATGAAATCATAGAATGGATCTATCGCTCAAAATTTGGCAATAAAATCACATTTCTCACGATCTGGTGTAATTGTCTCTCTATCATTTGATATTGCTAGTGGCGGTGCTGGTTTTGGATATTAGATTGTATATATCTTCACCTTGTCACTATGAGAGTGAAAGAAGATCTCTCCAGTACAATAATCAATTACCATTTCAGTGGCTTGAAGGAATGACTGATCAAGTATGGTTGGACTATCGAGTATCGGTGTGGAGGTATCCATATTCATGACAACAAATAAGCTGGGAATCTCATTCCTAGCACCATTACAATAATGCCCTCTAATATGCCTCTTGGCCTCTTGATTGATCTATTAACAAATTGAAGGATCATATTGGTGGATCTAAGAGGCCCCAACCCAAACTCAGTAGATAGGGAGGATGACATGAGATCAATGGAGGAACCATTATCGAGAAGAGTACGATCAAATTCTTGATCAAAGATGTGGCAACGGATGTGAGTTGCTCCCTTATCTTTCTTTTTTGGTGAGAAGATGCTAATGGCATGAACTATGGCCATGGTCAAGATGTGTTTATCTGTTTTCTTTCGTCTGCTGCTTTTGTTAACGCTTTTGAGTACATGTTTCCTTCATTCCCTTTTTGACCGTAGGCATGTATTCCATGACCTTAAGGAATGGCATCTCTTAAAATATTTTCTGAAGGATCTCTACCACTCCAGGATCGGATAGTGTTGTTTTTAATTTTTTATTTTTTCTGTTTGATTCAAAGCTGAAGGAAATGGAACAGAATCAGAAGAAACATCATGCTTCTCATTTCTCTAATTCAAAATAGAGTCATCATCTACATGTTGACAATCAAATTCAATTTGTACAATGTTATCCACTACAAGAATATAAGGAACAAAATGACAAACATGACATGCTACTTAGTCTGCTAGTATAAAACAAGAATCCACGACTGATGTGTTCTCCTTCATGACTGACTCGATACTGCATCTTTCTTTATTATTTTTTTGGTTTTTTCTGGATAATGATGGTTAAGAGGGTGGTGATGATGGTGAAGAAGGTGGTGATGATAGTGAAACTCCAAGATTTGGTCCTGCTACAATGGTTCGTTGTTGTACTGGTGATGAAAATGATGAAGTCCATGAGGCTCTCTCGAGGCTCTCTCATCAGTTATCTCCAATCCTAACTGATGTGCGGGTGGATGCAATCTCCTACCGCCCCTGAGATGAATGGTGCCAGAGAAACATGTATGGATCATGGGCTACCTGCTCCTTGCATCTTGTTAGTATTGGCTTAGACCTAGGCTGGAATCAGTGCCTTGATGGTGTTGAGGTCATCAAACCTCTGAGTTAGGTCACTCATATTCTTCATCAGTAAAGCAAAATGATTTAGTGCGGGATTTACCAAAGGTGCCTCAGGATGCTTAATGATTGGTCGTCGCTAAGACTGGTATTGTGGAGATTGTTTGTACCCAGAGTAGTGCTGCTGATAATGAGGAGGATGAGGTGGATGGGAAAACTGTCCATAAGATGCTAACAACTACCGACAGCATTGCTGGTGAAAACATGTAGATTACATCAACTGTTGTCCATGTCTCCAGTTCTTAAAGTGAGGTGGAGATGAGAAGTGAGGTTGTAACTACTGGTGTTGGGGTTGTAGTCTCCCTCCCTAATGATGGTGGACAAGTATTTAACTCTATTGGGACCGCAATTGACCTTGGCCTAACGGACGGGGTCCGTTGTGCTCTTGGTCGAATCAAATGCCGTTCACCTCCTGAATGAGAGGTGGAGGTGAAGACTACAACTTAGGAATGTAGAGGGGCTCATGTTGGTATGGTACAATTTGATGTGACTGTTGCGGGACCTTATCTAGTGTCTGCACATAGTAAATGTGTTGAACTATAGATGGTCCTTCAGTACTATAATATGATGGTGCGGAAGAAGTCTGCTCAGAAGTAGAGGTATCAGATATAGCACTCGCATTCTGACATGCACTAATCGTACTGACAAAGAAGCTCTAGATGCTTTGTGATACCATCCAACTTGTCCAGGTTCTTTGTCCTATGTTCGATCACTTGAAGCTTCTCAAGCTCCTCGGATCGGTTCTTTGTAATGTCTACTTTTGATAGGTGATTGCCTATGATGGTCAGATCTGAATTGTCCTCCCTATCCACATCATGAGATGTTGTCATGTTGACAACCTTGTGGGTTACTACAAGAGAAGGTACAAGATGCTTCTCAAAAGCACGTGAAGAAGAAAGAGATGCAAGTTCTCAACCATCTCCTCAAAAATATGATTGGGGATGTCCTCATCCTTGTTGAAGTGGGACCCACCACAAGCGACATCTACCAACTTCTCGTTCTCAATGCTCAAACACCCAAACAAGTTCTGCACAAGGCTTATCTTAGGAATATCATGATGGGGGAACTTCTCCGTTAAATCCTTGAATCTTTCCCACACCTCATGAATGGGCTCATGGGACATTTGGGAGAAGTTGGCAATCAAAGATCGCATTTGGCTTAGACGTCCAAGTGGATAATACTTACTTAAGAAAGCAGACCTCAGCTCTTCCCAAGTTGTAACTTCCCTTCCCAAGAGGCTAACCAATATAATGCCTTATCCATGAGACTGAACATGAAAGTCGTCATCTTCACTACCTCTAATGGTACATTCTGGCAGTGCATTGTGCAACAAATTCTATCAAACTATTGGAGGTGTACATATGGTTCTTCATTGATGTGTCTGTGGAATATTGGGTGGAGTGGTCAAATTGTGTGCTTTAGCTCAAAATTCGCATGAATCACATGGATCCTATTCCATGTGTTCCATTTGTCCTGCCCCTAGATTTTTGGCATCCTTGAGAGTATGCTTAGACACTGACTCAACATTTTCTTCTCCTCCGCCATTCCCACCTTCTCAAGGGTTTCTTTACTCCTCTCTCCTATCTTTTTTGTCATTCCTTAGCTCTGAGATCATGTCTCTCAATACGTCTTGGATGTCTGCCTGTTCAGTCAATTGTGCCTGAATGACCTATATGGAGGCTAACATCGTGTTGTTAATCGCATTTTGCTGAGCCATGGAACTTTTGCCTTTCGTTGGCATCAAGTGCTCTATCTCGATTTCTAAAAATGTATATGTCATTGGATTAGTCCTAAAAAATGGTGGAGTCCCAAATGATAGTTCAAGGTTAGAGTCAATCTTGAACAATGAATTGATCTATGTGGTGAATTGTGAAGTGGAGAAAGAGCAATACTCGGGAAGTGAGTCTTCTGGAACAGAATACGACTGAATCAGAGAGTGAAATGAGTTCGCAAAGTCCGAACGAGAAATACTCCAATCCGACATCTTCGATGTAAACATGAAATATGCGAGAACACGAAGGTCAATACAAGAAGAAAAAGGAAGAGAAGGCGTAAAGGGCACGGGAGGATCTTTACACTAACATAAAAACAATACAAACCCTCGACTAACAAACTGGACACAAGTGGACTCCGTAAGAGTTCTGCCTTTTGTCATTTCAATTTTAAGTTTAGTGAATATACAAGACGTTCCTCACTACCAAGCACACAGTGTGAGTCGCCGCTATCTCCCATCATGCATACTCACACCTCATCCATCAATGACACCATTTTCTCGGGGTGTTGGTTTAAATATCAGGCACAATTGGAGATAAGAATTAGCACACCAAAAACACTTTCTATGATCTGAGGCAAGTGCTTGTATCTCAACCATGCACCAGAGTGTAATGCACAGGAGCATCGGGCACAAGTCTAGGGATTTGGGCTTTATCCTTATGACTGCATCCTCACCGACTCTTTCTGGAGGTAAGTAGCTCTAAACAATGAGGGGGTTACTCCTCCCAAAATAAAGATTTTATCCTTACGTTTCTTTTATGGTCGAGTTTTGTTTAGAAGTCCCAATTTTAAATAGTTACCACTTTTTTGGATTTTTTTCAAGAAAATGGTCTAATGAATTTTCAAATTCCTTTTGATCTTACATGAATGAAAATGAGGATGGAAATTAGAAATGCCAACGCACAATGAAAACAATGGTGCATGCAACGGAAGAGATGTGTACATTTCACTAGCACTCTACATGAAAAGTGATCTGTGCATAATAAAGACAGAACTAAAACTAACCTAAATGATGCATGAGAATCGTCCTAGCAATAACTTCTATTAGCGGGAAAGAACATGTTAATTTGACTATGTCCAAGCAACGCTCTACTCTATAGGTAAAGTAATTCTTGTTTAGGGCTTTGGACCTAATTAATTACCTGGTGATGAATCTACGATTCGTCACCTTTATTCATTTATTTTAGCTTAAAATCCCTTATAAAACACCTGCATATCACGCTAATTCCATATTCTTATTAACTTGCATCTGTGTAAATATCGTACATTTCTGACTAATTTTAACCTAAAATAAATAAATAAAGAAAGAAAGGAAAAATAAAGAAAAGAAAATAAAAAATAAATAAAGAAAATAAAATAAAAAAAAGGAAGACTGTGTACAGGCTGACCCGAACCCCGAGAGAAGGTCAAGACGTGACCTGATCGACCAGGAATAAAGTAGGGGGAGATAGGGTCTTCAACCAGAAAATCCCAAAAAAAATGTGTCCTCACTCATTTTGTATAAATCTGTATAAATTGACACTAATTTATTTGTACCTTAATTGACTTCAAATAAAATAACATTCAAAATCAAAGTTGTAAATAAAAATGCGTTCTAATTACTAAAATTGATTGCACAATTAAATCGTGTACAGAATAAAAGTAGCCACACTTGGAAAAAGCCACTAAGCACTAATTGAAAGACCAATTCCGTCTCCATATGAGCTCAAATCGAATCAATCTCAGTTCCATTGAACTCGAAATTAAATTATCTTCGAAATGGCTGTATTTTCATAATTTTTGGAGTTACGGATAAAAAGTCAGTTTTCTGGGGTGGTTTGTGCAATTTTCCCTTGTATTTTGTGTATATTGTATTTGTATATATATTGTAAATTAATCCCACTGATTTCTTTTTAATAAAAATAAAAATTAAAAAAAAATAATAAATTCTTAAAATACAAAAAAAGGGCTCATTCGTCATTTAACCTTGTATATAGTGTCACATATGTATATAGTATATGTATATGGTTGCTATTTTTAATTAACCTTCATAAAAAAATAAAAAAATAACTTTTTTTAATTCCAAGAAATAAAGTGACGAAAATTCAAAAAAATTAGATAATTTTGTATTTAGTTTTATCTCTCTTTTATTTTCTTTTTCAAATTTCATCTCCCTCCCACCAAAAAATTCAAAAATTCATTTTAATTTTCATCTCCATTATCTCTTCAAAAAAAAATTCAAATTTCATCTCTTCTATTTATATGGCTCCTTCTCCCTCATTCCAACTTGATCAATCTTTAGAGAGAGGAGCCCGATCTCCGAGAGAAAATTTCGTCGAGAAAAGGTGTCGAGCCTCCGAGCCGTCCGGTGACAGCGAGTCGGCCTTGTCGAGGCGATCACGATCCATTTTCCGCTCCTAAGGTGAGATCCAATTGTTCTTCGCATTTTTTTTAATCCTAGTTTAATCGTTTTTTATTTTATCGCATTTTTATTTGTCATTTTGTTCTTCTAGATCATAAAAAATTTCGTCAGGATTTTCGATCCGCCACCGCTCGAATTTTCCATCTCATTTTCTCGATCTCCACGCGTTCTTTTCTACCGTTCACGATCTCTCAACTCCGGCCGCTTACGGTGGCCGGAGATCGGATTCGAATCCCTCATCGTTCGCCGAATCCCCATTCACTTCTCGAGTTGTAGATAAATAAAAAAATTTGCCATTTATTTTCTTTTCTTCTAACATTTGTTTTGCAGGACCATTAATAAAAAAAATTCTCTTTTTATTCTCTAACTTTTGTTTTGCAGGATAATATAAAAATAAAAAAAAATAATAACATAAAAAAATAAAAAAAAAAGAATTTCTTTATATTTTTATTTCCTGATTTCGGATTTACAAAAAAAAACAAAAAAAAGGGTTTTCTTTTTTCCTGTTTACATAAGCTAACAAAACAAAATAAAAAAAATTAAAAAAAAAAACAAAGAGTCGCAGCAGGCAGCGGGGTAGCCGACCCCCGCCGCCCACCGCCATCATCCAGCGGCGCCGCCCGACTCGCCGACCCCCGCTCTTGCCGCGGCGCGGCTCTCCTCCTCCGCCAATCCAGCGCCGCGCGCGGCACTCCACCAGGCGGCGCGGCCTCCCTCCTCCTCCGCCATCGGAAGCCTCTCCGCCCGCCGCGCCGACCCGCGCCCTCCATGCAGCGGTGCCGCCCTCTCGCGCCTCCTGCGAGAGGCGGCGCCGTCGCCTCAACGCAGCCACCCGCGGCAAGCCAGCCGCCGCTCCTCCTGAAACTCCTGCCGCCAGCTGCAAGCGCCGCCCAAGCCCGTCCGCCTAGCCAAGCTCCAGAGCCGCCCGACGATCTCCTTCGATGCCGCGACACCCAGCAGCACCCCCGCGCGGAAGTCCCCGCTCCTCCAGATCTGGGCGGCGGCACGCGCCACCACCGCGCGAACTGCGCCGCCCCCAGGCCGCTCCACGCGCCATCGCCGATCTCCATCGCCGCCACCCTTAGCTGCCGCCGCCCCCGCGTGAAGAAAAAAAAAAGTGGCCGGCGGCCCCTGTGAAGCCCCTTGGTGTTCCTGTGAAGAGAAGAACGAAACCCTCTTAGGGTTGATTATTTTATTGGCGAAAATTACACAAATAATCTTCTGAAGTTTCAAATCTACAAAGAGGCCCCTGCACGCCATACTCCAAGCACATGATATGCACGTGATATATTGGTAAAATTGCAATTTCTCTCCTGCGCTTTATTTCTTTTATTTATATTTGCAAGAACTTCAACTCTTTATATTTCAGTCCAGAACTTTTCCATATTTACAATTTGGTCCTTGAACTGCATAACAAAAACTTGTTTGATCTTTTCATTGAAATAAATATCATTTGTGCCCCGAAAATTTTGAGAAAATTGTGCTATGTTCTTAATGTGATTCTTTTATTAGCATAAATTTTTCATTGCATTTTGACTTCATTTGATATTATTAAAAAATAAAAAACAGTGTCTTTTTCATTGTTGGAACTTCGAAAATTCATAAAAATTCGAAAATAGCTCCAAAAATTCTAAAAAAATTAGTGTAACTTTATTTCATTTTCTTTTAGTTTCAGACCAATTTTCATGCATTAATCACTTATAAAACTCAAAAAAATTGAAAAATACCAAAAATCTTCTAAAAATCATAAAAAATTCCACAAAAATCCAAAAATTCTGATTTCAGTTCCTGTTTGTAGATATTTTCTTCTAGTTTATTTTAAAAATAGTAGCCAGGAGTTTTGGGCATTTAAAGGATTTTTAAATTACAAATTACTCCAGACTGGTCACATTTTCCTATTTTCTCCTTGTTTGATTTTTAGAAAAATACAAAAACATCTGAAAATTCCACAAAAATTCTCAAAAAATATTTTTAAAACTTTTAAAACACAAAAACATTTTCCTTTGATTTTTTGTCTGAGTTTCTTTGATTAATTAAAAATTGCAAAAAGAGTTGGTGTGTGGATATTTTTAATCTTTGTTCATATCGCTTTGCATTAGTTTTGAAAATAAAAAAATTGCAAAATAAAAATCACTAAAAATTTGAAAATCAGAAAATAAAAAAAATTAGAAATAAATAAAAAATAATAAAAAGATAAAAATCACAAAAACCAAGGATAGTTGTCCTTTGAGATTCCTATTTTCTTTTAATTAGTTTCTGATTAATTGAATAACCCTCAGGAATTGTAGCCTCCCTGAGTTCGACCCTGTCCGCTATACAGGTTAATAAGTAGCAAAAATTAAAAAAAAAATAATCTTTTGTTGACGCGGGTTTTGGGGGTAAAAGCAACGACCTATTCATCGATTAATTTCCGGCAATAAATTCCTTCCTCAACAAAATTTTGCCGTTGTCGGGGATAAAAAGAAAAATTCAAAAATCCCTCGAATATCGCTCAACAAAATGGCGCCGTTGCCGGGGATGAAAAGAAAAAAATTCAGAAGTCCCACGAATTTCGCGCCCAACAAAATGGCGCCGTTGCCGGGGAGGCACGGCGAGGGTAGTTAGGTTTCTCTTTTGACCTGCTATTCTTGGTTGTAAATATCTGTTTACATTTCTGCCATTCATTTCATTATTTATAACCACTGCATTCATTTCATTTTTTCTCTTATTTTCTCATATTTGATAATTTTTTTTCTTACACATTTTCTTTTATTTTTCTTGCGAGGGCCCGCGGAGCGAAGGAGGCGATCCTAGGAGAGCCGAAGCATCCAAGCGACGTGGAGGCGGCTTGATTCTTTACCAAGCCGCAGGATAGCGTGAGAAGAAGAGAAGAAGAGTGAAAGAGACGAAAAGAGAGAGAGAGAGAGAGAGAGAGAGTTTCTTTTCCATTTGAACTTGTAACATGACATTCATTTGTTGCGGGGTCTGTTTCGCCAAGTGCCGGTGCACTTGGGGGACCTCATCGGTTTTGTTTTCATCGCCTTTATTTTTCTTTGTTTCCCGCGGATTTCGAAAGCCACCTATTGATTGCTTTAATTAATTTGCTTGAGCCAGGTAATTAATTAGGTCCAAACACCCTAAACAAGAATTTCTGTGCCTATAGAGTAGAGCGTAATTTGGACTTAGTCAAATTAACTTGTTCTTGCCCGTTAATAGAAGTTATCATCCAGGACGGTTCACTTGCATCATATAGGTTAGTTTATTTTCTGTATTTAAATTCTGCGTGGATCACTTGCATGTAGAGTGCTGGCGACAAGGTACGCATCTCTAACCCCTGCATGCATCATCGTTTTTAATCACGCATTGGCATTTCCGATCTCCTTCCTTGTTTTCACTCACATAAATTAAAAGGAAATTGGACACTCGGTAGACGATTCGTTGAATATACTTAAACCAAGTGATAACTGCCTAAAATTTGGGACTGCTAAAGAAAACTCGACCCTAAAATAAAAATAAGGAAAAATCATTGTTTTGGGGAGAGTAACCCCCTCATTGTATTCGTTTTAACTTGCTCGCGTACACACTAAGGTTAGTGCCCAAATCCCATAATTCAGCCTAAGTGTTTGTACAACTTCTGTGATTATCACCTAACTCTAAAACAGACAAGATTAAGAGACCGAACCTTCACGGTCTTCACATTGAGTTGAGTTGGTGAACTGAGGGTTTGTATTGTGTTTGATTGTTTGTGTGCTTGCTAGATCCTTCTGTGCATTTGCGCCTTTTTCTCCATATCTTTTGGCTTGACCCTCGTGCTCTCTCATCTTTTGTTTCGAAGATGGCCGACTGGAGTTATTTTAATCCGATCTTCGAAGATACCTCGTACTCTCCAGACGATCCAACTTCCTTTTTCCAGGAGGATCTTCCTCCTGATGTTTGTGCATATCCGCCTAACCCATTATTTCAGGAAACGGAGGACTTTGATTTTCACCCACCCTCATTCAGCCCACCTGGTCCTGAGATTTTGGAGTCACCTTTCATGATTTCCACACTTGAGACACTGAACCAGATGGTGGAGCATATGAATTCGAGGATTAACAATCTCTTTAACATAAATATGAGCCAGAACGCTGCTCCATTTTTTGAGGATATCGATTCACTTGAGGATAATCATGAGAGCTTGAAATCATCCAAAATACAAAAAAATGAGAAAATTTTGAAAATACAAAAAGATTCTGGGAGACACATTATTGATTCAATATGTGAGGAGAGGATCCAAATGCCCAACCAATTGCCCACACAATCATCCACCACATGTCCCAATCTTGACCCCGAGGATTCCACTGTACAGACTGCTCTTGGCAATCCTCATGTAAATGCTGATTCCGACCTCCTCTCTTGTATGGATGAGGTCCAAAAATTCAAAAAAATGTTGACTGAACCCGAAGTGGTAGCCACCCTTAATGAGATCATTAAAGCCCCACTTCAACAGGCCATGACAGATTTATCTACTCCTCAACAGAAGAAGAGAAAGCGAAGGAGAAGATCTGAGCGTCACATCTTGACCATGGCCACTGCCTACGCCATCTCTCACCGTCCATATTTTAAGAAAGGGAACGCTGCCACACCTCTTGTGAGTTGCTCCATATCTGACTATTCTTGTGATAACGCTCTCCTTGACGGCGGTTCATCAATTAATGTAATACCCTTCTCTATGGTACAGTCTCTTCATCTTGGGCCTCTCAAGAAAACCAGGATGATAGTTCAATTTGCTGATGGATCTATCAAGAGGCTGAAGGGTATTCTAGAAAATGCTGTCATTTCTATTCAGGGCCTGAATTTTACTTCGGATTTTATTGTAATGCCCATGGAGACCTCCACCCCTGTGGAGCACCCTCCAATCATCCTGGGACGGCCTTTCCTCGCCTCTGCGGGAGCCGTTATTGACTATGGTTCAGGAGAGATTCGCTTCCGTTTTGATGTAGGGAGCGATGTGTTGATCACTACACCCATCACTGCCCAGAAACCTGCATCTCATGAGAACCCGCCCGTGTTAGCCAACCCCAAGGAATTTGACATCGACGATAATATCAGAGATTCTTGTTATATGTTGGATGATAATGAAACCCAAGAATTCCTCTTGAAGGAGGAAGACTCGGAAAGCATAGACCTTGGAGTTCCCCCTTCTGGAATGTGGAGATGCATTGATGACATTCGCTGGATTTACACGATAGACACCCTAGAGCGGAAGGCAGATTCTGATACTAGACTGGACGGATATGATTTGACTACTTCCACTGATGAGTCCGTTCCTATTCACCCTGATTCAGATGAGACCAATCATGCCCAATTTGATTTGATTGCTTTTATAAAAGAATTTGGGCCTTTTGATAAAGATGATGATCCAATAGAGGCTCGCCAGGCTGAAAATGATCCAACTTTTTCGGATAATGAATTCGAGCCATTTTACTTTGATGTTTGTGAGACTTCTCAGGCTAGACATGACCATACTACTTCCAATAATCGGTTTAGGCCTGCACAATCTGAAACCGCTGAGGATATATTCTTGGTCGATTCTACTCAGTTCATATCTAATGATGATCCAAATATCGACCTACACCTTGTCAAATCCATACCTCAGCGGTCCCGTAAGAAGGTTCGCTTTCGACCTTCTTGACCTTTGTACATCCACTCCTCTTGTATATCCTTTCGCTTTACTCTGTCTTCTCTCGTTTTATCATTCACCCCTTTTCCGTATGTGTGTGTGTATATATGCTATACTTAGGATGTGCTTTATCCTAAGTATAGGGGGGTGAATGATTTGTGTTGTTCGTTTCCGTTTTGTTCATCACTCTTGTTGTTGCCTATACTTAGGGATACTCTACCCTAAGTATAGGGGGGTGATGTTGTTCATATCGTGTCTTTTTATTTTTTGAGTCTGTACATTCTCGTCATCGGTTTTCCCCTTTTGTACACTCTACTATACTTAGGATTACTTGATCCTAAGTATAGGGGGGGATCACCATCTTCTCTTCTTTTTATCTTTTCTTTTCACTTTTCTATACTTAGCACGAGTTATGTCTTCCTTTTTCGCTCTCTTATCACTATGAGGACATAGTTCGAGCTAAGTATAGGGGGGTGTCGTATATATTGTATATATACTTTAGACATAACTCGTACTTTTAAATACGTTTATTTGGGGGGTTATGTGTATATAGTTTGTAAAATCCACGTGCGTAAAAAAAAGAAAAAAAACAAACAAACAAAAACAAAAACAAAAAAAAAGAATAATATCAAAACAAAAAAAAATTGTATATACTTGTATATTTTACTAACCCTTTTCAAAAAAAAAAAAACAAAAAAATATACAAAACAAAAAATCTATAAAAATTTGCAAATTTCAAAAAAAAAATCTTTTCTTTCACATTTGCTTTTTTTTCTTCAAAAAAAAACCATAAAAAAAGTTCAAAATTAGAAAATTGTTTAAAAAAAATGTGTTCTTTTCACATGTGTATCATTCCTTTTTCAAAAAAAAAAACCCTTGCATTGTTCATATGTTGCATTTGCATGTGCATTTTTCAGGATAGTATTGACATTTAAACTATGTCTGGAATAAAATTGAAGAATGGAGCTTACATGGACCTTAATCCACCTAATTCTTAGAGGAACTTCACCGAGAAATAGGATTTTAGAAGCTTCAGGTCTTTGACTTAATTCTTTGAGTTCCACATGACAATGTGCAGCGTTTGACTCTTAGTGTCTAACATGGTCTCTTCATTCTGGGTATAACTCTGGAATAGGGAATCAATTTGTACTCTCGCACTATGCACTTAGCTCAACTCAGACGGGATGTGGGAAGACTGTGTGAGTTTCTTTTCTGGTAGCGTGGAAATCTAAAGACTGGAGTACGGGTTGAAATAAAGCTTCGGAAAAGGGATGCACGGCTGGGCACAATTTTTCTAAGACCCCAAAAAATGTACGGAAACAAAAGATTCTATATCCGTAGGGGCAAACAAGATCCAAGCAGAACCACCAAAGATACAAATACAAAGAAGCCACTACCAAATAAATATCTGACCAAAAAGGTCCAAGCTTCAAGAAACCTGCAGATCTTGGTGGAGACTCGGCTACACTGGCCATCTCCACAAGGAGAGGTGACTACACTGGCCACCCTCCAGTTCTTTTCTCTTTCTTCTAACTTCTCCCCCTATTCGATTGTGAACACAGCGCGACAGACCTTAGAAGGAAATACCTGACTCCCCGAGGACGAGTTATTGGAGAGGAGATTTGCATGGTAGTCCTGCATTCTGGATGGGAAGAGCTAAAACCTTTCACACACATGAGTCGATTGTTCAATGTTCATAGGGTGTGTTGTAGGAAGAGGATTGATCTAAGATGACTTCTGAGCCGAAACTGTGACAATGATGTGTAGAACTTGAAGGCTGTTGTTTTCAAAATTCTAAGTCTCACAGAAGTTCCGACACACAAATAATCCAAAGGTCCAACAGAGCTCCAAACTACAATTTTATGAAGATAAGTTTAATACTCAATGTTGTCCAACTTTCTTTATTTTCCCTTTCTTTTTCTTTTTCTTTTTCTTCACTTATTCTTCCAAATAAGTGTTTGCTAAGGGACTAGCAAAGGTAAAGCATAGGGGGATGATGAATCTACGATTCGTCACCTTTATTCATTTATTTTAGCTTAAAATCCCTTATAAAACACATGCATATCACGCTAATTCCATATTCTTATTAACTTGCATCTGTGTAAATATCGTACATTTCTGACTAATTTTAACCTAAAATAAATAAATAAAGAAAGAAAGGAAAAATAAAGAAAAGAAAATAAAAAATAAATAAAGAAAAGAAAATAAAAAAAGGAAGACTGTGTACAGGCTGACCCGAACCCCGAGAGAAGGTCAAGACGTGACCTGATCGACCAGGAATAAAGTAGGGGGAGATAGGGTCTTCAACCAGAAAATCCCAAAAAAAATGTGTCCTCACTCATTTTGTATAAATCTGTATAAATTGACACTAATTTATTTGTACCTTAATTGACTTCAAATAAAATAACATTCAAAATCAAAGTTGTAAATAAAAATGCGTTCTAATTACTAAAATTGATTGCACAATTAAATCGTGTACAGAATAAAAGTAGCCACACTTGGAAAAAGCCACTAAGCACTAATTGAAAGACCAATTCCGTCTCCATATGAGCTCAAATCGAATCAATCTCAGTTCCATTGAACTCGAAATTAAATTATCTTCGAAATGGCTGTATTTTCATAATTTTTGGAGTTACGGATAAAAAGTCAGTTTTCTGGGGTGGTTTGTGCAATTTTCCCTTGTATTTTGTGTATATTGTATTTGTATATATATTGTAAATTAATCCCACTGATTTCTTTTTAATAAAAATAAAAATTAAAAAAAATAATAAATTCTTAAAATACAAAAAAAGGGCTCATTCGTCATTTAACCTTGTATATAGTGTCACATATGTATATAGTATATGTATATGGTTGCTATTTTTAATTAACCTTCATAAAAAAATAAAAAAATAACTTTTTTTAATTCCAAGAAATAAAGTGACGAAAATTCAAAAAAATTAGATAATTTTGTATTTAGTTTTATCTCTCTTTTATTTTCTTTTTCAAATTTCATCTCCCTCCCACCAAAAAATTCAAAAATTCATTTTAATTTTCATCTCCATTATCTCTTCAAAAAAAAATTCAAATTTCATCTCTTCTATTTATATGGCTCCTTCTCCCTCATTCCAACTTGATCAATCTTTAGAGAGAGGAGCCCGATCTCCGAGAGAAAATTTCGTCGAGAAAAGGTGTCGAGCCTCCGAGCCGTCCGGTGACAGCGAGTCGGCCTTGTCGAGGCGATCACGATCCATTTTCCGCTCCTAAGGTGAGATCCAATTGTTCTTCGCATTTTTTCTAATCCTAGTTTAATCGTTTTTTATTTTATCGCATTTTTATTTGTCATTTTGTTCTTCTAGATCATAAAAAATTTCGTCAGGATTTTCGATCCGCCACCGCTCGAATTTTCCATCTCATTTTCTCGATCTCCACGCGTTCTTTTCTACCGTTCACGATCTCTCAACTCCGGCCGCGTACGGTGGCCGGAGATCGGATTCGAATCCCTCATCGTTCGCCGAATCCCCATTCACTTCTCGAGTTGTAGATAAATAAAAAAATTTGCCATTTATTTTCTTTTCTTCTAACATTTGTTTTGCAGGACCATTAATAAAAAAAATTCTCTTTTTATTCTCTAACTTTTGTTTTGCAGGATAATATAAAAATAAAAAAAAATAATAACATAAAAAAATAAAAAAAAAAGAATTTCTTTATATTTTTATTTCCTGATTTCGGATTTACAAAAAAAAACAAAAAAAGGGTTTTCTTTTTTCCTGTTTACATAAGCTAACAAAACAAAATAAAAAAAATTAAAAAAAAAACAAAGAGTCGCAGCAGGCAGCGGGGTAGCCGACCCCCGCCGCCCACCGCCATCATCCAGCGGCGCCGCCCGACTCGCCGACCCCCGCTCTTGCCGCGGCGCGGCTCTCCTCCTCCGCCAATCCAGCGCCGCGCGCGGCACTCCACCAGGCGGCGCGGCCTCCCTCCTCCTCCGCCATCGGAAGCCTCTCCGCCCGCCGCGCCGACCCGCGCCCTCCATCCAGCAGTGCCGCCCTCTCGCGCCTCCTGCGAGAGGCGGCGCCGTCGCCTCAACGCAGCCACCCGCGGCAAGCCAGCCGCCGCTCCTCCTGAAACTCCTGCCGCCAGCTGCAAGCGCCACCCAAGCCCGTCCGCCTAGCCAAGCTCCAGAGCCGCCCGACGATCTCCTTCGACGCCGCGACACCCAGCAGCACCCCCGCGCGGAAGTCCCCGCTCCTCCAGATCTGGGCGGCGGCACGCGCCACCACCGCGCGAACTGCGCCGCCCCCAGGCCGCTCCACGCGCCATCGCCGATCTCCATCGCCGCCACCCTTAGCTGCCGCCGCCCCCGCGTGAAGAAAAAAAAAAGTGGCCGGCGGCCCCTGTGAAGCCCCTTGGTGTTCCTGTGAAGAGAAGAACGAAACCCTCTTAGGGTTGATTATTTTATTGGCGAAAATTACACAAATAATCCTCTGAAGTTTCAAATCTACAAAGAGGCCCCTGCACGCCAGACTCAAGCACATGATATGCACGTGATATATTGGTAAAATTGTAATTTCTCTCCTGCGCTTTATTTCTTTTATTTATATTTGCAAGAACTTCAACTCTTTATATTTCAGTCCAGAACTTTTCCATATTTACAATTTGGTCCTTGAACTGCATAACAAAAACTTGTTTGATCTTTTCATTGAAATAAATATCATTTGTGCCCCGAAAATTTTGAGAAAATTGTGCTATGTTCTTAATGTGATTCTTTTATTAGCATAAATTTTTCGTTGCATTTTGACTTCATTTGATATTATTAAAAAATCAAAAACAGTGTCTTTTTCATTGTTGGAACTTCGAAAATTCATAAAAATTCGAAAATAGCTCCAAAAATTCTAAAAAAATTAGTGTAACTTTATTTCATTGTCTTTTAGTTTCAGACCAATTTTCATGCATTAATCACTTATAAAACTCAAAAAAATTGAAAAATACCAAAAATATTCTAAAAATCATAAAAAATTCCACAAAAATCCAAAAATTCTGATTTCAGTTCCTGTTTGTAGATATTTTCTTCTAGTTTATTTTAAAAATAGTAGCCAGGAGTTTTGGGCATTTAAAGGATTTTTAAATTGCAAATTACTCCAGGCTGGTCACATTTTCCTATTTTCTCCTTGTTTGATTTTTAGAAAAATACAAAAACATCTGAAAATTCCACAAAAATTCTCAAAAAATATTTTTAAAACTTTTAAAACACAAAAACATTTTCCTTTGATTTTTTGTCTGAGTTTCTTTGATTAATTAAAAATTGCAAAAAGAGTTGGTGTGTGGATATTTTTAATCTTTGTTCATATCGCTTTGCATTAGTTTTGAAAATAAAAAAATTGCAAAATAAAAATCACTAAAAATTTGAAAATCAGAAAATAAAAAAAATTAGAAATAAATAAAAAATAATAAAAAGATAAAAATCACAAAAACCAAGGATAGTTGTCCTTTGAGATTCCTGTTTTCTTTTAATTAGTTTCTGATTAATTGAATAACCCTCGGGAATTGTAGCCTCCCTGAGTTCGACCCTGTCCGCTATACAGGTTAATAAGTAGCAAAAATTAAAAAAAAAATAATCTTTTGTTGACGCGGGTTTTGGGGGTAAAAGCAACGACCTATTCATCAATTAATTTCCGGCAATAAATTCCTTCCTCAACAAAATTTTGCCGTTGTCGGGGATAAAAAGAAAAATTCAAAAATCCCTCGAATATCGCTCAACACCTGGCTCAAGCGAGATAATAAAACCTACTTCTAAGGACTTAAGCATACAAAACCACGAGATAAAAAATAAAAAGAAAGTCGATGAAAACAAATGTGGTGAGGTCCCCCAAGTGCATAGGTACTTGGTGAAACAGACCCCGTACACACAAGGTATATAATGGCCTTTTAGAAAACAAAAAATGGTAAATGCCAAACATAAATTATTATATTTTTTACTAAAAAAATT
Organism: Ottelia alismoides; assembly: GCA_037367405.1. Lineage (NCBI taxonomy): Eukaryota > Viridiplantae > Streptophyta > Magnoliopsida > Alismatales > Hydrocharitaceae > Ottelia > Ottelia alismoides. The sequence continues at coordinate 17,914 of JAZKJV010009140.1, read as the reverse complement.
GAAATATAATGTGAAAAAGAAAACAAAAATATGTGCAAAATGCTCCAAGAATTTGCTTCTTCCAAATCTTCTGCTTCTCCTCCTACGTGCTCCTGCATCTCGATGAAGAAATGAGCCGCCTCTGCTTCGCTCAGGTGCACCAGCGCTCCTAGGAATGTTGCCCTCACTTGTTGGGCCCTCGCAAGAAAGTGGAAACAAAAGAATGTTTAAGAAATGCAATTATAATAATATGAGCACAAATATATGAAGAAAATAAAATAGAAAATATAGGAAAACAAAATAAGCAAACACAAGGGTGTATTATAGGCAAAATGAGAAGATCAAGTGAAATGGATCTCAAATGAATCCGTATGTCTGATTTTGGGGAGCTTTCAGTGTCCTACAAATTAGAACCTGCAGGCATTTTGTATGCTTTCTCACGACATGTGGAATTAAAAATGAGTGCTCCTTCTTTAACGAGTTGCAATCCACACAATAATATATATATATACACACAGAGAAAAATATAGACAAAATTAATGAGAAGATAACATGAATATAAACGACGATTATGAAGTGTTAGAAGATATGCACAAGAAATATGTGACAAAAATAAGAAAAAATAAAAATAAATTAATCAAATAACTACAACCAAGAATAGTTGGTCAGGAGAAAAACCTAGCTACACTCGTTGTGCCTCCCCAGCAAGGATGCCATTTGTTTAATAGGGAAATCCAAGTATTTGATTAATGAGATTAAAGTGCAGTGTCGTTTCAACTCTACTAATCCCTCAACAAAAAAATATTTGATCCTCAGGCTAAAATAAAATAAAGAAATTGTAGCAAGAGAAATTTGCTATTTAATTAACATGTATAGCGTACAAGGTCGAACTAAAGGAGGATACAAAAATCCTGAGGGTTATTTAATAAATGAGAAAACAATGAAATTAGGCAAGGAATTCAATGCACACTACTCTTGGTTTTTAATTGAATTTTTATCTTTTCAAATTTTTTTATGGAATTTTTATTTTTATATTTTTATTTGCTTTTCTGAAATTATTTTTTATGATTTTAAATTTACAAATGTTTTTAATTTTTGAAAATGAAAGAAAATAAAGACAATCAAGATAAAATGCAAAAAAGAGGAAAATGCAAATTTTTTGTTTTTTTACAAAGTGGTAAAAGTACATAATAAGTCCAAATAAACATATATTTTGGTTTCTAATAATTTTATAATGTTTTTGTATTTTTTAGAATTTTTCATTTTTTATGGATACCAAATAAATGAAAAATAAGAAAAACAATAAATAGAAATCAATGCTTATGTTTTTGTTTTTTTAAAATATAAAATTGAATAAAAATTTAATGGAAAATACCAGAAATAAGAAGAATTTTTAATTTTTCTAAAAAGCAATCTTGCAATTTTTGTTGGATTTTCCAATGATTTAAACATAATTTTTAAGCATTTTAATGTTTTTTTTTGTTTTATGAGTAATATTAATGCGAAAATGGTATTGTAATTAAAGCAAAATAAAGTAAATAAATAGGATTTTTTTAGAATTTTTCCAGAGGTTTTTATAATTTTTATTTATTTTTAAATTCATACATGGACTTTTTAAGCGATTTTTGAATTTTGAAAACAAGAGAAATGGTGGAAATGCAAAATAAAAATTAGAAACACAAGAACTAATTAACACATTCTTGAAATGCTTTTTTGGGGATTTTTGGAGACATTTTACTAGCTTTTAATGCATTTCAACATGCTAAATAATATGCAGGTACATAGGGGCATGAATCAAAGAATTATTGGTTATAGTCTAAATGATAACAAATAAAGAAATTAGGGGCCCAACTGTAATTTCCCAAAAATCCACGTGCCAAAGCAAGTGAGGTATGCTGGATCAGACTTAAATGTAAATTAATTATTTCATTGGACTGAACAATAACAAACAAATACAAAACTTTTATTGTAAGTTTAAAATCACGTGGAAGGCACATACACAGTTCAAATAAGACTTTAATGCAAAATATAGAAATGGCATGGAACAAAATGCAAATATTCAAGCGCCTACAAGCAAATGTGTCCAAAGTGGACTAATTTAAAAAATAAAAACAAAGCCGAGTTGGGGTGCAAATGTAATCTTAATATATGTGAAAGCTTGTATGACTGATATGCGTTGAAGCTCTGATCTGATGGATGAGGATGAATTATGCTCGAGCAGCGAGGATCTAATCTGGATGGCTAGATCAATGGCATATTTTTGGGGCTCAATGGATGGATGTGATTGAATCTGGAAGCCTTGTTCTTAATTGTGTGGTTCTGAAGGTATCTAGATGAACGATCAAGAAGGAAGAAGCCGGCGAGATTCGATTAGCAATATCTTAGCTGATCTAGGCCACCAACTTCTCCTGACTGGTACCCCACGTTCCTGTAATGCCTCTCCTTCTAATGAATGGCTCCATGGTGATCAGTGACAACTACAATGCAATATGGAGATAAACAAATAAGATGCTCCAGGTGGACCTCCAAATAGCGCTAATCGCACACAGGTGTGCTCCATAGACCTCCAATGTGATGCGAGTGCTGAAAGGATCTTTTCGACCAATTTTATTAGCCGGAAACAAGAGAAATGGTGAAGGAATGGGGACATTCGACGTGCATGGTTGAAATGGAAGACAAACTCTTGGCCTGAGGTTATCTGGAGGGGAATAGACTATGGAATAAGATGGAGAAAGTCGAGGTGAACATGTGGGGGAAGTCAGAGTGAGTGATATATGATGAGAATGCCTTTGATCTTACATATTAATGGATAATGTAAATCAAATCAGACTAAATAAAGAATAACACACAAAATTTCAATGCTAAACTCATTACGAATTTAACCTATGGCTACCTACAACGAAGAAATGGATGAAGATCAACCTTGATCTGCTACGATAGTAGAGAGGCAAAACTACGTCGAGGAAGGTCCAATAAGTGGATGGATCACAATTGATGGACTCAACTCACGCACCCGATTGGAGATGCTCTCCTCTATCATCAGGGTGCAACCTCTGTCACTCAATCTCAGGTGAATTAGGGCCAAAATCGGATTGAACATCGATGGGTGGCGATCTGGAAACATATATACTCATAGGGTCTAAGCAGTTTTGAATTTCTAACTATAAGCAAATTGAGGCATGATTGAAGGATCAGATGGGGTGACGAAGGCGTTTGTTGATTTGGCTAAAGATTAGGAGGAGAAGGCGAATAAAATTAATGATCAGGGTGCATGGGAAAATGGGACATGGAAGGATGGCGTTCGAATTGCGTGGAATTCAATAGGGATTGAAGAGTTGACCCGGGTCAATAATCTCGAGTCTAGACAATTAAAGCACGGATGGGAACAGACAAAAAAGGGAAAAACAATAGAATAAAAAAATAGAAAATGAATGAAAAAATAGGAAATGATTTTTTTTAAAAAAATAACATAAATAAAATTGTTAGTAATATATACATTAATATGGTGGTTGTTAATTAATTAAATAAGCTATATACATGTGTAAAAACAAATAAAGTGTTTTATAGACATATATATACCTAGGCATACAAGACTATGATTTTTAATTAATATTTTTACAAATATACATATAAATTAATATTTTTTTAATTTTTAATATCTTTCAAGTATTTTAGTGAATATTTTATTTTTTATGTGGTGATTAATTAGGTTAAATAAATAGAGGTATATAAGACATATACACAGTGGTGCATATACAATTTTTACTTAATTTTATTTTTGTTTATTTTTGGTTTTATGGTTTTTATTTATATTTTATATATATCAAATACAATAGCATCAAAAATTATAAATACAATATGTACTACTATGTACAAGAAAATAAATAAGTAAATAATATACATAATATACATAGGTATAATTTACAATAACCCCCAAATAGTCACATTTCACACCTCAACTCTGATTTTTACGAAACCTCTTCCATTATAAAGATTATTTAATTTCCAGTTCAATAAAGGTGAGTTCGATTATGTTGAGTCTTAATGGAAAAGATATTGATTATTCAAGTTTATCTGTGTGCACTTTTCAGAGAGTTGTTATTTACATAAAGTACACGGCATGTTGCAATTATTTTTATTATTTACAAGAGATTAGTATGCACAATTTTAATGAAGAAAATAACTTTGTTTGAGTTAATTTTGACATGAATAAATTAATGAAAATAATGTCTATTGTACACAATAGTGTACAAATGATGAAAATATACAATTTATGGATATTTAATTTATGTATTTTTGATATTTAGGCCTTATCACCTCCTACTTTATTCATTGTCGATCAGGTCAAGTCTTGACCTCATCTCGAGGTTAGATTCAACTTGTATCTATAACATATATACATTCTCTTATTTTCTTTATTTTTCCTTTGTTTCTTTCTTTATTTATTTTAGGTTAAAATAATGCTAAATACACAATATTTACACAAGAACTAGGGTTTGTAAAAGAATAGATTTATTGATATTTATAGGTGTTTTATAAAGGATATAGTATAAAATATATGAATAAAGATGATGAAATGCAGATTCATCATACACCCAGACTTGTATCACTATACGATGCAGAGCCCTTTTTGGGTGCTAGCCCGACTCCTTGGTCCTAGTAGCTTTGGTCCAAGTGAACAATTTTAAATGGTTGGGGGTGCTTTCCCTTGATGTAAGCTCTTTGATATTTGACTTTGATGTGAGAGAGCTTTTCTTTCAACATTTCCTTCTTTTCTTTTCTTTTTGGTTAGCTCCACTGCTTTTACCAAGAGTTGGCACACACTGATCAACTGTTATTTAGTTTCATCACACCCTAGCACAAAGGTAAATGTCAAATGATAACATGTGAACTTGTTTACATATTGGCTAGGGCTTTGATCACACTCAGGTTTTTTGAAGCCTTCATTGACTTTATCCCATCCTCAAGTATCATTGATTGGGTCTAATCTCAGATCTCTAGTCCCAGTTCCTCAAGTGATAACTCATCTCATCATTCATGTAGTTGTGAACATGATGTGATGATCATATTCTAAAAAGGTAGAGATGAAGAGTGCAATATAGCGTTCATATCTTTCAAACTAGAGAAGTGTGGATTATTAAGTCTTAAATCCTAATGATTAAGGCTGGTTAACTCAAACTTTCAAGATCTTGAAAACCAAGTGTCCTTAGATCCTTAAGCCTTAATTGATAGTGAATGTGCCAAGAATACACCAACTCCAAAGTCAGTGATTTTTTTTTTGTGATTTTTTTGAACTTTGCAAATTTTATGGGATTTTTTATCTCAAAAGAAATAATGAATAACACGAGCTCATTTTAATAGTTGCATCCATGTCCGGTTGTATGGGGGTATGTATGGACCATTAAACAGTTATCTGTATTACTTCAAGGCAATGCCATTCACATTGTCTTTTAATTACCCAGTCTACTAAGGGAGACCGTAGTTTCCTCACAAAGAAATATCCACTCATTTTTAATCTTAGTAGTCATAATCTCTGCTCAATAAAAGATTTTGATATTTCAGATTTTCAAGGGATTTTTGAACAAGATTACTAGAAAAAACAAGAAGTTAATCCATCAATTTGAAATGATTTTTAGACCATTTTCCAAACCATTCCACATTATTTATAGTTTTTAACAATATTTTTCAAACGATTTTTCGAACAAGTCTAATCCCCATTTTCCAAACCACTGTCAAATACTTTTCAAAATAGTGTCACATAGTCAGAAAAAGTTTTCAAAGCATTTGCAAATATCTGTACGAAAATCAGTTCAAAAATACTTATACCCTATCCTCAAAAAGTTTGAAAATTTTCAAAATATGAGCTATGGCTAAAGTATATATACAGTATATACGATATACACTCCTATATTTAACTTTTGCTATATCCTCATAGCATAAAGTGATATGAAGCCATAGCTCAGGTTATATACATAGTGATATAACAGAACTGACTTAGATGCTCCCCCTATATTTAGAATAAAAATAACCTAAGTATAAGAAGAACAAGAAGAAGGAAGAAAATATTCGACTCGGGCCCCCCTGTACTTAGTCTGTAAATAGCCTAAGTATTGGATCTACAATAAGTGTAGAGGGACCCATGTTGATTACTCAGAGATTGTACAAGGTCCCCCCGATAATTAGGCTGAAGAGCATCCTAGGTATTTGTATGTGGAAATAAGGATGAGGAACCTGTTGTTAGTCAGGGTTAGAGATAGAGTGGATTTACATAGATGATTTGATAAGTGAAGATGGGGGTAAGGGGTGCATCTTGGGTTATGGGACGGTAGGGTGAATACAAATTCAGGCTCAACCAAGCAAGAAATTATCCCTATTATTTCACCAACTCACACGGGAACACCAATAAATGTTGGTCATTTATCTTGCACATTTTATTGATGATCATTAAAAATTGAAATCCATTATGCATAGTTTAAGGTTGACTTTCGGACACTATCCTAGGGATACGTCCTCACCTCTCAACAACCCATCACAGGATTCATACAATGAGGGTATTGCTCTCCTTTAATCCAAGGTTGTTTTTATTTCATTTTACACAATCAACTTGCATTACAGTCCTGATTTTATGCTTAGGTTATAATTGTATTAGTGTGAGAACAAGTTAAGCATCCATCATCTATTCGACCATTCCCAATTTCCATTAATATCCTATGTGACAAATCACGGGGAGATAGAGAAAAGCCTATGCATTCAAGAAAACCATGATGTGTGCTTGAGAGAGAACATAAAGTTCCTCCATCATTCTCCATGCACATGCATGACTGCATTTAAATTTCACACTACATCATTGCATGTTGAAGAAATTGCACCCTAACATGCTTCTATTAGCCGGAAAGAATTCAATTAATTTGGCTAAGTGATACGATGTGCGTATGTCTCATGAATTAATTGTGTCCTACCTATGGATCAAGCACATGATATATGAAATGATGTGAGCTCGTAGAGTCGCGTGCCTAACCCTAGGTTCGAACACCCAAGTGGAGTCCTACCCGGACTGGGGTGAAACAAGCTCCACACAACACGTGCAGAAGTTCATGTCCAACTTACACACTCGAGCCCTCAAACGAGGATCATTGGAAAATAAATTATACAAATATATAAAATATGATAATGCAATGGTTTTACTAATTAAAATCCTCGAATTCTTTTGAGTTTCTTCTGTGGCTCCTTGTAGCGGGAGCTCCCAACTCCATACCTCCATATAGATTGAGCATCCTCGATCTCCATGTACGCTACCACATAAGATATAGGTCAAAAAAATATCTAGAAAATTAACAAACAAAGAATGCAAAAACAAATACAATGTTAAGACCTAAATTTTTGAAAATAATCACCGTAGAAATAATATAATAAAATCCAATAAATAAATAAGGATTAGACATGTCCCCGGCAACGATGCCATCTGATGAAGCAAAAAATTTTCTCTTTAATAGTTGATAATTATAGTATAGGAGACAATTTTCAATTCATCGAAAACCACAACATTTGAATGTTGTGGAATATATATTTTACTTGGTAAGTTAACCAAGGACGAATTCAGGGAACATTGATGTTTAGTTGCATGGTTCTAAATTAATTTAAATAATTAATTAATAGCAATGTTGATAGCTATTTCAAAAAATAAAATGAGAGTGAAATGCAAAGTAAAACTAAACAGAGAGGATAAATAAGCACATGATCTGTGACTAGAATTTTTAATCCAAATAAATTAATCAGTATATTCAAAAAAAGTTAATAGATAAAGAAGAATTAAACTCAAGAAATATAATCAATGAAACTCAAAGTTGCATGTCAAAGGTAGTAAAAAACAAATAACCAAGCAATTATTGAGAGCAGATAAAATCGTCCAAATAATCATGCCATAAATTTTTTGTGTTTAGTCCTAGAAAAAATTATCAATATCCTCAACGAAAATAAATCTAAGGACCTAGCATAAGTCCCTACTAAATTAAAGATATAACTTGACAATATAATAGAAAAATAAGTCGAAATTCTTGCACAGATAAAAAGAATTCTCAAATGATTTTTATTTAAAATAATATCCAATATGTCAAAAAAATATCTACAATTAAGGAGCACATAACAAGCTTCAAAAAAATATTATATGCTAAAAATGGAGTTTAAATGCAAATGATATGATGAAAAGATGTTTTAGGGACTAATATGTAATAAAAATAAAGTTCCCTAGACTTATCTGCAATAAATAAAAACTAATTGGGATTCTCCATAATTTAACCCCGACGCATGTATTTCTACAATTTGATGGAAGCCCGTGGGTGCTCCAACAAATAACCCAGGTCACGTGAAGAATTCACATGCCTGGACTGTTTTGGAATTCTCTTGAGGTGCGAGCTTTCGAGGGCAAATATTCCCCACCCACATACAGGACGCACGTGAAGGAGAGGCTTGGAGCGAGCCTTGATTTCGAAGCTCTACGTGTCGTGGTGAGGTGATGTGCGACCAAGCCTCGGTTATCCCAACCAGGAGGTTTGGGTGGGGGAATCCGTACATGGACATCATTCTCCTCCGTAGGCAGCAACGAGAAGGCAAGGCTCCGACGACCTCACCCAAGCTCCATGAGGGACATGCTCAGAGATGAAGGGTCGAGGAAGCTCTAGGGCGGGCTGACAAAGGTCATGTTATTCATGCAAAGCTGCAAGGACGACTGACAATGCTAGGTAGTGTTGGCTCATTGGTGGCGACGGAGGGGATCAGAGCTACGTCTCTTCGTCCAATCAATGAGGGTGAAGGGGTTTTGGAGGGTTAGACTTCTAGGGTGAGTCAAATGGGATGGTCCAGAGATCCTAATTGAGTGCATGGAAGCATGGACCAAGAGCTCCAGGTCTGTGCTAGACCTAGAGTTAAAACAAGGTGGAGGATACAACAGAGAAGGGGGCGGTGTCTATCGATGTGTTGGAGAAGTCGAGGGACAAGAGATGGTGGTAATCAGACCCAAAAGAGGGTCTCAAGTGTGTCGGGGTATACAGAGGTGTTCGACGATGGAGATGGATCAAGGGTGATGTAAGGATGCCTGGGCGGGAACCTTAGTGGTTCCTAGTTCGTGGCTCGACGTATGAAGAGGGCTACTAATGAATCTCATATTCATTATGCTAAATGGGTCAATTAGGATCGGTTCTCCAAAATCCATATGCATTTAATAATTAATAGATCTTCATTAGCATTCATACATGTGTAAATAATATTAACATTTCATCATGCAAAATTGCATGTGTAAATTGACCTAAAAAGCAGCTAAGTTCCCCTATTTTTAGTTAATTCATACAAACTCCGACTGACCTAAAGCCATTTTCATTGTGTAGATATTACTAACAAGAACAAATAAAAAAACAAAAAAAATTACTAACTCAAATAAGTCTCAAATAAACCCAAGTCCTAATTTCACATCAGACAAACTAAAACGTACATATCTTCCTCATATAATGTCTTATTTTTGTCTACACACTTTTAAAGTACTCCATTTTCAAATACCTTAAAAAAAGTCAAATTTCATAAAATTCGGGGCTCATTTGTGAAAGTTGGGTTTTGGGCCTCTTTTACGCATTTTATCTTTTTGCTATTTTTTACCAGAGTTATAATGTACATAATTAATCCTTTTAATTTTTTTTCTTTATTTTTGTTCTTTGATGAAAGTTTTATTAAGCAACATAAAAATCCAAATCCAAATCAAGATTGAAATCAAAGAAACTGATTGTGTCCGAGTATCTATTGTGCATCTGTACAAATTTCGCGCGTTTCATACTACTATTTTCTTTCCCTATTTTCTAATTTATTATAAATAAAAAAATTTATAATTCCGGTGACAAAAACGACGATAGCAAAGAGAGAGAGCCACCACTATGAGGGTCAACCCAAGACCTCCATCCTCTAGGTGACAACAATGATGATTGTAATCGAGCGAGGATTCTCTTCTCCAGTGAGATCCATGGAGAAGCTCCTTGTTGTAACAATACCAATCGCTGCCTATGCTCGGTAGACTAGCCACCTACCTCGAACGCTGACCAGTGAAGCTCATTGGAGGTATCTTCATTGGAGGTACTCACTTTCTGGCTACACCCCAGGTATTTTCTTCCTCCCCTTATCTCTCTCTCACCTCCTTTCTTCCGTCACCTTCACGCACCTCTGCTTGATCCCTTCGATCCTTACCGTTCACTGACTCCACCACCTCTAACCTCGCACAGACTGGAGCCCGGCTCATCTCTCTCCATACCCTCGTTCGTCCACTCCACCTTAGTGCCGCTTTAACACCCGCGCACCCAGCTGCCCTTACCACATCCGACCACTGGAGCCACCATTGACAGCCCCTTGTCGACCTTCACCGACTTGCAGCACCAACAGCTCACCTTAGACCGCGCATCGTTCCACCGCCCCTATCATTTTTGCTTGCATATACAACAACCGAATCGTTGCCGCACTCCGTCATGCCTCCTCCATCACCTTGATCCATGACCATGCTTCGGTCGCATACAGCTTTGTCGTGCCTCCGCCTCCTTGGCTCAGCCTCGCCCATGTGTTGGCTGAAGCCTCCAGCACATTCCGCCGTCGCCCGCTACCCGATCACCACCGTTATTAGCCCTTGATCCAATGGCTCTACTCGTGCCACGTTGCCCTTACTCGTCGGGCCTCCATGCCCATCATCGGAGCCTCACGTCTGGGTCTCCAAAGCTCCATCCGTCTCCCCGAAGCTCGTCAACCATCCACGTGGAGGCTCGGCACCAAGCCTCGAGGCTCGGATTGACTAGAGCACCACACACTGCCACATCGGCTCAACATCTGAGTCTCCAACCCCGTCTCACGGAGCCTCGAGCCCTGCCTACTCGATCCACCTGTGGCACATGTCCCTCACGTGTTCCGGGGGCATTTTGATCCAGGCCCCCGACGTTTCACGGAATTGTAGAAAAGCCCCCCCACAGCCACAGACACATGTTGGGTGTGTGAGTACATGTATAAATTGTAGATAACTCCCTCTGACTCTATGAAATTGCAGATAAGTCCATATAGGTGTTGTTTTGAGAATGAAATGTTTATTTTTATTGCACTTTAGTCCCTAACATTTCAAATTATCATATATTTCTCATTTGAACTCCAATTTTAGCGTACGATATGCCATTTTGAAGCTTATTTTGTGCTATTTCATATTACATATCTCATAGACAAATTAGAGAATATTTATAAATGATTATTGTTTGAGATTAAATCTGGTCAATGCAGGCCAAATTTTGACTTATATGTTCCATAATTTTTTTGAGAAAATTCTTGGTTCTATAGGGTATTTATTGAGGATCTTTTGTTTATATTAATTCTCTTACCTTTCATGATTAATATTATTATTTTGAGAAACTAATCTTTGCAGAGGGAAAGATAAATGAGGAATTACTGTATTTCCTTCATATTTTTTAGGAGATTTTAATCTGTTTAATCCTCTAACGTTGGTTGATCATATTTGAAGAATTGATCTCTGTAAGAGCTCCAATAAGGATGAAAAATTAATTTATTTTCCCTAATATATTTTATGATGATTTTCGATAAGTAGTTTCGGGAGATTGGATCCGATGCAGGAGTTTAATTCAAATTTACTCCTTTATTATTTTTTATTATATTATCTGAGAAATTAAATCATAGGAATTTCTGGGTTACATACTTGGCTTCGAAATTATCAATGATCTAATTTGGCATGAGGATGGATCAATCTATTATTTCCTTGCTTGTAGACTTGAATTCATTTGAATATTTTGCTTGAAACTATATCTTTCGATATATGATTAACTTTCAAGGATAGTGATAAATATTTTTGTATTAAAAATCATAAATCACAGATCCATCGCTCCATCATTTTCTCTGTTTAAATTTTCTTCGCATTGAATCTCTATTGCATTATCATATTTTCTCTCTATTTTCATAACACAAAAATTGGTCGAGAAATTATTTAATTATTTAAATTAATTTAAAACCTCCCAACAAAAAATCACCGTTCCCTGTGTTCGGCCTTGGTAGACTTGCTAAGTAAAAATATTCCACAACATTCAAAGATTATGGTTTTTTCTAAATCAAATTACATCTCCTATACTACAACTCTCGAATATTAAAGAAACGATTTTTGAGTTCATCAATCGATGCAGTTGCCATGGAACGATGTATTTTTAGGTTTTAAAACATTTTATGTAATTAATTTTAGTGAAATTTGTTTTTGTGTCATTTTTTTCTTTCCTTTCTTTTGCATTTTATTTTTATGCATTATATTTTGCATATCTCTCTATCTACATATACTAATCGCATCTTCTCTCTTTGTAGATATCTCAAAGCAATTTTTGGATGTAAATCAAGTGTCTGCAAAGAAAATTTTTATTTTTATGAGAATGAGTTAGATTAGATAGTTTAATTTTCTTCATTATTCTCAGGGTCCCTCTCTCTGAACCCTTGTAATAATCCGGACTTAACTTCTTTGTGGTGTGTTGGGCCTATTTCAACCCCTTATGTGTGGTTGGTTCCTGACTTTAGTGGCTTAGGAATTAGGCATATATACGTTTACTTAATTATTCTTGATTGGGCTCGTAACACTTACGCCACACTATCACTAATTATACGCATTGTAGATCGTTCAACATTAGCCAAATTAAACATCAATTCTTCCTGCTAATAGAACTATCTAATTAGGGCACTTTTTCTCTGTGCATATCATTTAGTGTAAAATTTTATAAATTCCTTGTATTGCATCCCACATGAAGAATGTGAGGAAGCACTGCAAGTATTCTTGTTAAGCATGCATCATTGATTTATGCTTGCATTGGCTTTTTCGATTCTCCCTCCTCAATTTTACAACTTAAGAATTAAAGGAATTGGGATTGCTCGTTAGTTGTGAATTTCTGTGCTCATCTAAAACCTCATTGATAACCCTAACCTAAAATCGGGATGACTAATCAGGGAGACTGTAAATAAAGTTGACATAAAGTTAATCCTTGTGTATGGTGTAGACAAACCCGCTCATTGTTTGTAAGGACAAGATCACACACTTATGGTAGAGCCAAAACTCAGAAATTTTTATTGGGACTACTATTTTTGAAAACAATTCGCTACTTCTCAGTGAGGGTTTCGGGAATCCATTTTACGATTCCACTTTATTTAGCATAGTGGGTGGTTTTATAGGACACCGTGAAAGGCTCTGTCCTCAAGTAGCTTGGGTAGCCGTCTAACAGTCCGTACATAAAACCATACTGGCTGAAAGAAGGTGCAACTAGTTGTACGAACTTGGGATAGTCTTTTTCAAATATTTTGGAACCTAACAGCTCCGCTTAATTTTCAAGATTGCTTTGTCATTAAATTAAAACTAAAAAGATAAGCGGTCGAGCCCTAACGTACCTTCACCAGTGTCTAGTGGGTGAATTGACGAGTTTGAATTTGTTTGTTTTTCTTGAGACTTTTGTACATTTATACATCCCGTGGATTCTCTCTCCTCGATATTACTTCATGCTCCAAACTCCCCCTTTAATCCAAGATGGATTCATATGGAGTTCTTCATTCGAACATTGCAAACAAATCCCCGAGCTCCTCAAGTAACTAATCTCCTCGGTTTTGAGATGACCCTCTTCTCGAGTCCCCATTGTTTGTAAATTACCCTTTTCTCCAAACCATGGTTCACCATTCACATATAGGGATTGGTCAACTCTAACTAACCCTCTCTCCTACTCCCTTCATGCCAAAGATACATTCATCTTTGGAAAAACCCCTAAACATTCCAAGCAGGAGCCTAACTCAGATTTGTGTGCATCTGAAGGTGAAGAAGAAGACAAGATGCCTCCAAAGAAGGACGATAACAACAATGACCCTATTTGTGCATTTTTGTACAGAGTAGCTACTATCGAATGATAATTCGAATCTTGGCGATCGATAAGGTATCAGTGTTGGTTGTAGGATTCGTTTCGAATTAAAATTCGAGTTGATCAAACAAAAATCAACGAGATAAGAGAGCAGCTTCTTCTTCTCTCTCCTATCTCATCTATACTTTATTATTTATCCAGGTAAGTGTGCTTGGGTTGAACTCAAGGAGGCATAATATTAAAGCTTTGGTTTTTGATGCAAAAAATCAATATAGAAAACTTCTCTTTATTCTTGGTTTTACAACAACTTCAAGAGAAGACTCAAAATTAACTCAATTTTACAAAAAAAACAAATCAATGAAACGAAGCAAAGAAAAATAGTGAAAAATACCTATAAATGTATCTTGGGTAGTTACGTAACTAACCTAAAAATTCTGGAAGAAAATACAACAAAAAATAGGGTCCAAAATACCCCTACAAAATTGGGGCACAACTGCAAAGAAAAAGATTGAAGTTCTATTACAGTTGAGTCCTCGTAGGGACTAATTTGCAAAGAAAAAATGGTTTTATTGCATTTAGATACCTACACGAGGACCTAAATGCAATATCTAGAATGGTCTAGAGCCGCTTGATATTCTGGATCTTCGATGGGTTTAGTATGCAAATTTTCTACCCTTTCATCCGGATGGCCTAGACTAAATTGCATGGCTGATTATGGAGCATCTGATCTGGACACATGGTAGGCACCTGTGCTCTCTCGTGTTCTTGAGGTTCTATAGCTTCTTCCGCTCGACTTACGATGGTTGCAGCTTCGACAAATTATCGCCGGTGTTCAATATGTCGCTTGGGCCTCCGGCAGGGCCAGAGGGGTGACTCCATCACCCCTCGAGCTCTCCTGTGGGTGAGGAGATCTGGAGGTGGTCGTAGGAGGCTGGGATTTAGCGGCGAAGGTGGCGCTTCAGATAGACCCGGAGGTTGTTGAAGTTGGTGATGCTTTGATAGTTCTTTGGATTCTAAGGCTTCAGATGATATGTTGTTGCCCCGATGAAAGAAGAATCTGCAAATGAAGATTTAATTCGTCGATTTGCACACTAATCAGCCACAATTTCAAGGGATTTGCAGTGCTAACAAAGGCTTTCAAGAAAATGAAGGAAATGTATACGTAAGAATGTAAGATTGATTTGTAATCGGTTTGTAGTTCCTTTGAATGGTTTGAATAAAGGACATCTAATGATGATGGATGAAGTTCCTAACTACGTAATTAGCTCCACTAATACAGGGACTCGTACCGAGAATTATAATGGGAAAAAGATGAAGGAAGTGACCTGGGGTGTTGAAGGTGCATTACCCTCGGATGATGCCCAACGGGCGATCTTATCGGAGCTGAACGCAGCAGCACGATGCGATGCAAGACGGCGAATCGCCTTGGAACCCTCCTTCGATCTCCCTTCTTCAACGCGGTGTAATCTTCGGGTGCTGTACTTGTCGGGTTGAGGCTGAGCAAGGTGGAGAAGGTGAAAACTCAACCAATTAATTTCTGGAAGCTTGAGCTTAGGATTGGTTAAGTTCGAAAATGGTGATTTTTAGTTGGTTTTATAGGTGATTAAAAGGGGGTAGTTAGGAGATCAATGGCCGGTGTTGGAGATTGTTGTTAGGGGTAGATGATCGACGAGTTAGATCGGAGTTAGGAGTTTAGGGATTGTGGGTAGAAATGGAGGAAGTTGGGGTGGTTCGAACAGAAACCGACCGACCTTCTTGAAGAAGAAGGTCCCAGGTGCTGACATGTGTCAGCACCAGTTGGCCAGGTTGAGTAAATAACTAAATAATTAAGGAATAAATAGTAAATAAAGGTATGTTAAATATGTATAAAAATGAAAGTTGTAAATAATTAAATTATCTAAATTATTGTATAATTAATTTTAATAAATAATATTTATTTTACGAAATATAAATATTATATTAATAAATAAGTACAAATAATACTTTTTTAAAAGGTTTTGGATTTTTAATTCAATAAATTAATAAATAGTATAATAATTTTATATTTTCTTAATAATTAGAATACCTCCAAATTAGGATGTTTGATTTATTTAATTAATAAATAATCTCCAAAAATTATGAAATAAATTAGGGTTAGAATACAAGGTCAAGAAAATAATTAGAATTTATAAAATTATGAAAACCATAAATAAGGTGTTCTAAATAAATAACCCAAAAATCTAGTTGTCGTTAGGTCCCAAACCGACTTTTTGCAAACGGACTCTAATTTTTCTGAAAACACCTTCATTAATTAGAGAATATTATTTTATGAACTTTAAACGTGAGTAGAGTGAAATTGGAATAAGTATGAGAAAAGTATGTTGTTCGAAAGTTTGGATTTTGAAAATTTACAAGTTGGATTTCTTGGCATATATACAAGGTAACATTTTAACTTTTTTATATTTTTCTTTATATTTTTAGAAATAATAAGGAAAAAAATTTGATAAAAAATATGTTAATATGAATTATTTAAAAATATTTAAAGTTTTGATATTTATTGTATAATAAGTGAAGAATGTATGAAATGTGGAATTAATTATTTTTATTTATTTTCTTCTTTATCTCCCCCAACTTATTGATTTGTCGACCAATCCATGCTGACTTGTTCTAGGAGATTGGGTTAAATATATCTTTCAGCTATACATATTTTTATAAGTCATATTGTACATATATACATATCTACAATTTGCCTTTATTTTTATTTTCTTTATTTTTCTTTTATTTTTTTACTTTATTTTAATGCATAAAAGTGCATTTTTATTCATGACTAAGGTTTTTTTAAGAAGTGAAATTTAATGGTTATTTACATGTATTTGTTAAGGGTTTTAAGACAAGATGCAGACAGAGTGTTAATGAATCGTGGATTCATCAGCGAACAACACATTGAAATCCTTAGAGCACAGATGGAGGAGATGCAATGCGAAGAGGATGATATAGTTGATATGTACCTCCCTAAATTAAATGAAGATTATAATTGGTTGACGTCGGTATGCCCGAAGATGCGTTCGAGCACAAACCACATTTCTTCGCATTATTGACTATGTTCGGAGGGAATAATCATGAAGAACCATATATCTTCCTTCGTGATTGTGAGCTAGTCTACACTAACCTATGCCACCCTAGTGTTAGTCAAGTCTACATAAGGCTGGGAGTTGTCCCCTCCGCCTTGACTGATAAGGCGGCTTACTGGCTGAAAAACCATGGGGAAGTGGTCACCACATGGGCTACTTTCAAGACACTATTCTTAAAGAAATTCTACCCAGTAAGTAGAATAAATCAGATGAGGATCAAGCTCACGAGTTCACCCAACACCCGAGCGAGCCATTCCATGAAACCTGGGAAAGGTTCATAGACCTAATACAAAAATACCCAAGACACGGGATAAGAAAAATGAAGTTCGTCCAAAGTCTTATTAGTGGACTGAACCCTGAGACCCAAGGGTTAGTGAGTGCATCCTGTAGAGGAAGCTACATGGGATCCCACGAGGACACCGTCTACAAGGTATTCGAGAGACTAGTAGAACCCAGACGTGCACAGACCACCATCTAGGCTTACATAGCCGGCTCTAAGAAGATGGTGAATAATCTGACGATCGATTAGAGCATTGACAAGGGAATAGTAGCTGATAAGCTAATTATGGTCGAATAGATTTATAAGAAGGTAGAAGAACTCCATAATTCATGTTGTATGGAGAAATTGGCTAAATTGCACAAGCAAATGGAGGAACTGACTGACAGTGTATCTAAGATGCAGATACCTGCCCTAACTTGACCCTCTACCCCCATCCACCAAATTCACTACATTCAATGGCAAGGGGTAGGGCAACAGATCCATTGGGGTGAAGATCAAGTCTTTTCCCATGAAACTGAAGAAACGTCTGCTCAAACAACTTACAAGGAACTTCCACAAGTCATGGAGATAAACGGAGTCTGGTATAACTTTAAACCTATCAACCAATTGGATCATACTCGAAAATCTCGTCCACCACAATCTCGACCCATCTA